>CM060201.1:7602197-8102954 GCA_030562195.1 Nipponacmea schrenckii
CCAAATTTCATTCGCATCAGATGAAAACTGTTGTTTTGACGCGTTTTGATCAAGTCAAGTGCAATAACTCAAAAACCATTTATCGAAAAATAGCCTATTTTGAATTTGTCCAAGGTCTCATCAATATATATGATCACAGCAAGTTTCATTCAAAACCAATGAAAAATGTAGTCTCTATAGCGTTTACAAGCCAATTTTAACGTGTTTTGACTAAGTCAAGGGCAATAACTCAAAAACTATTTATCGAAAATATGACACTTTCAAACTTGTTTGAGATGTCTTCAATATAAATAATCACAGCTAGTTTCATTCAAATCCATTGAAAACTGTTGTCTCTATCGCGTTCACAAGCCAATTTTGACGCGTTTTGACTAAGTCAAGTGCAATAACTCAAAAACCGTTCGTCGAAAAATAGCCAATTTCGAACTTGTCAGAGATCTCATCAATATAAAGGATCACAGCAAGTTTCATTCAAATCCGATAAAAACTGTAGTCTCTATCGCATTCACAAGCCAATTTTGACGCCTTTTGACTAAGTCAAGTGCAATAACTCAAAAACCGTTCATCGAAAAATCGCCAATTTCGAACTTGTCCAAGATCTCATCAATATAAATGATCACAGCAAATTTCATTCAAATGCAACAAAAACTGTAGTCTCTATCGCGTTCACAAGCAATTGTGGACGGACAAACGGACCGACGGACAGGGGTGACGACAATATACGACCACATTATAATGTGGGCGTATAAAAACTGAATTATAAATAGTGAAACTAACTTTTTAGGGTATCGCTGGCTCTTGCTGATTGAGCTGACCTGAAAGTAACGATAGATATTTACTGTGGGCTGATTTGGTGTAAATAAAACAATATGGGACATTTAAATTTGTGAATGCATTGAGCTGTTACAGTTAATAATCATACAGATAACTAAATTTCAATATATTGAGCAATAACAATCCTGACAACCAGCAAGTAGATATTATCTAGATATCCGTATGGGTTTTACCACATGTATTGAATTTAACTGATCGCATAAGGTATGACCGAAATAGGGTTAGTATGCAGACCTTTATAATATAGTTCATTATACATACAGTGAGACCCCTCTAAACCGGCAGGCTGTCAGACCCGTGATAAATGCCGGTTTGGAGGGGTTGCTGGTTTACCCGTAGCAGTAGTAATAAATAAAGATAGCTTGCCAGGCAAGGTAACATACGCCCACTGGCAGCATTTGAATTGAAAAAAAAATTGAGCAATGACTCAAAATCATTCGCTAAGTGGATATTGAAGTCAAGGGCAAAAACTCAAAAACTGTTCATGGAAAATCGTCAAATTAAAACTTGACCACCATCTTATCTATTTCAATACTCATACCAAGTTTCATCAAATCTATTAAAAAAATGTAGCTTATTTTGCACCCACAAATATTTTTGACGCAATATTACTAAGTCAAGGGCAATAAATCAAAAACCATTCGTTAAAAAAGTCGGAAATTCAAACTTGACTAATGTTTACACTTGACTAATGCTAACACCAAGTTCCATCAAAATCTTTTGAAAATTAAAGCTTCTTATTCAAACCACAATAGAATTTTGACGCAATTTCACGAAGTCAAGGGCAATTACTCAAAACAGTTCATTGAAAAACTGTCAAATTCAAACTTGACTGAGGTCTAATCAATTCCAATGCTCACACCAAGTTTCATGAAAATCCTCTGAAAATTGGAGGATTTATTGCATCGAAACTAAAATTTTGACAAGATTTTACTACGTCAAGGGCAATAACTCAAAAACTGTTCATCAAAAAAATTGCCAAATTCGAACTCGACTGTTGTCTTATCAATTCCAATGCTCACATCCAAGTTTCATCAAAATCCATTGAAAATTGTAGCTTCTGTTTGAACCCAAAAAAATTTAGAAGGCAAGGCAATAACTAAAAAACTGTTCATCGCAAAATTTTCCCAAATTTCGAACTTGACCGTCGTCTTATCAATTCCAATGCTCACACCAAGTTTCATTTAAATCCATTAAATAATTGTAGCTTCAAATTTTGTCTACAACAAAATTTTTAGAATTTCAGAAGGGCAATTACCCCAAAACTGTTTATCGAAAAAATCGCCCAAATTTAAACCCTTGACCACCGTCTTATCAATTCTAATGCTCATACCAAGTTTCATTCAAATCCATTGATAATTGTAGCTTCTAAATGCTACAAACAATGAATTTTTACGCAATTTTACCAAAGTGAAGGGCAATTACTCAAAAACATTCATCGAAAAATCTTCAAATTCGAACTTGACCGCCGTCTTGTCAATTCCAATGCTCATACCAAGTTTCATTCAAATCCATTGAAAATTGTAGCTTCTATTGCATCTACAATAAATTTTAGGAGGAAAGGGGGCAATAACTCAAAAACCAGTTTATCGAAAAATTTTCCCAAATTTCGAACTTGCCCTGCCGTCTTGTCAATTCCAATGCTCATATTAAGTTTCATTAAAATCCATTGAAAATTGTAGCTTCTATTGTGTCTACAAAAAATTTTAAAGAGGCAGGGGCAAAATAACTCACATATTCATGTTTATAAAAACCCTTCCCAAATCAAATTAATTTAAAATCCCAATCCCATACCAAGTTTCTTTAAAAGATTGGATAAAAATTTAGTTTTCTATCGTGTTAAAACCCCAAATTTGACGGCCCTAAGTCAAAGGGGCAAAATAACTAAAAAATCCTTCATTCTATAAAAATCCGTTCATTCGATAATTCCCATACATGCATACCATGTTTCATTAAGATTGGATAAAAACTTTAGTCTCTATCGTGGATACAACCCAAATTTGACGCGTTTTTACTAAGTCAAGGGCAATAACTCAAAATCCGTTCATTCTATATTTCCATTTTTGAACTTGACCCAGATATCATCAATACATACATGTATACCATGTTTCATTAAGATCGGATAAAAACTGTAGCCTCTTTTGTGGATACAACCCAAATTTGACGCGTTTTTACTAAGTCAAGTGCAATAACTCAAAAACCGTTCATGCGATAATTTCCATTTTCGAACTTGACCGAGATATCATCAATATATACATGTTTCATTAAGATCGGATAAAAACTGTAGCTTCTATTGTGGATACAACAAATGTCGACGGACCGACGGACGGTCGGACAGGGGCGACGGCAATATACGTCCACATTTCCATGTGGGCGTATAAAAACCTAATTAATTGGTTTAGTTATTAATCAGCACGTGTCGTATTCATCTTTCATGTCGTCAACGGATTAACTTCCATGGTTTATCTCCTATGTATTATAAGTGATTCGGCCGGGACTTTTCAAATATGACGGTTTACAGGGGATGCGGTTTATTGAAGATGCGGTTTAGAGGGGTTTCACTGTATCAAAATAACAATGCAATATCTGGCAGATACATACATGTGTAGCCGTAACAGATACTATCAAATAAGACATAATAAATTCTTAATGTTCATACCATTCCTTGCAAATAAAAACTGATACTTACTGTTTCGATGAATTAGAAGGGGATTCAGTGATAGGGTCCAAAATTATCTGAAAAAATAAATAAAACTTTCATTGGGTCTTATTTATTGACAAGGTGACAAGGGCTGGAAAGAAAATCATTTCTTGATGATCATTCTATCTTTTTTCTAGATGTGAATTTTTCAATTATTTACACATTCCGGATTAGAATTTCCTGACTCAGCTAAAATGTTTCTCTAGAAAGTAATGGACAAGTTTGTTACTGCAAAATAGAATCAAGATCAACATACAGCATTTTTGTCCTTTTTTCTCATCTTCGAGGGAGTAACATCTTTACCGGATTTACCAATATTATCTTCTACAGAGGACTCAGACATTCTTCTAGTTCTCCCTCTGGACTCACTGCTGACTTCAGAATCTGAGGCAACCTTTCTTGACCTTGATAGGGATGATGGTGTGGATGAGACTGCAGGTCTGTTTCTAAGATAAATAGGTGAACGTACTGTAGACAACTCTGATGAATTGGGTTTTGTACCACTTTGATCCAGAACTGCTTTCATTTCTTGACCAGAAAGCCTCTTTGATTGAAACTTGGTGGCCACCGGCTCAGAATCTGAACAGAACACATAAATGTCACTTTCAGAAGCACTAATATCCTCTGAAGCATCTGACGCTGCTTTAGGTTTCCTTACTCTTCTAGTAGAAGTAGGTTTTGGTGAAGGTACAGCCTCAGTCTTGGTTATTGCTGCAACAGATCTACTTTTTCTTCTTGCTTCTCTAATAGGAGATGTGACTTTGATAGGTGTTCCAGACATTTCAATGATGTCACTGTCAGACGCAGATTTGGAAGTTTTGCTTTGATGACGTAATTTCACAGGCGTCAATATAGTTGAATCAGAACTAATTTCTTTGGAAGATGAGCTAACAAGTATTACATCAAGTTCTGGATCAATTGGTTCCATTTTGGTTTTCTTTGTTGATGATTCATTTCTAGCAGTCTGTCTTACATTTGAATTTAAATGTACAGAAAGATCAGGAATGTTTTGTTTCCTTGTTTTGCGTGGTGTCATTTCTATGTCAGTACCTTCAGAATCAGACACAAATGAAAAAGCAGGTGCAGACTCTCCCCAGTCTGCTATAGCATGCTTTGATTTTTTGTCTCCAGTTGTTATAGCAACAATAGAAATATCTTCATCCAAGTCTGAAACAGGTATCACTTCTTTCTTCAAACTTCTTGGTGTCCTTCTTCCCCTATGAGGGAGTTCTTCTTGAAATTTAGGAGACTTTGATGTTTTAGGAGATTTCACTTCAATGATAGGACTTTTAACATCTCCCTTCTTCTTGGGTGTCTTCCTCTCATCATCTTCACAAGGACAATGTTTATGTGTCACAGGAGACCTTAAAAAGTGCTGGTCTGTTGACGTAACCTGTAGAGAGGGTGATAAAGATGCTGTTGCTGTTTTATTAGAGGTCTTCTTGGCTGAACTGGCAGCTGCCTTAGTTGTCTTTTTGGAAGACTTTGGTGTAGTCAAAAGAATGGCAGAATCAGGTGATACTACCTGGTTTGGGGATTGAGGTGAAGACAGAGTAGCAAGATGTGAAGTCTTCTTCTCTGTCACATCTTCAGCTAATTCTTCAGAATCTCTGAGGTCTTTGGATTCATGATGAGGAGAGCATAAGTTTGATGAATTTTCAGTTGCCTTAATCTGCATTGTCTCATTTTTCTTCTCATTCAACTTTAGCACATCATCACTTTCCATTGGTAAACCAATACAATCTTTCATATTTTTCTTCAAAACATCAAAATCAGCAGATTCTCCTTGTTTCTCTGACTCACATTCATCATGACTGTTAGGTGAAATAACAGCAATCTTGCGCACAGGTACACATGTTTTAGGATTTGTCATTCTGGAAGGTGAAGCCTTTGTTGGTGCCAGATCATATGTGACACCATTATTATCTTCTTTACTGGAAACCTTTTGAGGAGCATAAAGTTTTGATTCCTCTTTAAATATTGGTTTACGGTCATCTGTATTTTTATCATTATTTGCTATTGATTGTGAAACATTCAGGGACTCTGTACTTTGACCTTGATTCTTCATTTTCTGTAACAAATGTACATTTATACATGTATTTCAAAATATATCTAAACAGTAGCCTTAAAATCTATATGACAAAAAACTAAAAATAAAATTCTGAATAAAATAATTAAATCATGTAAATTGTGTACAAACAAACCAATCCCTTTTTGTGAACGTCTTAGAATCAATTCATATTAGCCCCTGAAACTGACATCACTGACCTTGTTATTGCCACTTCTATCTATCAAAAATAAACTATTGGTATCAATATCAGCAGTCTGAAATAAATAATCATTTCCCATGAAATGTTATAAGATGAATGACGTCATAGGGAGTTTCATATAGCCTACACAAACACTTGATTTTCTTGATTTGTGGTAAAAACAGTGCCTTGTGTGGAAATAATAGCCAATGGTTGTTTGGACCGGTTTCAAAGTATGGTTAAATGATAATTTATTGTCATTTGCCCTATTAACAGCTGGCACTGCAGCTTGGAATTCTATAAGTGAGATAAATTATAAGAACAAGAATGGCGACTCAGTCATTTGAGTTGATTAGATAAAGGTAGTTCGACTGTATTCAACATATGACATAATCTAGTTATCATAATATTTCTGTTAATTAATCAAAAATCTCAAAAATTGTGTGGTTATATCATTGGGAATTTCATATCATTTATATAATTGCATCAAACAAGCTGCAGTCATGGCATCTAACTGTTAGTGTGTGAAAGTCTGGGCCCGTATGTATAAAAGTACTTAAGTCTAAGATTACACTTAAGTCATGCCAGTTGTCTTAAGTATTAAGCTTAACTTGCCTTAAATACTTAAGTCGTATGCATAAAATAAGTTTTTCTTAAGTATATGCTTAAAGTATGCTTAAGTTTAAGACACCTGCAGACGTGTCTTAACTTTTTAAGCATGTTGCTCAATAGCAATCTAAATGGCTGCCATGTTGAATGTACAAAGGAGGAGACCGCGAGTTTTTCCGGAAAGATTGGACCCAATTCAAGAATTTGATGACAGAGAGTTGATCAAGCGATACAGATTTGATTCAGAAAGTATTTATTATTTGGAAACTTTAATTGGCAATGACATTGGTCAAGCCACCTATGATGTTGCCCGAATTTCTATCAAAATTATGAAAACTTTGCCCGAACCCCACCTTTGGCTCCGCCACTGATTCATGTACATATGTTACTCATTATAATCAAATCTATCAATATATAATGATTTTTAGGACCTAGGCATTTCATTGCCTTTTGTCAAATTTAGGAAAACTTCTTTCTTTGTATTCATAAATAACCATCTTAATTTGCCTCTGACCATGCACATAAGAATAACTTCATCTTCAGACCAGTTAGGGCGTCGAGCGTGCTTCTTTTCCTGAGACATTTTCTTTGGCAAGTGCTTTGGGCTGGCTTAATTCGTCTGCTTTTTTTAACATGACGTCAATAAATGGAATTCACTCACGTGACACTATGGCAAAAAGGTTCTACTTAAGTATTCAAGCTGCTTAGCTAAGCAAGATGCTAAGAACGTTTATAAATAAGAAATTAAGCATGTTGCTTAGTTAAGTAGATTGAACCATACTTAAGAAAAAAGATAAGTTAAAACTTAAGAACTTTTATACATTCGGGCCCTGGTATATCATCAATAGTTGTTTTGCTTGTCAAATATTATGACTATTGAAACCATCAAATTAATCAGTTTCCAAGAAACAAAATAATCCTTAAGCGACATTTAGGGGTAGGAAGCACATGAATAATGAACACAGTTTTTATGGTATACTACTCCTCAATTTAATACAATAATACACAACGTTTCAACAGTTACACAGTCGTTATCCTTGTTCACCTGATGACGACTGTGTAACTGTTGAAACGTTGTGTATTATTGTATTAAATTGAGGAGTAGTATACCATAAAAACTGTGTTCATTATTCAAGAAACAAAATGAATGTTAATATCTAACCTGCTCAATTTTATCTTGATTAAGGAAACCCGATAAATCTGGTTGAAAAACTATCACATCATCCTCTTGTGTTTTGTCTTTGTCACTAGATTCTTCATCATCATTTAACTCTAATCCTTCTTTATCACATAAACTCTATATAGAAAAAAACAAACATCACAGTAAAAATACAAAATATGATATCACATATCTCAGTAAAACATATAAAATTTAGAGTGAAGAAAAAGAAATCAACAAAACATAATTCTTAGCATTGCAATATATTTTTAAAAAAAAATACAAAAAAATACTTACATCAATCAAAATGGAATGTAGTGACTCTGTCATATTATCTAATAGATAAAAGGATAAATTATCATTGTTTAATTCATCTAAATTTAATACTTCTTCACTCACTGTCTCTTTTAACCAATGTATTGTATCACTAGGAGCTACTAGTGATCTTGCTTTCTACAAAACAAATCAAGTCACTGACATCAATACTATCTGTTAAACTGGTTCATGGCAGTTTTCAGATTTATTAAAGCTCTTGTCATGCAAAAAGCAGACCCTACTTACTCTTTTCGAAACAACTGATAGTACTACTCAGCATTGTCCTAATTGATTACCCCATAAAGAAATTATTATTATTATTATTTCTCTTTGAACAACTGATACTCTTGATTTTGCCATACTCAGCATGAGAAATTTCTTGCTTGAACATTTTTTTGTTCTTACTTTGTTGAAGATTTGAACATAATACTAGAATGATTTCCTGCACTGACAAAAATTTTGACTTTACTTATGAAACTTCCATTCCATCTGTATTAGTATTCATTAAGAATTTTGGGTATACAGAAGTCTGACTGGTTAGAATATCTGGTAAATTATCTACAAATACCTGTATATCATCATTAATATTAAATATATCAGGTATATTTAGATTGTTTATCATAGCAACAGTTATTATATATTTAATATATGATTTAATATCATTTTTATTTATGTTACCACTCAAACAAAATCTGAAAAATATAAAAAAATAAGTTTCTACAAAGTTATTGATGAAAACCAAGAATGGGAAACAACACACTTAAATGATAAACCTTCGATCCATGCTCAAAGTAGACCATTTGCAGTTAAAATGAGAGAAAATTTTCCATTAAAAGTGAAACTTTCAACAAGTGTAGGTGTTTTGTTCAATCCAAGACCATCAGGGAGCCTGTTTCACAAAAACTTAACTTAGAATGATTTTAGTGTTCCAATGGTCAGATTGGTCAATCACTAAAATTGAGTTTTTATCAACCAATCAGATTACTGTTTTCTTTAAACTTCAATTTAAATTCTCTTAAAATTTTGTGAAACTGGTCTCTAGTCACCATCACTGGAGACTATTAGAGAACAAGCCCTGATCCGCTTTGTTAGAGTGAACATTGATCTTTGATCATGAAATCAAAACCGGATACCAAGTCTAAAGCATAAGCAAGTCATTCTTAAGTTTTAAATAGCAGTACTAAAATTCCACTAATTCATTCATAGTACATGTATATTAAGTGTTGATGCATAAGGAAATAAATTCTTACTTGATAAGTGGTAGAATGAGTTGCACTCCATCTCTATCAACTTGTGTTATTTGTAATAATACATCATATTTATACTGAGGTGTTTTAACGAGTATATAACTAATAAAGTTATATAATATCTTTGACAATTTTTCCTTTCTTTCTTCATTTCTTTACATAAGAAAAAAACATAAGTAATTATTCCATAGCCTTTATATAAAGCAAATCTATTTGTACTCAACAAGCAAGTCATTTTATATTGAGCTTGTTCAAGTAGTAATGAACAGAATTATTGTGTCAAAATTGGTAGATCAGTGATATTCATACACAACTAGGTACCATTCAAAACAAAACAGTTTATTTTGTTTGGCGGCAGTATTAATAAGCACTTTATGAAACTAACTTGAATTGTCTTTGTAAATGCTAAGCCACAGTCAAATATTGACTATTTGCATTTTACCCTGATGTGCATATATTTTTTCTTGACTTTCAACTTTCTATCTAAGGTGCACCTCATTTCACAGTGATCTACATTCCCAAAAATAGTCAACTGCATAATATTTATTAAAATTGACCCCTTACCTGAATAAATATACAGATAAATCTATATATAAGGATAATAATGATGCTATCAGATCATTATAATATGGTTTCTCTTCGACAATATCTGTCGACTGAAACATACAAGACAAACATTATCACAGACAGAAACAGAATCAGATAATACAAGAACAGAAATTAAGATTCAAGAGGCTTTTTTCTTCAAGATGGTAAGATGGTAGACCTCTTGGTATTCAATATTCCAGAACCTCTCAAATTAAAGCTAATTCAATTCACCAATTCATTTTTTTTAATCCATATTAGATGATTTTTGCTGTTTAGGAATTGTACAACCATGCTTTTGAAAACTTAATTAAACCTAGAAAAGTCAAGGAATGTGGGCTTCTCCTGTCCTTTGCAGTATTTCTACCTGAATTACATGTATTCATAATTCCAAGACACTGTAATCAGATAATTGAAATAAGCCATATTACATTCCTTGAGATTCATTGGTTTCTGGTCCATTGTCCATGGTTTAAATAACTACTTGATCATTATCTTGTGCTTTATTAAAGGGATTGTATAAATGTTTTTAATGAATTTGTATGTGTATGAGGAACATTGATAACATCGACATGCCTCATGCCACATTTCCTTTTTTCAATCAGACATCTTGCCATTCCACTTAAACTATATGTGTTGTATGAGGTCACTATCGCAATAGGTTACTTTTAGTGAAACTACATGAGCCACAAACTTTCTGACTGAAATTTGGATTGGTGCAAATTGATGCTATCAGTGTCCCCGATACACATAAAAAACCTTTACAATCCATTTACATATCTAATAGTAATAAAGACAATAAATCAGCAAACTTTACCTCAGATGAAAAAGATCTTAGATGTGAAACATATAAAAACTTGTGTAGATTTTGTAGTAAATTAGATGCCCTGAAATAAAATATTCAAATATATTTGGTATTTATCTTTAAAATATCAAGAAACAAGTTAAAATTATTTCTTCTTTTTTTTACCACAGAAATCAATAAAGGGAATAATTATTGTTATTTTTTAATATATTTTTCTCAATTTCAAAGAATGTAATAAATTAATAATAATGAATTTACTTTTTATCACTATTCTCTTCTAAATATTTCTCAACTAAAGGTTGCATTTTCCTGAAAACAAACCGACATCATTTTAACTTTTTATTTTGTGGTCATGTACTTGATCGCCAGAACATAGATCTGTCCATTTGATACACATGAATTGTATATTGAGATAGAATGTATTTTCATTTTTTTTTTTTTTTTTTTTTCAATGTATTGCCCCATGGGCTGAATGTGAGACAGGACCATGTCCTTGTGTATTGGGCCTAATTCTGACCCATGTAAAATAAAGAGTTTATTATCATTATTATTATAAACAACATAGGTTCTACAGTAATAAATTAGAATACATATGTCTGGAGTTTAAGTACGAGTTGCATGGAATTTTTTGGCCACAAGGATAAAAACTTACGGTCTAGGTTATCAAGTAAGTAAAATACTTACGTTAAATAAACATAAAGTAATTTTTTGATAAAAGTTCTATCTTTAATTCCAGTTGATATTATCAATAGACGGTTTAAAGTTGATAATATACTCTTTTCATTTATTCTTCTCTGAAACAGAATGTTAAACTGAAGATCAGTAGCGTTAGAATATGTGACAATTAAAACAGTTCATTTGGTGATAACTGTATTGGTAATTCTTCATAATGGTCTACACAAACCTTCAGTTAGGTTTTTCACATATTTGCAATTATTTGTGTTTTATAACAGGAGCACAAATATATTTTTAAAAGTAGTCAAAATTTAAAACACCCAGATGTTTTAATCAACGATTATTTCCAACACTCAATTAGAAAACACTGTTCCTGTGATGAGCAACACGATACTAGTAAGTGGGTAAAGTTATCAACCATCTCTTTGCTCTTTAGCTGCCCAAACTAATACAAAGATGCAATGTACGTAACAATCATATGTTGCTAGCAATAGGAGTCTCTTTTTAGAGAAAAAGGAAGGCCTACCTGATATTCTTTGATATATTTTACAACTGAAGCCATACCAGTATTATTCTGAATTAACTTGAGATAAAACTGGTCAACTGTAATAATAGAGAGGTATATATACATGTATATATTTAGAACAAAGATGTCAAAATTAATTTAGCTGTATACAAATGACACACACTGTAAAAAAGTAGCATAAGATGTTATTGAAGAGTGGTCTTCTTTAAAATCTCAATTCCAATAGTGGAACTGAATAAACCTAAAGACCTGACTAATATGCCAAATGTACAATAATTTTATAAGTGAATCAAGTAATTTAAAAAGACATATCACTTTTAAACATTACCTGCAGCTTTGGAAGCTGTTGACATCAAAACAATCTTCTTGGCATAGAAATTATAAGGAAAGTTAAAGTGCTGATCTGAAATCTTAGTTCCTTCTATTTCTATATCTGTTTTAACTTCACTGTGACCATCTTGAAGAATTTGAGTAGTAGCAATAGCGTCATTGCTCCCATTTAAAGTTTGGACATCATCTGCTGCCAAAGGTTCTGTTAATACCTTCAGTTTTTCTATTTGACTAAAAAAAATATGTGAGGTCGATCTCTGTAAACTTTTTTGTGAATAAAATTTGTGTTCAATTTTCTGTGAATAAAATCAATATCTAAATACTTCAAAAGTGAAACACAAACTTATCCCATCAACTTTTTGACTGATATTTGATCAGATTAAAAAAAACAGTTTTACACTGTAAATTACAAGTATACTTTGTTATAGACTAATTATCAAGACTGCAATATCTATTGCTATTTATTTATTCTACTATAATGTTTAATATAATATATATTGCAGAATGTAAATAAAAAAAAAAATCAAGAGGTAAAATTTAAAACAAAATCATCAATCTACCTCCTTAAGATTGCAAAAGCATCTGTAAAATTTGACAGCAGTGATGATTGAAGTTCGCAATCTGGCAACTCATTGACAGCTTTCTCAAATGCTTTCTTCAAACTCTTCTTTTTCAAATGATCTTGACCTATAAATATCCAAATAGTGAGATTGTTTAGTTCATCAAACAGCAACAGTATACTGTTATTTATACATTTGGCAAATGGCACCACCTAGCAACTTTGGTTTTTTTAATCTTGGGCTCTCATTGAATGAGTCTGATAGCATAGCTGATCATATTTTTAGGTACCAGTAGGCTCTTAGGCTAATATTCATTTAAAACAAAGGATATAAAAAGATATAATTGCTAAATTATTTTTAAATCAGAATTCATATTTCTAGCAATCCATTTAAATATTACATTTAAAAATAAGTAGTGGTAAATTGTTCTTAATGATGTCCTTGAGAGAAGAACAAATACCCATCAAGGCCATGTAGTAGGCTACTGGGTAGGTTCTACTCAACACAGATCAATTTACCATCATTATAAAATATCACGATACTGAAGAGTTGTATTAATCATAAGGTAATATAATGTATTAGATACAAAGCGTTGTAATGTTGGAAACATATATAAAGGCCTAAGCTCAAACAGAAGTTTGTTTACATTTTTAATTCTACTTTCGGTTTCTAATTCAACATTATGCAGTTTACATATTATGATACACGACTTCGTTAAAAAAAATAAGGCATAAAGAAAGCGAGGAAGACCTTTGATTATATTTCTGGCAAGAACTTTTATGAATTTTCGGGATTTTTTGTTCATTTTGATTTGTGTTCCGATACCAGCAAGTGCATAACAAAGTTTTGCTTTAAACCACGTGTGGAAGTATTGTATCGTTGGCGTTGATTAGTCAATGTCTAAAAATAGCTACCAACCAATAACCTTCTTATAACAAAGCGTAGGTGAATAGAGCTATTCATGATGATTTGGTACAAAAGTCATCAAAATTTTAAACTCTAGTGTTGTCAAATATTGACTATATCAATATTATTAAAGATTTTGTTTTATTTGATCCATGAAATATCGAAATGAAATTTAATTTCGAAGAAAGAAAAAGGTACGAAGATCAAAATTACGAAAACCAGCTGAATTGTGGGATTGCAGGGAAGTTGGTGGAACCTTGATCAGACAAAACATAATCTGCAAATATTCGACTTAAATGATGTCACTTGATAAAGTAGAAGAGATATAGATATGCAGAAATCTTGCTTGATGACCACTTGATAGACTATGGTTACCAACAGCCTGGCAGATCATCTGAGAAAAGATGGAACATGAAAACAAAAATAGCTCATGTGAGGAGACAGTGTTTTTGTTAGAAATTTGTAAATAAAGAATAAAACAGATGATCTTTTCATGTTTTTCTGATCTTTTGGGAACAATTTCATCTAAAAACAGATGACAGTCAACAGCATACACTTATTTTAGTAGAGGTTTTATGGAAATAGTAAAGACAATTCATTATTGACTCTACTTTTTCTTTATTTCAGATGTAAATGGAGCAAAACATCCAGGTCCTAGTACTGATGGACAGCATGATAAGAAGAAACATAACTACAAGTTGGTGGCTGATCCCTTTATTCACAGAGGCCAGCAGAAGATTTACAGATTCAATGGTTTAGTTCCAGGGGTGAGAAAACATTTCATGTCATTGACTGTTGTTATCAATTTACTTTCTTACCCTCAATATTGATTCTCTCTGGTTATTTTATTGATCAGATTGACTTGATATTTATATTTTTATTAAATTTTTCCAGCAAACGAAAGTTGTTGATGTGAAAGATCCAAGACCAAGGTATCAGAGAATTTGGTGTCGTAGGCAGCCGGCTGATCTTCCAGTACCAAAATTTAAGGTACGTATTCCTGAACTGTTCATTGTTGTCATGGAAACAATCTAAATGGTAATTATCCTGTACCTCATAAGACAACAAAAAACCTTTTTTTTTAAACCAAAATCAGCAGTTCTTATCTATTAAATTGAGTAATTAATGAATCACTTTTCTAATTTTTTTCCATAAGTACTTAGTTTAACCTTGTAATTCTAATTTATGAGTAAACTTATATAATCCTATTGAACAAGTTTAAGACTTAGATTTGTATGTCCATTCTAAGAGGCAGTAAGCTTATTCCCTTAAACAAGAGCACATTATTTGAAATGTTTGATAAAAAACAGTGTCATTGATGTTTTTTATGGAATGATTGGTCCTCAAGCAATCATTTTATATTTATTAAAGAATTTGTTATGGTACTAATTCAAATTAAGCAATGAGCTCAAAAGTGTTGCAAATTGCACCATATTTTGTTTACTTTTACAGTATGATCAGAACTTTGTAGCAGTAGTCCCTCCCAAAGAAGTGACTTTTACCAATTTGAATGATAACATTAACAATGACTTTTTGGAAAATATGTGTAAAGGTTTTGGTAAAATTGAAGAATGTAAGATATATTATCACCCGAAAACCAAGAAACATCTTGGTGTTGGAAAGGTAGTTACTTATTTGAACTATTTGATGTCAATACATTATCTTAATAACTGTCCATTATCTGTCATTCAGATTCTTGATACAGATTGAAAACCACTTGAGGTCTAATAATATACAGAGATTTTACAATTGGAATTTCAAATAGTATGCCTATTGGATTTCTTCATACATTTCATTGAATGTCTTTATTAATTTGATCAATGAAAGATAAGCTGGATGTAGAATTTCATTGAAATGTTTATACATGTATGTTGTAGGTGTTATTTATATCATCTAAAGCAGCTAAATCTTGTGTTGATAAATTACATCAGACATCTAAAATGGGTAATATAATGACTGTGATACTGGACACTATGGGTAAGGCTATAAATTTGTATCATATATGGCTTATGTAAGATTTGCTCGTCCTAAGTCAGACTTAATTGACTCAAACCTAGCCTATAGGGAATTTTAGCAGTACTACCAAGCATAGTGTCAAATTATCAACACTCATAGAAATCAAAGAATCTTTCGTCATTTGAAATAGATGAAAGAAATTTTCAGATTGACTTCCAAAGTGTCTATCTTCAGCAGTTAGTGTACCGTAATATAAGATGCAGAGTGGGTCATAAAACTCACTTGTTATTCCATTTGACCATGTTAAAGAATGTCAATGCCTGAAGTTTGTTTTGTTTTTTTAGGAAAAGAAAGACAAATTATTGTTGAAGCTTTAATTGGCAATGGTGAAAGGAAGAAAGCTGAAGCTTATGATCCAGGAGATAGTGAATTTGATTTTGTACAGCGTAAACCCCAAAATGAATTTCCAACACCACAGTCAGATCTAAGTTTTGTGAGCCATTCAGATATGGGATATGGCACAGCTCCAGCTACCCCTTCTGTTCAGTCTGATAATTTCAGTGTGAGTAACTATAGCTACAACCCCCCACACACACCACTACCACCCAACAATCAACCAAGTGTCATACCAAATTACGATAATTTTAACACAGAAACTTTTGTTCATCAGTACTCCAATAATGATTATGGACACAATAAATACGAGAGTGAAGACAATTCATCTGATCATAGACATAAGATAGATCGTGATGGAGATCGTGATCGCTATGACAGATATGGTCGCAATAGAAGTGATAGTGACAGTCATGATCGTGGTGACAGACACAGAGAAAGAGATTGGGACAAGCGACGCCATAGAGATAGTCGCCATAGAGATAGTGATAGATATGATAGAGATAGTGATCGATATGATAGAAACAATGATCGTTATGATCGAGATAGTGACCGTTATGATAGACATGATAAACACCGCCATGGAAAGGGTAAACATAGAGACAAAAAGCCTGATCCGCCTCCTCCCCCAAGACCAAAAACTCCTGAAGCTGAGGAGCCAAGATTTTTAAGTTTAGAATCCCGTATTCAGTCCTTGTTAAATACTGGAGCACCTGATGATCCTAGTGCTAAGAAACCTGTGGAACCTCCAGAACCCCCTCCCCAGCCTAAAAATGAAAATTGGTCACGTTCGAAATCAAATAATAGTGATAAACATAGTGATAGAAACTCACAGTATTCTAGTGGACATCCAGAATGGTCTCATAATTCATCTTCATCCAATCATAATTCATGGGACTCTCGACATCGAGACAGACGCAGCAATAAAAAATCACATCATTCCTATCTTAAGGGTTCAAAAAGACACTCAGAGAGTCCAAAACATTCTCATAGCACAACTCCTTTGCAAGATGAAAATAGTGGAGGTAGTATGGAGTCAGATGATAGAATGAGTTTAGCTTCAATCAGCAGTGGTGAACTCAAAATACCCAATCAGCATACCCCTACTTTTATACCCCCAACTCCTGTGGCTTTCACTCCACAAACTCCAGGCTATGGTCATATGACTCCTTCATTTAATCAGATGCCTCAAACTCCATTTATTCCATCCACACCTTCATCTTTTTCTCAAATGTCTGCTGCATCTCCTTTCATTCCCCCAACCCCATCATCATATGCCACATCAACCCCAGCACCTTTTAGTCAAGCAACACCTGACGTCTACAATCAAACCCCCTCATCTTCTTTCAACGAATCCTCTACATATAACAATGAAGCTTCATCAGTTCCCACAGGCATGTGGCCTCCTGGGTACAACATGAACTTTGTGAACAATAGTGCTTTTAATCAGAATTATTTAACTCAATATCATGAAAGTCTTATGAATGGAAATGTGTTAAGTCATGAAGATCAAATTGCTATGAATGAGAAACTCTTCATGGCAACCTTAAATGACTTTGTGACCGATTTGAAGCAAGTGCTACAGAAGGATTTGTGTAAAAAGATGGTTGTTAGCTCAGCTTTCAAGTGTTTTGAAACATGGTGGGATAGTGAAGAAAAGCGACGCAAGGTAAGGTTTCATGATAAGAAAGATTATTTTAATAGAATTTGTATATTTTTATCATGCAACAGGACAGATACAGTTCAGCTTTACTTTCCTAATTTATAGAAATTCGAAGTGGAACATTCATCCAATCCAAAACAACCATAGAAGTTTAGTGGGAATTTAATTTTGCATGATGGACATTACTATTAAGAAAAGTGCCTGAAAAATGTTCCATTCTCCCCAGAATGTTGCACTTCCTTTCCATGTGATGAAACAGTTTGTATGTAATTATTCTTACAGGCAATCAAAGCTTTACCTTCATTGATGGAACTCAAAACAGCTGAAAAAACCAATGCACCAACTTCAGCAACTAATGAAAGTGGATTAAGTTCAACATTAGCATCACTGTTTCAACCGCAACATCCTTGGGGTAGAGATGGTGGATTACAGGCTGGTTTGGGATTTAGTAGTGGGTTTAGTATGGGTGGTTTACTGGGAATTAGAGGTGGCATGCCTAAACTACCCTCATTTAAGGTAAGTCTACACTTTCAGAATTTTGTTTTGACATTCATCAGATTCAGCCAGAAAGAGAAAATAAATAGTTTAAGGTGTTGTAAAAATTTGATAGCAAAACCTCAATGGAGATGGATAATTGGGATATAAGTTCTGTTTGTTGAGATATAAGTTCTGTTTGTGATGACAATATTAATTTATATTGAGATATAAGTTCTATTTGTGATGACAATATTAATTTATATTGAGATATGAGTTCTATTTGTGATGACAATATTAATTCATATTGAGATATAAGTTCTGTTTGTGATGACAATATTAATTCATATTGAGATATAAGTTCTGTTTGTGATGACAATATTAATTCATATTGAGATATAAGTTCTGTTTGTGATGACAATATTAATTCATATTGAGATACAAGTTCTGTTTGTAATGACAATATTAATTCATAGGTTACTATTTCTAATATAACTTGAATCTATTTATAGAAGAAAATCCGTCCTCCTTCTCCTCCACGTATAGATGATGAAGATTCCAAATCTAACATGTCTACAACAAAAGAAAAAGAATCTGGTAAGTTTCCACAGAAGAGAAATTTTATCTTATAATCTTACATTCTGAAATAACTTATTAAATCCTAACAACACAAATTTTTTTTTTTTAATGTAATTGAGTCTTGGTGATAAATCGTAAAAAAGAATAATTTTGATAAAGAATTTGAATTAGAATTAAAACCATTCAAACATAAAATTTGCATTACAGAGAAAGATAGTAATGATCGTAAATCACGTATTAAGAGACCAGTTGTTAGTGATAGTGAAAGTGAGTCAGAAGAAGATAAAACACAATCAGCAGGTATGGTTTGGTTCCTGAAATTTACCTTGAACTCTGTAATTAGTTAATTGGTTCAGCAGTCGGTAATGCATGTCAGGGAAATTGAAATAGTGACTAGATGTGACAATTAAACGAATGCCCTATGTTTTAACAGGCTGTGCACATTGAAGATTTTCTGACGTGGAAATTTAGAATAAGTAGGCAAATGCTGTCCTTCCTTAATATCCAAAAAAGGTGTAGAAATGTAGCAACTATAAGTCATTTCATGTTTGTTAACATCAGATCCACATATACCAGTAACTGTTTTGTTTACACTTTCTATATTAATTTGTAGACGAAGAAGATGATGAAGAAGAATCAAGTGATGATAGTAGTGAAGAAGAATCGGATGATGAAGAAGAGGAATCAGATGACGAGTCATCTGAGGCTGAAAGTGAAGAAGAAGAAGATGAAGAAACAGTAGAAAAAGCTAAAGCTGAAGTGTCAGATAAGTATGTTTTTATTGAAAATGCTTTCTTTATATTTACCTTTGGGATTTCAAAAGAATCTTGCTTTGTGATGGTTGTCAGAAATACAATAGGAACTCAGGAATTAGTTATTTTTTCTCTTTCTTGTTCTCCCAGGTTTGGTCCTTCTTTAATCTTTGAATATGATTATGCATGCACCCTAATGTTAACCACTTGAACTCGGAGTTTGATTAACATAAACAGTCAACTCCAGATCTTTCAAGTAATTTGACTTTAAGCGGATGATACTCTTCCAGACTTAGTTAATTATGTGGCTGAAAGAAAAGAATGTCCGCTAGTGTTTAAGTCATCAAAAAAGGTGACAATAATTTTGCACTATTTTAGGGAAGAAGATATTGATGTTGATATTGAGAAAATAGAAAGAACAAAATCTTCCACATCTTCTTCGTCATCGTCATCTTCTGAGAGTGATGAAGAAAGGTAACTTGCACTTCATTTTTTATGTGACATATTAATCAGATAGCTAGAAAAACTGCTCTTTGAGATGAAGATCATATGAATTGTGACTGAAATATTGGTGAAATCTATCATGAATATCATTAGTCTGCATTTTACTGTTTCAAAATTAAAGCATAGTCTATATATTTTTGGGTTATTGCCAGCAATGTCAAGGTAAAACATCCAGTTACAAGTCCATACCAATGGTTTGGCTAGAAAAAGTCATTTTAAATCTCTACCTCTTTCTATCTTGTTGATTAAGGATATTTCTTCAAGAAAAAAGAAATTTATTAGATTTTGGCCTCTTGTTTTCAGTGATGAGCCTAAAGCTTCAAAGAAACCTCTGTCACCTATACAGGAAGAAAAGAACAACAAAGAGGATGAAAAGGATGTTGCAGCAGAAGTGTCCAAAAGAGAAGTTGAAAAGGTGGATAAAGCAGATGAATCCATGGATGTTGATGTCTCTACTGTGTCTGAGGATGAATCATCGGCTACAGATTCAACCTCATCCCCACAGAAACCCGTCAAAGATCTCCCCAAAACCCAGACTTTGTCTGCAAGTACAACCACATCATCATCTTCTTCAGCAACAGACTCAAGTTCTTCTCCTGTTAAAAGCTCCACACCGCAACCACCAGCTCCCAAGAAACGTGGGCGTAAGCCAAAAACTCCTCCAAAGGCTCCTGAACTTCCCAAACCCCAGTCTGTTTCTCCTGTTGCTGCTAAAACTACAGAAGTTACCTTAGCTGACATTGAAAAGAAACCATACATCAACCCTGCAATTGCTGAGCATGATTATTTTGCTGCTCCACCAGTGGACAGAAGTGGAATGGAATCGGATGCCACAGAATCTGCTGATGAAGAGAGTAGTGGTATGTCACGTGAGATCTGGATGGATCATAGCTATTGCTTACCATCTGCCAAATATGAATACGAAGCCACCAAAAGTGAGGAAATTCCTGTTGATAGTGACACTTCGACATGGGCTACAAGTTTTAGTGCTAAAACAGATATTAGTGAGTCTGATCTCTCTGATAACAAAAAGAAACCCAAGAAGCCTCCAGTTGCCAAACCTAAAAAGAAGGCAGAGAAACTGAAAGACATTACAAACCAGAAACCAAAGGGAGGGAGTCGTGAACTGGCCAGTATCTTGCCACCTCCTACTCCTAAGCCCAAACCTGTTTATCGACCAAGAAGTTATCAAGAAGAACGTCAGATATTTTTTGAAATATTTAGTCGTGGTATTGATGAAGAAGACATCCGATATATGAAGAGAACCTACGATGATCTCATGCAGTCAGATGATCCAATGTTTTATTGGCTCAGTTCAATATTATGGGTCGATCATCCACATACCAATATTCCAGACCCTGCACCTCCCAAGAAAAAGAGAAGATTAGATGATCCACCTTTACCCAGAACAAATAAAACTGGTAAGTTCACTTACTACATCTTACCATAGTAGAGTAGTATTTAGTAGTTGACAATGGTTTTCTTAATCTATTGACTTGCTCAATTTTATAAACTATAAAATATTTTGCATTGTTGCATACTATTCTAATCTAAAGTTTGTTTCTTGTCAATCACACATGTGTTTAATTGGATTTTTCTTAGCCAACAGCTAAAGTTTGCAATTTCAAAAGCAACTCTTTTTACATTAATCATGATTTGAATTTTGAATTATTTAGGTTGTAGTAGAACAGAAGGATATTACAAACTTACTGAAGAAGAAAAAGCACCATATATGTGGAATTCTAGGAACGTATCTAAAATTCCTGTATACAAGGCTGTAAGTATGCTAAGAGTTTTTTTATATTTTACTTTAAATAACTGTTGTGATTATTGACTACAGTGAACTGCTTACTGCTATGATGGACTTCTGTAATTAATTATTGCTATGATGGACTTCTCTAATAAATATTGGTTTGATGGACTTCTGTAATTAATTACTGCTATGATGGACTTCTGTAATTAATTATTGCTATGATGGACTTCTGTAATTAATTATTGCTATGATGGACTTCTGTAATTAATTATTGCTATGATGGACTTCTGTAATTAATTATTGCTTTGATGGACTTCTGTAATTAATTATTGCTTTGATGGACTTCTGTAATTAATTACTGCTATGATGGACTTCTGTAATTAATTATTGCTATGATGGACTTCTGTAATTAATTACTGCTATGATGGACTTCTGTAATTAATTACTGCTATGATGGACTTCTGTAATTAATTATTGCTTTGATGGACTTCTGTAATTAATTACTGCTATGATGGACTTCTGTAATTAATTACTGCTATGATGGACTTCTGTAATTAATTACTGCTATGATGGACTTCTGTAATTAATTACTGCTATGATGGACTTCTGTAAATAATTATTGCTTTGATGGACTTCTGTAATTAATTATTGCTTTGATGGACTTCTGTAATTAATTACTGCTATGATGGACTTCTGTAATTAATTACTGCTTTGATGGACTTCTGTAAATAATTATTGCTTTGATGGACTTCTGTAATTAATTACTGCTATGATGGACTTCTGTAAATAATTATTGCTTTGATGGACTTCTGTAATTAATTACTGCTATGATGGACTTCTGTAATTAATTACTGCTTTGATGGACTTCTGTAATTAATTATTGCTTTGATGGACTTCTGTAAATAATTACTGCTATGATGGACTTCTGTAAATAATTATTGCTGTGATGGACTTCTGTAATTAATTATTGCTTTGATGGACTTCTGTAATTAATTATTGCTATGATGGACTTCTGTAATTAATTATTGCTATGATGGACTTCTGTAATTAATTATTGCTTTGATGGACTTCTGTAATTAATTATTGCTATGATGGACTTCTGTAATTAATTATTGCTATGATGGACTTCTGTAATTAATTATTGCTTTGATGGACTTCTGTAATTAATTATTGCTATGATGGACTTCTGTAATTAATTATTGCTTTGATGGACTTCTGTAATTAATTATTGCTATGATGGACTTCTGTAATTAATTACTGCTATGATGGACTTCTGTAATTAATTATTGCTTTGATGGACTTCTGTAATTAATTATTGCTATGATGGACTTCTGTAAATAATTACTGCTTTGATGGACTTCTGTAAATAATTATTGCTTTGATGGACTTCTGTAATTAATTACTGCTATGATGGACTTCTGTAATTAATTGTTGCTATGATGGACTTCTGTAAATAATTATTGCTTTGATGGACTTCTGTAATTAATTACTGCTATGATGGACTTCTGTAATTAATTACTGCTAATGATACTTTTCTGTATCAATATTGGGTTTTATATTCTGTAATTAATTAGCTATGATGACTTCTGTAATTAATTATGCTATGATGGATTTCTGTAAATAATTATTGCTTTATGGACTTCTGTAATTAATTACTGCTATGATGGACTTCTGTAATTAATTACTGCTTTGATGGACTTCTGTAATTAATTATTGCTATGATGGACTTCTGTAAATAATTATTGCTTTGATGGACTTCTGTAAATAATTATTGCTATGATGGACTTCTGTAAATAATTATTGCTTTGATGGACTTCTGTAATTAATTACTGCTATGATGGACTTCTGTAATTAATTATTGCTATGATGGACTTCTGTAAATAATTATTGCTTTGATGGACTTCTGTAAATAATTACTGCTATGATGGACTTCTGTAAGCTATGATGGACTTCTGTAAATAATTATAGCTTTGATGGACTTCTGTAATTAATTATTGCTTGATGGACTTCTGTAAATAATTATTGCTTTGATGGACTTCTGTAAATAATTATTGCTTTGATGGACTTCTGTAATTAATTATTGCTATGATGGACTTCTGTAAATAATTATTGCTTTGATGGACTTCTGTAATTAATTATTGCTATGATGGACTTCTGTAATTAATTATTGCTATGATGGACTTCTGTAAATAATTATTGCTATGATGGACTTCTGTAAATAATTATTGCTATGATGGACTTCTGTAAATAATTATTGCTTTGATGGACTTCTGTAAATAATTACTGCTATGATGGACTTCTGTAATTAATTATTGCTATGATGGACTTCTGTAAATAATTATTGCTTTGATGGACTTCTGTAAATAATTATGCTATGATGGACTTCTGTAATTAATTATTGCTATGATGGACTTCTGTAATTAATTATTGCTATGATGGACTTCTGTAATTAATTATTGCTATGATGGACTTCTGTAAAAATTATGCTTTGATGGACTTCTGTAATTAATTATTGCTATGATGGACTTCTGTAAATAATTACTGCTATGATGGACTTCTGTAAATAATTATAGCTTTGATGGACTTCTGTAATTAATTATAGCTATGATGGACTTCTGTAAATAATTACTGCTATGATGGACTTCTGTAATTAATTATTGCTTTGATGGACTTCTGTAATTAATTACTGCTATGATGGACTTCTGTAATTAATTATTGCTTTGATGGACTTCTGTAATTAATTATTGCTTTGATGGACTTCTGTAATTAATTATTGCTTTGATGGACCTCTGTAAATAATTACTGCTATGCTGGACTTCTGTAATTAATTATTGCTATGATGGACTTCTTTAACGTAATTGTTGTTATTTTGGACTGTTGTAAACTTATTGTTATTATATCTTTAAACTAATAGTTGTTATTCTTGTTTACAGCAAGATACAGCTAAGAAAAATGTTCAATCTCAGAGAGATGCTAGAAGTGAAAATAGAAGGTTGCAGTCATCTTTTGCAGCTATTACTGAAATGAGTGATTTACTCAAATTTAATCAACTTAAGGTATGATATTTTACCTCTTTACATACTGAAATTTGATGTCTTTGCTATTAATGCTTGACAGATGTTCAGAAAAGCTATTCTGTCTATTTTCAAAGATGATGTTAAAATACTTGACAAATTTATCATAAAAACTGTTTTATCCAGAATTTTATATTTCTTGGACATTATGTTGAGTCAGACTACTGGAAATACTCTTCCTTATTAGACCTATTAATAGAAAATTTAAACAAATGACTTCCATTTCATTTAGTAACTGATATCTCCATAGAACAAGACCAAGATTTGATCTAAATTCTGATATTCTTTATTTAGTGTCGTAAGAAGCAGTTGAGATTTGCCAAGAGTCCTATTCACGACTGGGGTCTGTTTGCATTGGAACCTATAGCAGCTGATGAGATGGTAATAGAATACGTGGGTCAGAATATACGTCACTCTCTAGCTGAACTACGAGAGAAGAAATATGAAGAAGATGGTATTGGTAGTAGTTATTTATTTCGTGTTGATCATGATACTATTATTGATGCCACAAGAGTGGGCAATCTTGCTAGATTTATCAACCACTGTTGTAATGTAAGTATTGTATTTGTTTTGGATTGTGACCAGGGTTCCAAAAATTCCTAAAAGAGTCGCTGAATGCTAGTTCTATGCCTGAAGTTCTACAGCAAAATACCCTAGTCAAATAAGCTTGGCTTATATCTGATTGAACTGTCAAGGGTGTAGCTTATTGATGAACTTGTCAGTAAAACATGGAGTCAATTGGTTTATGTTAACATTCTTTCTTTAAGCTAATTGGTTTTTCCCACTGCTCCAAACAATATAATCTTTTACCAACTGATTCTGCAATACCTTTTACAAAAAGAAGACGTAACAAGGTTGTCAGTAATGTGTAGGTGATGCCTTACAATGGTTTTTCCTATCCCTAGTATATTTGTTTATAACTTGCTAAAGTTATTTTTTTCTTCCTCTAAGAGACTTAATGTTCCTTTTTATTACATATTACATTATCTATGAAATTATTCTATTTTCAGCCTAATTGTTATGCAAAGATTATCACTATGGACTCCCATAAAAAAATAGTTATTTATTCTAAACGTGATATAGATGTTAATGAAGAAATCACCTATGATTATAAATTCCCATTGGAAGATGAGAAAATACCTTGTCTGTGTGGTGCTCAGGGTTGTCGTGGAACATTGAATTAGTCACACTGTTTATCATAGCATAGTCCATGAACAACTGAGGAAATGGTTACGATGCGAAATTGTGAAATTCAGCCAATGAATTCCTTTCATGTTTTCTTTCATATATTTTGGACTTGCTGAAATGACTGTTTTTGATTTGAAACCAGGTTTCTTATTAAAGTCTCTATTTTTCACAATGCTTTCCAGATTGTTTCCATTATTATTTTTGATAAACAACAAATTTTGTTTGAATTAATTCAGAACTCTTTCACATTATTCATTGTTATTGCAAAATCAGTTTTTGTTACTGTTTTATCTTTTTTCTAAGCTGCATTTTGATTTCAATTTAATGTTGCTACTTAGTCTTTTTTGGATGGAATTGGTAGGTGTGTTGAATTTCAGGTTCCAATAAAAAACTTAACACCAGGCTTCTTTATAGGATTTAGCTCTTTTATCCTTTTAAAATTAGTAAATAATGATTCAACAGTTTACATTGCATTTTGAAAGCAAAGGTGATTAGCATAGCTTTTCCTTACACCTTATACATCTTTCTATTTCATTATGCAATCTTAATTACTTTGTGAGACTTTCCCCATTTAAGTCTGTTACATATAAGTTAATCCTAAGTATGCTTGCTTTACTAAATTGGTTGCATTGTTATGAAAATATTGCTATTGTGAATGCTTAATAGTAGAATGGTCCGAGAGTGCTTATATAACTGTATACAACCAATACAGCTGATGAGAAGATTTCAGCCTTTATTGTGATGTTCAGATAACTGCCTGGGAACATTTTGAAACAAGTCAGATTCTTATTTTGTGTTCGTTGAAAATGTCCACAGATCTATTGACTATAATCAGGCTAAATTTAAATAGTTAACTGTAAATAAATCTATTAAATTGTATATGTTTGTTTCTATAGAAATATAATATTAGATGTATATATATGAATTGTTAATGAGTTGTCTGCCCATTGTTTTGTTTTCATTATGTACATAGTTTAACTATATTAATGCCATTTTCTATATATTTACTCTAATTTATAGAGTTTTCAATTTGTGTACACAAGTGTAAATTAAAAACTTGAAATTATCTGGTTTCTTTTGTTGTGAGTATAAAATGAAAACAAAAGCTATTATTTAAATTTGAGAGATGGTTTTACTAATTTAAATAAAAAAGTGGTTCCCTTTAAAACTGATTAGTTTTAATGAATCTCTCACCAAGTTATTTGACATTTAAAATTATAAAAAGGAATCAATACCTACTACATAAAAAAAGAAAAACAGAAACCCACACATTGAGAATCATATCCAATATGATGAGTATGTGACTTCTGTATAATGCAGATTGATAAAGTTCTCAAGCCTAAGCTGAGACAAAACATGACTGACCTTGCTACAGATTGTGCAGATAAATGATCCCTGGACATATGGAAATCGAAAAAGGCAAAAAGCACTTCCCTAAATGCACTGTGCACCTTTCAGTTGTAGGAATAGATGTAAAAAGTAAATATCATTTCTTGATTCTATTACACTTGATAATACGTCTAAAATATGCTTTTTACATTCCTTTATTTGTCTAATTGATGGACATGAATTTACTTTTAAATATTATGTTATTATATATAATATAATGTTATTTTTCGGAATGAAAATTTGACAAATCAAGGAAAAGGCGTGAAAGGTAAAGGAAAAATATTTTTCTCACTTTCTCACCTTTTTCCTCGCTTTCTCGGCCTATTCCCTTCTTTCTCTCATTTTTACTTGTCTTTTTTTTACCTGCGCTTTCTTGAAATATTCCTCGCTTTCATGGCCTTTTCCTTTTTTACTGGTCTTATTTTTACCCGCCCTTTCTCTCGCCTTTTCCTCGCCCTTTTCCCTGTTTTTGCTTGTTTTATCGTGGGCGAGAAGTCGAGAGTAGATATGGCTGCAGTCGGCTTCCATACATACCTGTGTGTACCGTAATTACGTGACCTAGTTTTACCGTGGGCTGGGAGACTGACTATACTAGCACAAAGCGGACGCAGACATATTTCCTATCAAAAAGACGAAGGGGAGAATTGATTCGAATTTTACTCTGTTGAAGATAACACGAACGTTTTGCAATTTGTGCCCGAATCTTTCCAAATCCACGATAAACGTAAGTCATATGCCAATGGCTCTATGTGTAGTTTTACTGTTGTGTAGACACAAGCCTGTGTATTATTATATATATGTGTGACACAAATAGTAAGACCTTAGACATAAGAGATGGATGCTTTACACGAACTATCAGAGGATTTCCTTACATGCAGTATCTGCTTGGATAGATACACAAATCCAAAACAGCTACCATGTTTGCATTCTTTTTGTAGAGATTGCTTATCGGATCATATTAAAGCAAACGATATAGGGGGTTTGATAGCCTTTCCGTGTCCAGAATGTCGGAAAACTATAAGTCCTGCATCTTCGACTGCCCAGAATCCAGCCGATGAGTTCCCAGATAATTTTTACATAGCTGGAATGGTGTCTGCAATGGTACAGAGGGGTGTTTCGGGTGAAAGACAAGATTCCAAGATGGATGGTGATGAATGTCCCAATCATTCCAATGTAACATGTGAGGACTTTTGTACTAAAGCCAATGTTGGAGTGTGTACGGCATGTCAAGTACACCACCAAACATGTAAACAACAACACATTCCAGTACATCAAGCGAAGAACCAAGTCTTTGCTCAAGTTTCAACATTGAAACTCAAATTAACCTCGCTTCTGAAAAATGCTGAAACAGTCCACGAGTCATTAGTTGACATACCGAGCAATATTCGTCTTCGAAAAGAGGAACTTTTATCGGACATCTCACAACATTTTGCAGATATTAAAACAACAATAACTAAAGGTTTGATTGAAAAGGAAAAGGAGATGATCACAAAACTGAAAGAAGTTCTTATAGAAGAGGAAAATTGGGCCGGAGAAGCATTAGATGAAAACAAAGCCATTACACAACATTGCACAAAAGATATGGAGTTCCTAGATGAACAAATAACCAAGCGATCTCTCAATGCAAGTGCAAAGCTTCATTCCATGCAGGATGTCGTGGAGAAGTTCGGAACTGATCTGTCGCGATTGGAATGCGAAAGCGATGTGAAAAAAATAGAATACGTTCCTGAAAATGTGGACAACCTGATCGGCAATTTAGTGTTTGGTGACATTCGTTCTCCGCATACAACTGTGGAAGGCGCTGAAATCCCTGTAGATGATTCAGATGTTGCTTCTGCTTGCAACCCAGCACCAACATTTGAGGTTCGACCGTCTCAACCATTAATGCCTTCTGCACCCATTTTATTAGACGAGCACGGCATGCCTACCTGGGATCTTTCCAGATACTCCACTTCCAATCAGTCTTGGCCTGCGCCAGTACCATTGCCTAGCCCAGTAGTAAACACTTCTAACCACGCATATCCTGGAATGGTAATTCGAATTAAAGGACCCCGAACGTCAACAGTTGAAACTATGAAGCATAGACAGAAAGAGGCGGACAGGTTGTATATGGAAAGACTCAATAGGGGAAAGCACATTGAACTAGCAAATGTTAAGAAACTTTTGCCTACTGCTGAACTAAGATGTCGTGATCGACAAGACACAAGGCAATGCAAGTTTGTAGGCATTACAGCAGTTGCTGAGGACGCCTTCCTTTTAACGGACAGGTGGAATAGGAATTTAAAACTCGTCAAATTAAAGGGTCCTGTAGTTAAGGCTTTTCCGCTGAAAAACCAAGAACCATGGGATGCTACTCGTGTGCTAACTAGTAAGCGAAATGAAATTGCCATCACCTTCCCCAGTATATGTTCCATAGTATTTGTGGAGTATGAAGATGCAGGTCAAGGTACTAAATTAGATATTAAAAAAGAGGTACGAACTGCTGTTGGATACGGTTCTCTGGGTTGCATTAATCACGAGGAACTAGTATGCGGTGTTTGCAATCCATTTGGTTCACCGCGGATAGATATTGTTTCCATGCAGGGCAGAATTCTTCGTAAAATTGAAGATCTCGTTGCTTACCCTAGAAGTATTGATACATCTCCCGGACACGTTATCGCAGTATCAGACTGGACACAGAGAAAGGTTATATTGCTTCAAGAGAATGGACAGATTATAAAAACAATAAAAGGACCAGGGAACCTGCAACCAAAAGGTGTAGCGTATTATGAAGATGGATGTTTTTTGGTTGTTGACCAAACGACAGGATGCTTACACAAAGTCAGCGAGGAAGGAAAGTTTCAGATGACGTTCAAAGTAGTAAACGAATCTAGCATCGTGGCCTGCGTTCCAACCTCACGTAACTTTTGTAAAGGACTAGCTATCGTGATAGCTTCGAATGATGGTTTAGTTCGAGTATATGATGCGGAACAAGTGGGGTAATGAAATTTCATGTGAACGGTTTCAGATGTCCATTTTGGAAAAAGTACTTTATGTAGAATCATTTTTACAAATACATGTAGATCTAAATATCAAAATAATAGTAGCCTATTGGGTATTGTTGTTGTTTGGAATATCCCCATCGTTAGCTCCTATCGTTAATACGTATTGATATAGATATTATATGGAATTTCAAAAAAGATTCTTGCAATATTTTCAAAGTTGTTTGAAAAATGAAAACTTGTGTATTTCTTATTGTAGTAAGTTGGTAATAAATGGAAGTAAGTCTAGCATGTAACAATGTTTATGGAATTTGCAATTAATATCATATATGTAAATGTTATTTTTATATGAGTGTAATCTCACTTCACTGACCGAACTATTAAAAAAAACTAATGACTTAAGATCGCAGAAAGTTGAAGACTGCTATTTTAATAGCCCTTGTGGCTTGGCGTTTAAATCTGTTAAAATAGAAGTCTTCAATTTTCTGCGAAAGTACCAAGGTGCTTTGAAGTACCTTGCATGATATTATGAAAAATCAAGTTATGTCAGTCTCAATAATTATAATTTCGTGATTAAAAAGTCTTTTATGTTCACAATGATGATATGAATGCAATTTATCTTGGGTTTTTTGTGGCGTGTGCTGAAGGTGCGGCTAATATGTCAGTGGTGCACTGTGCAGACAACGTCTCTTTATACATTTACAGAGTAAATCGTGCTATAACTTCGATTTATACAACGGCTATGCGCCGTTTAGCCAAGGACATAATCGAAGGAAATTGTCGACATCATGTTTAAATGACATACATGTAATTGGATATTATTATTATTTCATTTTTTTTTATTATTATGTCATTCACTTTGTGGTTGGCTAAACTTTGAGTATGGAGATGTTTTATAGTATGTAATTGACTGACTTCATCGATTGTGAAAAAGAAATAGAACTTTTATATGACTGAGCTTATTTTTAGACCACAAACACTTATGGTAACATTACTCTAGTTAACTTCATTCTGTTCATACGATGCATCATCATAAGTTTTGCGCTCTAAGTGTACATACCTAAGGAATTCATCCCAAGGAATGGCCCGGGTCCAGGGGGAATGGACACGCTCGAGTTAAGGTTTCAAAAATGAAAGAGAGGTAGTATGTTCGGGATAAAGATGGCAAATTTCAGGTCGCATTTAATCGGTTATCTATACTTTCTCAAGTGACCTCACTGTTCAGAGTTCAGAATTCCAACATTTGAATTTCCGGAGTTGTGGTTTTGTTGTGAATTTATTATGTGTAAAGGGTCTCTTCTCACATAATATTATTACGTCACGTATAATGTATTATGTACTCAAGTCTCGAGGGGTGAATGGCTCGATTGGAAATTCGCTAGTGGTGAGCGATTGAGAACCTGGGACCTAGTCAAAAGCTCTCTATCTTTCTCCGATTTGCCAAATTCGATTAGCGGATTGCTGTCAAGTAACACTCTTTTACTCAATAAACTGATCTGCACCTGGCAGAGTAGGTCTACGCTGCAAATCAGACCGCTCTGTGTGGAATGAAAGTGGACTTGACGACCTTCAACAAGACGTTGTTTTTATTTAGGTTGAATTGCTGGAGGATCTCATAATCCACTTGGTTCAGTAACGTAGATGGACGTAGAAGTATTTACGGTACCACAAACCCTGTTTTTCATAATGCCACTTATTATTTTATTTAGACCTCACTTCATCGGGCTGAACTGTACCCTCATACCCTGGCACCCGTAAAAGACTGAATGTAAAAATGAAAAAAGATATACTAACAGAAAATAAAATGCTAAGGCAAGCTTGAATATAATGTAGGCGCAGTTAATCATAAGCATTCATACATAGGCTTCCGTATTGTCATTCCAGGCATTGATAAGAAATTGAAAATGTTATTAATAGTATAGATAAAAAAGATATTTAAAACTTTATATATGCATTGAAAGTGGAATCATGGGGAAAATCTGGCCTGATGCATAATTTTGGTGCAAATTAATCGGACATATCTCAACCTGTCCACATCTCATTCTACTACACCGGTCCAGTAGCTTTATTTATGGGCGGAGGAACGCTTCAGTTATTGAATATAATTGTCTATTGTCTAATTATGATATTTTTTCTTTTAATTCTTATTGTTGATTAAAGTGCTTTAGAAATTTAGACTATCGTCTCTATTTGTTATAGCCTACAATGGAATCACTCATAAAACTTAAAGTAATAACCCATAAAACTAAGTAGGGCCTAAATGTAATTTGAACCACGCTTAAAATCGTTTTTTAATGATTAGCACTATTAGCAGCCTTATTATCTTGACTTTTCTATAACTTCTATATGGCTGCGTTTTCACCAATGCCATATTGTGTCATGCATTAACTCTTTAGCCCACTGTGTAGGCCTATTTTTGAGATTCTGTGAAGAACAAAATGTAATTTGCATCTTGAAAAGAATACGATACCTCCCAAATAAAGCTATACGAGCTAGTAAATCAAACATAGATAAATAAAGTCCCCTTATAATGACTATTTCAATTGTATTCAATTATTTGTGAATATTCAGTAAATCTACAAAATACGAAACTAAGTAGGCGGCATCTGTTTTAATGAATAGCTCTGCATCAGTAATTGTTACTTCCGGTTGATAGTGCCGAACACGTTTCATTTTCAGGGAAAAGTATGTTATTTTAAATAATTACATTATTTAGCAGACAGAAAAATATCTGAAAATAGGAACAGAATCATGGGCGATATTTCGTGTCTCAAAGTAGTAGAACTTAGGTCAATTTTGAAAGAAAATGGACTAAGTACAAAAGGCCGTAAAGCTGTTTTGGTAAGAAGTTAGAATGGAAATGTAAACAAACTAATTGTTTGTGGTTTTTGACATTACAATTAACACAGAGTTTACTTTTATTTTTCTGTTTTTCCGTTTTGTTATTAGAAACCCGCATTTTTCTTACTTCAAATAGTCTATAAGCTTATATATTTATATTTTATATTTGACATAGATCTAGTGACTTATTTAATTAATAACTTATTAAAAAGTCAAAGAACATATACCGATCTATGTTCTTGCGCTCATGTACTTGATTTTTTTTATCATATCATCCATTGTATTGCCCTGTATTGGGCTGAATGTTAGACAGGACCATGTCCTTGTGTATTGACTATTGGACCTATCATTCGTAGAGTACGGTATTGCACATTAATTTTTACTACATAGGAATATTTGCAATCTACTTTTTGTTTCTATTTTAAAAGCTTATTTTTGTTTCCACAAATTCTTCTAGATTTAATGGATGTTTTAGAAGCTACAGTATGTTTTTGAATTTGATTCTCCATTTGGCCAGGAAACTTGCTTTGTGAGAAATAGTTTGGATGTTACACTTAATTAAAGGAAAAGAGCATAACATGAAAAGCTCAAGGTATTGACCTTTGTTGTGGTTATGTCTTACTTTGACTTGTAGGCCATAAATAGATCACTAGTTTATGTTATCATCTCTGATAAACAATGATAGACTAATTTAGATCACTCATAATGTAAAGGTTTGTCTTCATGTCATCAAGCATGTTACTTGTTATGTATTTTAATTGATCTTGATAATTGATAGTTGTATGTTCTTAATTGTTTGTAGATGTTTGTATTTCAATTTTAGTGCTCAAATCATCTCTTGATACTTGTAGATCTATTTCAAAGCATTGTATTTACTATTGGTATCAAAATATTATTTCATTATTAGATTTTAAATTCTCAAAAAGCATTTTCCTTCAAATCATAGATAATCATTTGGAATCAAGTTCAAGCAAGCTGAAATATAGCAAATTGTCAGTTACCTTATTTGAGCACTATTGAATAAGTAGCTGTATATTTTGATTTTATAACTAATCCATTTAGTAGGTCATTTTAGTACTGTTATCTTATTTGATTTTATATGTTCCATGGTTTTATTTGTTATTTTAAATAGTGTCTTTGTGTTTAAAGATTAGTTTATAGCAGGGCTATTGATCTCTACTTTAAAAACAGTAATTTTTTCATGAGAATTGCAAACTATTAAATGTGCATATTTAATTTAATACTTGTGTAATGTATTGCTTTGATTATGTTCAGTTTATCATTGCTTCAACTTTCATATTAAGTATTGATAGTACAGTAAAATATAATTTGTCAAAGATAGTAGGTCTACTAGTAATGTGCTTAATTTGCATAAATTAATTTGCTCTTCAGATAGAAAGATTGAAAGGGTCCACTGTCATGGCTGACAGTGCTTCTAGTGTACGAGATAGAAAAAAAAGCAATGGGAAAAATGGTCCTGTAAAATCTAAAAAGATGGAAAGTCTCAGGGAAAAAGAACAAACAGAAAGATCAAGAATTGTTTTGTGGAAAAAGCCTTTTTTGACACTATTTTATTTTTTCCTTGAAGGCAGTTGTTTAGCACATACCTTCTTTTCAAGGTAATAATGATAATTATGATCTATCTAATTTTTTTAGCTTTTGCATGCTGTCTCTAATCTACCCACAGGATACCCAGTTTTGTTGTATTATTGTTTTCTTCCCGATACTAAAGTTTTCAAGGGAACTATCATTTCAATGTCAAAATTCTTTACTATAAATAAATGAAATATCATTCTTTACTTAATTCATTTTTCACCAGATATGCTTTTATATCAACATCCGGTACACTCTACTTTTTCTTTCTGCCTGTAAAATAAAGAGTTTATTTTATTTTTATTATTATTATTATTATGATAAATTTTAGCCCTAATTGTACCAAAAACAAAATTTTGGAGTCTTTACAGTATTTTATAATAATCATCAAAAGATGAGATCTCTAAATATTAATCAGCTACAAGTTACAAAATTAATCTGTACAAGATGAGCAATAATCTCGCTGGTCACGTAATGAAGGAGGTGGTTTAACAGTCTTTAGTTACAGCTAATAATATATATAAAAACAAATCAACTTGACCTTTTAAGTTTCAATAGTAACTTAAAGCACTATAATGTTTATTGTAGACTTATAGAAAGAAAGAAAAGTGTAGTATTAGGTATTTTATTAGTAGCATTATTATACGTTTTATATATCACAGAAGGAAGTCACCAACAGGTATGATCTTATCTCATATTTCTTTATGCCAGTTCATGCTTCAATTGCTCTATTTATATTTTTTTAAAAGCTTCGCATAATGTCTATTGCTGAAGCACATTTAAATTTTGTCAACCCAGCTGTAAATGAGCAGTGATAATCAGCTCTATAGTAGTATAATATTTGTTGGCTATTACTTGAGAGAATATGAGCGAGAAACTTGTTATTTTCTTTAACTTAAGACACCACAGATTTATTATTTTGAACTTATCATTTTGTAATCTGAAATAAGTTTTAGTTAAACTGTTTTCTCTCTCTATAGGTAGTAGAAGTTATAAGAAAACATTTTTTATGGTGTGCCTATTGGGTAGGATTAGGTGTTTTATCATCAGTAGGTTTAGGAACTGGTTTACACACTTTCATATTATATCTAGTAAGTAAACTCCTTATTTTGTTTTCTCAAATTTGTTAGCTTTATGATCAGTGAATCCAAAATTTATGCTTTACACATTTTGAAGGAAGGAATTTTTTTAACATTCCTAGTGTGATTTCCTTTCCAACTCAGAAACAGTAACAATATTACTGTATGCTTTATCTATAATCCATGAGATATTTGTCCTTCCTTTACAGGGTCCACATATAGCATCAGTAACATTAGCTGCATATGAGTGTAAATCAGTAGATTTTCCTGAGCCACCTTATCCATCCAAGTAAGTTAAATAAACTTTGACATAACAGAAAGGCAAGCAAGCCTGTTGCTGTTAAGAGAACTGAACTAGGGACAAAGAAATAGGGTTGTAGCCATAGAAGTGGGCGTCAATAAAAAAAAACAAACTGTCACCACCTTAATGTAAAATTATCACTTGAAGTGATGCACATTTGTAGATATATTTGACTGGTGTGTTTTAATCTAAATTATTACCCTATATGGTGAGTCCAATTTGAAACCTGATTTGATGTGTTATTGGTATTGTAGAATAATCTGTCCAGAGAAAGAAGAAGATGGTATGAATTTATTTACTATAATGAGTAAAGTAAGATTAGAAGCAGTTATGTGGGTATGTACCCTTATTTCTTATATGCATTAAAATTGCATATATACAAAAAACAAATATTTTCACTGTTTAAGTAGTGCTGAATTGTTTATTGTTGGTTGAGAAGTCAAAAGTACTATTTGGGTTTGTAGGAGCTCATAATAAAGATACATAGATATCAAACTTCCACAAATCATGATTGGCCAGTGGAATCACCTGCAGAAAACCAAAACAAAATATGTAAATCTTAATATATGATGTTAGTAAGTTAATTAGATCTAAATTGATTTTGAACAGGGAGCTGGTACAGCTATAGGTGAATTACCACCATATTTTATGGCTAGAGCAGCCAGATTATCAGGTTCAGAGTTCGAGGATGATGAATTTGAAGAAATTACTGAATTAATAATAGAAAAGAAAACTCATCCTGAAGACATGGTTAAGTGACTTCTTTATATTTTGGTTAAGACATGTATGATAAATAATTAATGTGATAAAGTCTTTGATTTAAAGCTATATTATATCTGGAACAATGACTTCAGTTCTAACTAAAACCCGCCAAATGTAATTTGCAATAGTAATGTAATAGTTCTGTAATAGTAGAAGTTCTTGGGCTATATATTGCATGTTGAAATTGTTACCTTTGTAAGCTAAAGTAAGTTTATTACTGGGAAAGGTTATAAGAATTAAAGGATCTTTTTATATTTCTAACTTATCAACAAAGAAATTAACTTGCTATTGTTATTTTAAGTTTAAAGGTTATTAGAGTTAATTGATCTTGATATATTTTATACTAAGAAATTAAAAAATAAGGTCACTTAAAAAACACGAAATTGTTAAACTACATCTATTAGTATTTAAGTGTTGTAAGAAGTTTCTAAGGTGTTTTTTGTCCTGACTAATATTCTAATGTAAACCATTGTATATTAAGGGGAATATGAAGGTTTCATATGATTGTGAATTTTGTTTCAGGGATTTATGGAAAAAGCTAAACTATATGTTCATAATTTAGTTCAAAAAGTCGGATTTGTTGGTATTTTAGCATGTGCATCAGTAAGTTTAATTTAGAATTTCATAAGCTTGATGTGACCTTTATTCAAATTAGGCTTAATGGCAGCGGTGAAAATGAAACTGCAAATTTTTCAATGGCTTTGGTAATCTTATTGGTCTTACCAACTAAGGTTCATTTAGATCACCAATTAACAAATACTTTTGCAATCTTAACATTTCAGATACCAAATCCATTATTTGATTTAGCTGGTATAACTTGTGGTCATTTCTTAGTTCCATTTTGGACATTTTTTGGGGCCACATTGATTGGTAAAGCGATAATCAAAATGCATATTCAGGTAAGCTCTTTCATAAGACACATGTGCAATCTTGGATTTCTATATTTTCTACTAAATACCTACGATAAAATAAGGTCAATTATAAAACAAGAAAATGTCACTTTTGAAACTACATGTATTGATATTTTTATTTATAAAGAAGTCTTTTCTTTGTTTTTTTCTGACTAATATTGTAATGTCAAATCTTTTTATGGATATAATTGATAAGACCTTATCTCACTCAGTTAATAAAATCAGACTTATCTCAATATCAAACTGAATCCAACAACAATCTATTTTTTACTACATGTTGTATTCTAAATTAATTGGAATAGAACAATTTACAAGACGGAAAATGTGTTCCATTTTAATCCATGGCAAATTTCTTTTATTTCAGAAATTATTTGTGATATTTTTATTTAGTAAACATCATGTAGAACTAGCAATTAAATTATTTAAGTAAGTATAATCTAAAAAGCTAACAGGAATACCTGTTTTTAAACCCTGTTGTTATTCAGCCCATGGAATAAAGACTTAACATGAATGCTACTTGGCATCACCCTGCATGAAGTAATCAAGTTTTAATGTTCAGGAATTTATAATTTATAAGATGGCTGCATATACTTTAAGTTATCTGTAAAGGTTTAAATAAATTTGATATTTACTGTTTTTAGATATATCCCAGTGGTTGGTGTTAAGATGCAGTTGCCATTTAAGAATTGGTTAGAAGATCAACGTAACAAATTACACAGTACAGATGACAGTGAATCAAAAACAGTGAGTTTAATTTTGTTATCCTGAATTACAAGTAATATGATTTACAATGTGCAATGTTAAAGTCTCAAACTTTGGCCAATAAGTGGCTAAAATCCAAAAACTATGTATGGTTTTTACTTGGAAATAACACACACTTGTTCTTGTTCTTTACAAAAAAGGCTTTAATAAATCAACAAAGCTGTCACATCACATTTAAAGCCATTTCTAAGCCTTAACATATGATTTATAGGCTAGATTGAAATATAAGCCTCAACAAAAATTTGATTTATTAAGTCAATGTAGAGAATCATTGAACTACGTTGTGTGTGTCATGTAAATTGATGTTGCGTCAAAATCAAATTGTGAAGAAATGGTTTGAAAATTTCTTATTTATGAAGTTTGAAAAGAGTTTTTGGAAATATTGACTTGTTAAAATAATTCATTACATCAATTCAAAGGTCTTTTACTTGGCAAAGGATTTTGAACATAAATGCCTAGATTAATCATAGACTTTATTTTGTATCAAAATATAATAATTTATCATTCTGTCTTTTACATTTGTAGGAGTCAACTAATATATTGTCATGGATATTTGAAAAAGTGATAATTATAATGGTATAATGCTTTCTTTTACAGGAGTCGACTAATATATTGTCATGGATATTTGAAAAAGTAATAATTATAATGGTGGCATATTTTATTCTATCTATAGTCAACTCAATGGCTCAGAGCTACCATAAACGTATTTGTAAAGTTAAACGTGAATATGAGGCCAAAACAAAACGTAGAGTTTAAAGACAACTGTATTATGCCTATATTATATCAGGATGTAGTAAGAGATATTTTGAATATGTACGGTTATTATGTGAAATCAACAATAGAAAATTGAGGACAGAAATCCAGTTTTAAAAGCTTTAATTTGAAAAGCTTGTGTAAAAGTGTGCCTTAAATTGTGTTTTCGGACAGAAAATTAGTCACTGAGGTCAATATGACAAATTGCTGGTAATCTGAGAGTTCATAGTCATGTTAGAACTACACCTTTGAGTCTGCATAAAAGTATACTTAATGGCATTGGTCATATATTATGATACTAATTACCAAGTAAATAAAGTATAGGAAAACTAGTGAAATTTCCACCTCTACAAAATCACTTCCGAACCATGCAATTATTGTTTAGAATATTATTTGTGGAGAAAGAAGTCGGCTAATTATCAAAGAGAATGATGTTGTCAACTTTCTCAAGGTCTAGCGCCAAAACACTCTTTACCTGTGAGACTCAAGATGATGTTTTGGAATTCTAGGTTATATTTTAAAGGGGCACAGTCTTAATTTGTTTCGGACAATCATCCGACAGCCTCAAACACATGAAATCTTTTGTTTAGCTAATCAGAAATAGTCTACAGAGCTTACCTTTGAAATTTGAGCCTTCAAATCCATGGGTATACATATTTATCTGTGTTTGAAAATCATTATGTCTTAAGATATTATGAACGTCCCGCCATATTGGAAAATCAAAGAGTTATAAATAGACTACTGCGCAGGCCCACACTGATAAAACAAAAAGAAAGTACATGTAATAACAATTGTAGATTTTGTCAACAGGACACACAATTTTCAGACTGACTGTAGACCAGCCGCGTACAGCATGAAAAAAATAAAAAGTGAAATTTTTGAGGTATATTTCAAGGTATTTTGCGATTTTCTTAGAGCTTGAGTATTTCTGAGGACTGTTTAAATGTAACAAAGGCCCAAAACAACCCCTAAAAATCAAGATTGTATTGAACAAATAAAGTGTGAAGAAAATGGCTATTATATTGTATTGTAGGAAGAAATTTGAATATGTTGCACTGCCCTTTGTTAAATTTGTTATTTTAATTGTTTTTTCCCTTGCCATATTGGCAATCACACATTCCCTTTTAATTTTTTCATGCTTTTTAGATGATAAAAAAATATATGCACATCCTGAGATTTTTCAACACTTGATATGAGTTTATATTACACAAATGGGAAGGGGTAATGGTCTTTTATATTTTCAGTTTAAATTTATTGTACATTCAAATTATTTGCTTTACTTGCAAATTCAGAAAACATTAATTTGTCTGCTTGTCACTTCCAATTGAGTTCCAACCAAATGTACAGAACTCTAAACTATATGAATTTGACTGATTCGCTTTTCTGAATCAGTCCTATTATGTTATGCTTACATCCTTATATTGTTTCAGCACAGGATCATTATAGAAAATTATCAAAAGTAATTAGAACATTTAAAATTTACCAAAAATGATTAAGACAATGATTTTAATTGTTTGAAAAATTAAGGCAATTCATTCGGTCAGTCAACAGTATTTCCTAGCTGTGCATTTAAGTGTTTGTGAAAAGGATCAAGTTTGTAGGAGAATTGATTCTGTCATAAATATCAAGTATCGGTAGTATAAATTGTACATCTCTATTTATTTACATTTATTATGTATTGAAATCATTGTAAAAATATTGATCATAATATTGTAAAAATTTAAAATTGGAATAAATTGTACATGAAGGAAATCTTTTTTTGCCCAACTTTGACAAATGCCACCCTTTTGCTGAATAGGTTACCTGTATTCTTTTCAGAGGTCATAAATTATACAGCAGTCATCTTCAATTAAAACAAAACATGTAGACAAAAAACAACAATGATATGAGTTTATAGGGCTTTGTTTAATCTGGCCCCAGTTTCACAAAATTTTAACAAAGATACAATCGATTTTTTAAGAAAGATTTTAAGAAATACAGTTACCTGATTGGTTAATACAAACTCAATTTTAGTGATTGACCAACCAGATCATTGGAACACTAAAATCATCCTAAGTTAGGTTTTCGTGAAACAGGCTCCTGATTATTTTAATATATTTAAAGATAAATTGAGCTTAGACTTCAAATATAAGCAAACATAAGTAAATTAATGGAGAAAGCACTATTCAATGTATTTTCATATTCATTTAGTTGAAAAATCTAATAAAGTCCAAGCTATTAAACTACTTGCCAGTTTCGATTATTTGTTAAAGGGAGAGTCTTCAGAATCCCTTAAATCTGTAAAACTCAAATAACTAAGTCATTTTTAAAAAAAAAAATATTAATTTTATTGAAGTGTTTTTTAATAATTAAATGCATCTTTTTAGATAATAACTAAGTTCTTTTGGATATTATTTATTTTCAGCAACAGTTTATTTTTTTTTTTTTTTTTAGGTCATATATCTTATTATGTTCTGAATATTTGCCATATAAATAGATTTACCTCCCTTTGTGTAGAAAAGCAAAGAAAATCAATCTTATGGTTTCTTCAATCAAAACACAAGAATCAAAATGTACACATGTTGAATTAAAAAGTTTTCTTTTCAACAGAAAGAAAAAGGTATATGACTAATTATTTAACAACTTATTGGATTTAAATTACTAGGCCTACTTAAATGGAAATGGAAGAATAATTAGCCCCGGTTCCGGTACCACAAATCTGAAAGTGGAAGTCTAGTGCAGGAAATGATATTGAATTTCCTTATCATTTACAATTTAATGATGTTCTTTGTATACTAGGCCTATACATCTAGTTTAAATTATCTTTTGAATTTGATTATTAAAATTAATTGTCCGTTTATTGAAATGAATTGTCTGATGATTACAATGAATTGACTGATGATTAAAATGAATTGTCTGATGATTAAAATGAATTGACTGATGATTAAAATTATTTGTCTGATGATAACATTATATATGTGCCTTGTTTCCAAGTGCAGGAAATAATTTCGTTATTATTTACATTAAGCCTATAGCCTAAATGGTGTTCTATGTAGGCTACTAAGGTAGACCTATAAATTAATTTAGGCCTTTATATCTTTTGATTTTGACCAATGATTAGAATACAATGGGCAATGTAAATTCTCGTGTTAGAGTTCCGTGTAAGTGTTAACACCGTCATAACACAAAATTTCAACTCATTCTTCATGTGAATATAGGCTAATTCAACACACTCGCTAATCCGACATTATTTTAGGGGTGATACCAAATTAACCTTGTAACAATAACATAACAATTTTTTTCTCTACATTTGGAAATTGATGAAGTACGGTAGCAGCATTGGAATGTACATATTTGTTTTAAAATATTATTTGTTCTCATTATTGTCACAATATAGCCGACATGTCTCTTAAACTGCGTTTCAACCAAATGTCATGTGTCATGTGACACGTTTCATGCGTGATGTATGATATGTTACGATTTTGTGTGTGATGTATGGTATGTGACACATGACATTGGTCATTTCTACTGAATTTCACGTCGAACGTCACATGTTTAGCCTACACTTTCCTCCTGTGCATGCCATGGATCAGATTCACCTGAGGAGAAATTTTTTGCTCTGTGCTGTTTTTTGTACCAGCTAGCAGGGAACAAACACTGCAGAAGGCGCTCAATATAGTGCCAGGAGCATTATTGATTACATCTGGAAAGGGGTGAATTTACTAGAACATTTAGGTATCTCTTGGACCATCCAGACAGAATTGTTCCTTAATTACACACAAATGTCGTATGAAACCTATACACAATTTAGTGTCGATTCATCTACAGCCCATTAGCACCAAGCTATATCTGGGGAGGAATGCTGGAAAACCCTAGGCGTGTCATGTCAGGACTAAAAAGAATGGAAATTTTCATTCTGAAAAACGTGACGCGTAAAACGTGAATTGTGACCTCCGATGGAAACGTAACTACCAATATTGTAGGTTTGTTTTTCCAATGTTTCACCATTTTGGGATCTAGGAAAATCTTTATTTAACTTTCAAACATGGATAAATACTTTAAGGCTCAATTTTTTTATAGTGATCTGTGAACACTATTACTGTTTAGCTAATTTTGTTTTAGAGACAAAAGTAGGCTATGTTTGGTCAATCATGTCCCTTCAATTGTAACTGAAGCATCAAAACTTGAACTACTTCAATGTTTCATTTCAGTCCTTTAAATGCCTACATATAGGTATCTTCAGTGCAGTGTACCAAGAACCAACTGACAACTTGTTTTGTCATACCATGTGGTCCATGATAGCTGTTGACTGAAAATAAATTTTTGTTACATGACTGTTTTCTTTCTGGTGTTGGTTTTGTAAGTTATTTTTCTATTTGAAGAATACTTTCACCTACTTAGGCCAAAAGTAGTAAAGGTTGGCAAATTATCAATTTTTTTTATCTACAATAAACTAATATCATCTTTAACTTTTCAAGGTCTACTGTAAACATAAGAACCGATAAGAAATTTTTACTCTACATTTTCATTTAAGGGGACAGAACAGTGCAAAGTCATTTGATTAGTCATTTATTTGATATATAAGGTAAGTTTTTGCTTTTTGCTTTGAAATAAAAGCCTATATTGGAATTATAGCCTATATATTGAAATAAAAGCCTATATTGAAACAATAGTCTATATATTGAAATTATAACCTATATATTGAAATAAAAGCGTATATATTGAAATAATAGTCTATATATTGAAATAATAGCCTATATTGAAATAATAGCCTTTATTAATATAATAGCCTATATATTGATATCATAGCCTTTATATTGAAATAAAAGTTTATATTGAAATAATAGCCTATAGTGAAATAAAAGCCTATATTGAAATAATAGCCTATATATTGAAATAATAGCCTATATTGAAATAATAGCCTATATTGAAATAAAAGCCTATATATTGAAAAAAGCATATATTGAAATGTCGCCAATTGGAACTGCCAACATCAAAAAAGCTTACACTCTGTCAAAATATCTCATAAAAAAGTGAAATTAACAATTAAAAATTTGAGGTGTGGTCTTGTTTTTGACCAATGAACCTGTGTTTTAGGATTGAATACTCTTTATCATAATCTTTCACAACCTTGATAGTGATGGAACTTCAACCTGACCTTGGTGTTGGCGACCAATGGAGGCTGGGCCCTAACAAATGAGAATTAAACCCCAGCAAACCTATTCTGGTACAAGTTGTTTGGCACCTCAAAATCGTTAGAAATGAGTTCTAATTTTCAAATTTCCATAGAAAGGGCCCCCAGCTCATAGAACGCATATTGCTTGTAGTTGAAAGGCCCATCCAAACTACCCCAACACAAAATTAGAGCCTCAGCTCCAAATAATTCTTGGCAAGGGGGTGACAGAGAACTTATTGGTACTCTATATATTTAGCTCAAACTTTGTATTCAGCCTAAATATAATGTACTGGTATGATGATATTTTAGATTGAATTACAAATAGTTTATTAGTACATTATTACTATTGATTGATTTTATGTCTGTTCACAGATTTCTGAAATGTTAGAATTATGAATGGTTATATTCCAAAATGCCGACCAACATATTGTTCTTAGCAACATGCAACCAAGAATGTGGAAATAACTCTACTGCCAAAAGAATAGTGTAAGTCTCTAAATGCTTGTTTTACTAGCTAATAATTCCCAGCTGTCTGTACCACTTCTTATAATTAAAATCCAAAGTCAGTTTCTTCTGTAATATATCAATTCAACAGACTTTGAAAGTGAAGGTTTTCCCATGAAAATTGCTTAATTCTTAAACAAAAATACTTTCTTTATATTTTAGCCAACATTTACTACAAAAGGGTTTAAACTGTTATATTAAGGATCCTGTATCTTTTCTGTCAGCAACACAGCTCAATACATATCTGGACAGCAATAATGTGCAATGCTTACTGGGTATTCATCTATACAAATCAGGCCGTCTATTAAAAGGTAAAGTATTATAATATACAATGTTTACTGGTTATACATCTATATATATCAGGCTGTCTATTAAATGGTAAAGTATAATAATATTTAATGTTTACTGGGTATACATCTATATATATCAGACTGTCTATTAAAAGGTAAAGTATAATAATATTTAATGTTTACTGGGTATACATCTATATATATCAGGCCGTCTATTAAAAGGTAAAGTATAATAATATTTAATGTTTACTGGGTATACATCTATATATATCAGGCCGTCAATTAAAAGGTAAAGTATAATAATATTGTAATTTCGGGTCATCAATAATCAGGCTCATAAAAGGTAAAGTATAATAATATTTAATGTTTACTGGGTATACATCTATATATATCAGGCCGTCTATTAAAAGGTAAAGTATGATAATAAACAATGTTCACTGGATATACATCTATATATATCAGGCCGTCTATTAAAAGGTAAAGTATGATAATCTACTATGATTATTAGATATACATCTATATATATCATGCTGTCTATTAAAAGGTAAAGTATGATAATAAACAATGTTCACTGGATATACATCTATATATATCATGCTGTCTATTAAATGGTAAAGTATGATAATAAACAATGTTTACTGGGTATCTATACAAATCAGGCTGTCTATTAAAAGGTAAAGTATAATAATATACAATGTTTACTGGTTATACATCTATATATATCAGGCTGTCTATTAAATGGTAAAGTATAATATTATACAATGTTTACTGGGTATTCATCTATACAAATCAGGCCGTCTATTAAAAGGTATAGTATTATAATATACAATGTTTACTGGTTATACATCTATATATATCAGGCTGTCTATTAAAAGGTAAAATATGATAATATACGATGTTTACTGGGTATTCATCTATACAAATAAGGCCGTCTATTAAAAGGTAAAGTATAATAATATACAATGTTTACTGGGTATACATCTATATAAATCAGGCCGTCTATTAAAAGGTCAAGTATGATAATATACAATGTTTACTGGGTATACATCTATACCTGGTAAAGTATGATAATAAACAATGTTCACTGGGTATACATCTGTATATATCAGACTGTCTATTAAAAGGTAAAGTATGATAATATACAATGTTTACTGGGTATACATCTATATAAATCAGGCTGTCTATTAAAAGGTCAAGTATGATAATATACAATGTTTACTGGTTATACATCTATATAAATAAGGCAACGTATTAAACAGTAAAGTATGATAATATACAATGTTTACTGGGTATACATCCATATAAATAAGGCCGTCTATTAAAAAATAAAGAAGGATAATATACAATGTTTATCAAATATACATCTATATAATTCAGGCCATGTATTAGAAGATAAAGTATGATAATCTACAATGTTATTAGATATACATCTATATAAATCAGGCCATGTATTATAAGATAAAGTATGATAATCTACTATGATTATTAGATATACATCTATATAAATAAGGCCATGTATTAGAAGATAAAGTATGATAATCTACAATGTTTATTAGATATACATCTATATAAATCAGGCCATGTATTAGAAGATAAAGTATGATAATCTACTATGATTATTAGATATACATCTATATAAATCAGGCCATCTATTAAACGATAAAGTATGATAATCTACAATGTTTATTAGATATACATCTATATAAATCAGGCCACGTATTAGAAGATAAAGTATGATAATCTACTATGATTATTAGATATACATCTATATAAATCAGGCTGTCTATTAAAAAATAAAGTATGATAATCTACAATGATTATTAGATATACATCTATAGAAATCAGGCCATGTATTAAAAGATAAAGTATGATAATCTACTATGATTATTAGATATACATCTATATAAATCAGGCCGTCTATTAAAAGATAAAGTATGATAATCTACAATGTTTATTAGATATACATCTATATAAATCAGGCCATCTATTAAAAGATAAAGTATGATAAGGTAGGGGGTCTACAGGTATTTTTTGAATATACACCATTTTTATGTACATTTTTAGATTGTAAGAAACCTTATGTGATAATAATTGGTGGAACTGATGTTAATAAATATCACACAGATCTTCATATATTAAACTTAATGACACAGTCAGTCAATACTGCCAGGTATTGATTATTATACTCATATTAACTTAATTTAACAAGTGTGTATAATCAGATAGCATAGATAATCATATATACAGTGTACATTACTTTTCAGGACAAGCTTGGAAATAATCATATCTAATGCTGATAGCATTTTAAAAACAAAAAAAAGTTAGAAAAATGAAAACTCTTCCTACTTACAAAAATGGAATAAAAAAAATAAGTTCACTGTATAAACAGAAAGCCAAATATTGAATCCACCTTCTTTAATTATAGATATCTGGTTGTGTTTGGTGAGTCTTTAAGAAAACGAGTTCATCATTTATGGGTAGGTCTTCTTGTAACTTGTGATAATCTGATAACTTGCTTCAGTTTTCAACCAAGTTTTCAATTGTCAGTAATATATGTTTTGGAAAATTAACCAAGGCTTATGTTAAAGAAGATCCCTGGACATTTAAAAACATGCAAATTACTATGCTTTACTGGTATAATTTCCTTCATTGTGCTGTATTTGATGTTGCTTGTTTTCATTATACCAATCATCAATCATTTGTTACTTCAGCCAAATATCCCACCAAAGAAACTTGTAGAAATCAAGCAGGGTAGGTATTTATTATAATGACAACTAATATCATAATATTGTTGATATCTGCTTAAAGTTCTAGATTTGTAATGAGACTATTGTGGTTATACATTGTAAACAATTTGGGTTCAAGAGTTTTATTTTGATTTAGGTTTCATTACTGAAAGCAAGTTTTATCTTTTGGGAAAGCAAATATGTATTCATATCTAAAATATAGATATATGTAATAAATAGAGCTTAATCAATAGCCCAGCTGTTACAGCAATAAAATTAATTAACATGTCACTGTCATTTCCCAGTCTTGTTTTTTTAATCAAAATGAATGAAATCTTGGTTTTCTTGCAGCTGTGATAACCAACCCATCCTCGTTTTGTATTTATGAATATTTAAGATCTAATCATTATATTGAAGAAAGAAGCAATAACTGTGATATAAAATTGTTTATATTAATAAGTGGTATACGTCATGTTAAAGATCCACTATATTTAGTCAAACAAATGTCTTGTAAGTAATTTTGATTAGAACAGTGCAGGTTGTGATGACACTTGTTTGAAATCAAATAATGCATAGAATAATTTATAATGAAATAGGGATGGCCATGCCATATGCAATCTGGCAGCTCAGTGACAATAGTCTACTTTTTTTTAATTTCCATATGGCTTTAAAATTGCAACCTTGAAGTTCTTTGGACATCAGTTAAATGTTTGATCTGCATGACAAAAAGCTTCATTAGCTGATCTGACAATAAGTGGGTATGGATAACCTAAAAAGGGAACAAGCAGGACAGGAACAGCTGTTAGCTGACTGTATTAATTTGCAGATTTTTTTTTGATATTTTGAATAGTAGGCCTACTTCAGATATACCTGAGATTTCACTTCAGTTTAATTTGATGTTACAGATTGGCATAATGAAGATGACAACATTTATTACATTATAATTGGACCAAAGGTAAGTGATTGCAAAAGTAGTTAAAAGGCAAAGAAAGAAAAGAAAGAAACATCTGTATTTAACGAGGATAACAACCTCACAAGTCTGTCGTGACAGGGATCCTTTCTACCGTCTAGTCCTCGCCAAACCTCTTGGCATTGATCTTTCCTGGATTATCCGTACCCAAATACAGTCGGTCAAGGTCATCATACATTCATGCTCCAGTCAAGATTAGAACTCATGCCCTTGTATTACTATGTCAAGTAGTATGTCAGAATGCTTAGATGCTTATTCTTCATCTTATTTCAGACTCAGATTTGGGTAAAAGTAAAAAAATTTAAAAAGTTTCAGTTAACTTAGATTACCTTTAATAATATTTCCAGATTGAAGAAGACTATTACAAAGAATTTATTTCCACAATCCAAAGGTATCTACTTTGTAATTATGATTCGAATATTGAAACTGACACTGATAGCAACCAAAGACCTCTGAAAGAAAAGTGGGATGGTCCTAAGTGATGCATATCAGAAAATATAATCAAAACCAGAGAACCAACTTTCTATAATTCTTGCAATCTGTGCCCCAAATGCACAGACAAATTTATAAAAATCTTGTTACAATCCCATTAAGAAGTTCTTATCTTCATTGTCAACATTCTAATTGTAATATGCTCTACATGCAGTTTATTGTATTTTATTGTAGTTTACAAGGTGTTGTCTATATACCAGGTCTTTCTATATCTGATACTCATTCAGCTATTAAACAATCCTATTGTATGGTTAATTCATCTAAAAGTGAGGGTATGTCTTTGGCTTTATTAGAGGTATGACAACTTCTTGTAATTATTGGGGAAACAATCGGCATGTTGAGTGATTGATTTGGGTCTAGAACATTTGTAAAGTCCTCTGGCCTTTCACAAAAAATCTGAAAACCAATTTCTTGTTGAGTATGGTATTTCTCAATGTAAAATTCCACACTTATTGAAATTATTATTGTAAGATTATTTGTAAATGGCCCCTGAAGTACTTGAACTTGATAGAATTAGCTTGATCCCTTCAACAGAATCTTAGAATCTCTCCTATCTGTGACCTGTTTCACAAAATTTTAACTAAGATACAATCAGGATTTCAAGAAATACAGTACTGATTGGTTAATTTTAGTGATCGACCAATCTGACCATTGGAACACTAAAATCATCCTAAGTTAAGTTTTCGTTAAACAGGCTCCTGATTGTCCGTCTTGTTAACAAGATCTATATTGGTAAATATGGTGTGGACATTCTAGTGGAAATGGTCTTTATAAATCAATGTGATGTAGATCAATTATAGCAAAAGTCTTTATAAAAAGTACTACTCATTACAGGCTATGGAATTGGGAACACCAGTATTAGCTAGAAATATCTGTGGTAATAGAGATTTGATAAAACATAAACAAAATGGATTGCTGTTTAACACTCCACAGGTTAGGCTTATTTCAATAATTAAAGTAATTCTCAATTGGATGTAATCCCCCAGGTTGGAGGTGCCAACTAGGGGAGAAATTTTTTTTTTTTATAAAAACAGTACATTTATGCTTGCTTTTATTCCAGGACTTTATTAAAGAAGCGAAAAATTTGCTCATGGTGCCAAATCTACGAGAAACTCTCATAGCAGAAGCCAAAAGTCATTTAAAAAAACAACACTCTCCTATAATGGAGGAGAAAATGTATTTTGAACTTATAAGTAATTGCTTATCTCAGTATTAAAAAGATCTACAAAATAATAAACAATGTCATATTTATTAGCATTTTTCATAATTTATTGTATAAAAAAATTGGCAAATGTCAGCATCTAACTGTAAATATAATATAGAAAATCATTGTAATATTTGGTACAGTATTTTATAAATATATGATATATTTATGTTGCTATCAAATTGTTATTGTTTTAATAGCTTTTGATAACATTTAGAAGTCTTAGTTTATATTATACATGTTTAATAAAATATATTCACTTAAAATATTTATTTATTGGTTAAGTAAGAAATTAGAAATGCCCTAATTTGTTTCAATGAAGATGGGAAACAAACAAAACAACTATATTTTACAAGGATAACAACAACATAAAACTTGAGATGATTTAATTTCATTTAGAAAGTGGTGTTGCAACAATATTTTCGTTATTGGGATAACACTTTCTTGGTATAGCGCAGATTCTCTTGCTGAAAATTGGCTGCGAACATGCATTACCCCTCTGATAATCGGTAACAACACAGTTCCCAAGGCTGATTACATGAGATGATTTAATGTCATTTAGAAAGTGGTTTTGCAACGATATTTTCGTTATTGGATAACACTTTCTTGGTATAGCGCAGATTCTTGGACAATTGGACAATTTTCATCACTTTATATTATACAGTGATTCAAACCCGGACCATCTGGTTAAAAAGTAACTCTTAAACTACCAGCCAGATTAACCTTTAAATCTCATATTAACTTTCAAAAGTTTCTGGACCAAAATAATATTAAATAGATTTATACTGGATGAAAAATCAAATATTAAACTTACAATAACAGAATTGAAAACTATTTTTATTTTCATAAAAAAATACATCATTAACAATGTAGTTCTAACACGTCATAACAAAGTAAGGGCTCAGCAATAGAAGAACTGTTAGGAACATGTCAGTTGTATAAGAACACTTATAATCACAATAATTCCAAGGCACATAATCATTGATTCTTTACATGTAACATTTTCATAAGGGTATCACATTCAATGATTAGCACACTAGTCTATCATTTGTTAGAATTTCCAATGTATATTTCTTGAGACTTAGAACTAATCAGACACTAAGCAATAATTGAAATTGGATTATGATTATTATAGTAAGCTTTATCTACATCAACCAAAGGGTGGTTGTAGTCAAGAGGGAATTCCTTCTACTGCATTACTATAAATAAGATATGTAAATAGCAATATTTGATATCATATTTGACCTGTTTATGGTGATTTCTGCAAGTGACGACATTATCTTAATAAAACATAAAGAGGTCAATTACATCCAATGCATTCAGCAGCCATCTTGTTATGAACTGTAACAAGCGGTTGCCTAGCAAGATACGCCCACTTTAAAATATATTTTCTGTTTTAACACAGGCAGAAACTCTAAACATTATTTAGGTCTAATCCAAGTTCTCATTAATATAAATGTTCACACCAAATTTCATTCAAACCAGATGAAACCTAGTGTCTATTGTATTTACTAGCTAATTTTCATGTGTTTGGACTAAGTCAAGGGCAATTACTCAAAAAACGTTCACCGAAATGTCTTCACTATTAAACTTATCAAACATCTCATCAATATAAATGTTAACACTAATTTTCATTCAAATCCAATGAAAACTGTTGTTTCTATCGTGTTCACAAGTCTATTTCAGTCACAAGCGATTGTGGAGGGAGTGGGGTGACAACAATATACAACCACATTATAATGTGGGCTTATATAAATAAATATCCTGGTACATACAATATTATTGCAGTAGCAACTAGTTATATACAGTACTAAAAACATGGAATGGTTCACCAGTCAATTTGTTCACTTTTATATTCAATTAAATATTCAGGATAGGACTGAGCACTATCAAAAATACAATATATAGAGGGTTTACGACAATTATCAGTCACTGAGTTGAATAATCTATTTTTAGCATCTGATGGATCTGGTGGAGGTCTTTTTAATTTACAGTGACCGCGTGTTGATCGTCCACAAACTACTCGTGCTACTAACAAATACTGCAGTCCATGGGTTGATTTAAATGAATTAGACATGATGTACGGTGGCATTCCAAACATAGCTCCATTAAGGTGGTTTGGCTGAGTTGGTCTATATGATACATCAGAGTGTTTTGAAGTTGATGCTGCTCTTTCATTACTAGGTGTGTCTGCCTTAGTGCTCTTGTCTATAAACAATCCTAAATTAGATGATTTCAACACATTAGGTGTACCTAAAGGAAGGACCGAGCTATATCCATCAGAATAATTGGCATTCACAGCAAAGTATGCTCCTGTAAAATAAGATAAGTTTTCAATTAAATGACAACTGGGGTTATGATATTTGTAAAAGAAAATTTATTCCATTGCCTTAATAGCTATATTGGTATTGAAAATCTATAATCCACAATATAAAAAAAAATACCAGGACAAATATCATTTAATTCCACCACATGTTTAACAAAATGTGATAAGGAATTTGAAATCACTGACTGAATCAAGATATCAATAACAATAAATTGAACTGATATGTAAAATGCTAGTTGATAGATATAGATTAAAAGCAGGGTTGTTATTCCCCCCCTTGCATCATTGTGAAACATGACAAAGAGTTTGATGAAAATTTAATGCCAGTTTGAGTTATGGATTTTTTAAGGAAGTGATAAAACAGATTATATAATATATGTACCTTTGCCTAATGCTTCACCATGTTTGCCAGATAACCTCCAATCAAATCCTTCTAGACAAATTCTGTCGATATTTTTAGTGTCTGTACCATGGAATAAATGCAACTCATTCAGTTTCTGAATTCCAAAATCATCCAAAATATGCTTTCTTGTCCTACAGGAGAAATTGTATTATCATTTGTATGAACAACTTTCTTATCTTACTGACAGTGTTTATCTTGTATATTGACATTGGGTAGACTATAATAATGTGGACATATGACTTACTGTCCTGTACAGATAATGAATGTGCATGTATTGAGTTCATGTTTATTGTTTCTGCTATAAAAATACATCAGACAGATAAATAATCAAGTACAATTACTTACAAAGCAAATTTTTGCCATAATTTGGTATTCTGTATTCGAAGTATAGAAACTATTTGTTTGTTAACACTGTGATGAAATCGGTCACATATTGAGTTGTATTCCTTACTATTGACGGCTACTTCTATACATACAAAAGGCTGTAATAAAGTTATAATAAGTAATATAGACTCAAGGGCTAGGCTTTTTAATCAGTTAATGAATGAACTTGTGCTATAAATTATTTACACCATGATTGACAGGTGGGTGAAGGTGAGTGACCATTGTGATGCTTGTTTTTTAATAACCATTGCATATGAATTAAATGCTTTTGGTAAATAAACCAGTTTTGTTTTTTTTTATCCATAATCGTGTGTATGTTTACATTATTTAAACATCTAAATGACTAAATATGTTTTCTAAGATGAAATTATTTTGAGTTTGCCAGCAGAATGTGTTAAAGAACCTTGCATGATTTTATGAAAAAATCAAGTAACGTCAGTTTCAATAATTGTAATTTCGTGTTTACATAATCTATTCACAATGATAAATGCAATTTATCTTGTTATGTTTGTGCTGAAGGTGGGGCTAATATGTCAGTAGTGCAATGTGCAGACAACTTCAGTCTCTCCTCTCTCTCTATAAATATTTACAGACTATATCCTGTTATAACAACGGTTTAAACTACATGTATTTAAAGCATGCTTATTCACTGCCCACCCATTTATACAACAAAAAGATCAAAAGTAATTGTAGATATCATGGTATAATTCAATTTAATTTACTATGTTTTTTCTTAAGTGTTGGTTTTAATTGACATCCATGATCATACATGTACCAAATTGTTCTCCTACATGAGATCTAGGTTACTTAAAATTAAATATTCAACAAAATAAATGCTCTGATTACATAAAATAACACAAGGAGATTTCTAGGATATAAACTACACCTACTTTATCTGTTTCAACCTCGATTTTAGACCAGAATTTAGGGAAAGACTCTAAAAAATTGTCTGATTTATTGTAAGTTGATAATAAGGCTGTACAGTTGTCATGGTTACAATCATTCCATGATTTCTTACAAAATCTACAAAATGACTGAAATAAAACACAAATTTTATTTAGTTCTCAATTATATGTTTAAATATTTCTACCGTCACTCCCTTTAATAAACCAGTTACCCCAACTGTCATTACTTATTTGATAAACTGTAGTTTGTCAAGTGACGCTATCACGTAGTCAAGACGCAACAATGACGCTATCAAAGATTTGTGTCAATTTCGTATAAAACAGTGAATTTGTATTTATAAAAGTATCCAAAATATAAATATAAGAATTAAAGGTTTGTCTCATTAAAATTATTGGTGTGTAAGTAAACGAAATAGATCACACCACAAACAATACTTCGTCATTTATTCATTTTGCTTAGTGATCTATTGCGTTTACGCACCAATAATACTTATGAGACCAAATCATCAAACCTTTAGGAATATATGTATCTTAAATCATATATTATATCGATACAGTCAAGGCAGACAAAACAAATACTTACAAGTCTACAATCTATATTAGCACAATGTATTTCTTTATGTTGTGCTACCTCACCAACTTGGCCGCATTCTGGACATCTACAAAAAAAATAGTTACTAATGAAATATTCCTTTTTCTATTATAATAACTCTGCTTTTTTGGTCCAGGTATCCCAACAAAAACCCAAAAAACATTAGGTAAAGGAGTTGTATCAGATAAATTAAAATTAATATCCTACTCTCTTTTCCTTACTATGCAGTGAATAATGAGAGATAATTTGTCAGGACAGCCTACTATTTTCTAATTTCATAATTTTTCTATCATAAGGTAAGTAAATGAAGAGAGAATAAACCTTACTTGACTACATATTCTAAATTTTCAATAGTTGCTAAATTTTTTTCTTCTATTTTATCTTTTATTATATCAGCTATCAATGGTGGCATAATACGACAAACTTCACCTAAAACATGCATGTTCATATTTAACAAATCAAATGTTCTAGAGTCAATCATAGATTTTCTTACTACATGAAAGGTATCCTGGGCCATTATTTTGAACTTTGCATTGTATCGTCTGCCACTTCTAACAGTGTTTTTGATTGGTCAGCATAAATAATGACCACTTTTGCTGAAGGAAAAAACTTGAATATATATGAAAAATATGACAGAAATGGAATCATATCATATTGTGGATGACACGTGTGGTACCATGCAGAAACAAAACTTTCAGTTCTGCATATAAGTCAGATTGACATTTTACATGTCTGGACGTATTTTTGTGAAAATGAAGTGGCCACGAAATTTCTATAAATTACCAAGAGTGAAACACTTTTAATACCAAATTAACTAAAATGCATAACTTACTAAGTGGTAAAAAACTTGAGCAATCATTCACTTGACATTGAAGTTTGATCTGGAAAAGAAATAAATCCTGTTGATGACATCCTGTTAATCCCATCCTTGCAATGCAAATATATTGCAGATCAAACCTCAAACGTATTTAAAAAGATATCTTGCCAGGGAAGTATGCTTACTGGCAGCAATAAATTTGAACAGAAACAATCACCCAAATGAAATATTCAACTCTTAATCATATACTTCTTAACAATATCACTTTAAGTTTCATTACAAGTTATATTAATAATAGTTAAAAGCAATATTAGAAATTAAACAGACAACAATTCTTATAGTAAGTAAAGTAACTCACAGTTTTGTCCTTATTTGTAAAAAATCCTTTGATCTGTTTCTCAATACATTTAGAACAAGTTATATGACCATCACAACACTGTCCAAGTTGATGGAGATCACACAACAATAAACATACTTCACAATTTACTACTGAATCTAAATAAAATATTCAAATAAATTTAAAGAGACACAAATTACTTTTGAAACAATTATAGCTTCTATAGTACCATTCCAATTCCCTTTCAGCATTTGGAGTACAGTACTGGTACCATTCCTATTTCCAGTCTGTCCTCTGTAATTCCTGAACTAAACAGGCATCACTATCACAAAAACTTTCAAAGTCAAAATTAATAAGGAAACAATTTAAAATCAGTTCTGGTAAACTGTGAAATAATAACTGATTAACTCTTTCAACATACGTTAAATAGAACTTACTAGTATTATCCATGTCTTCTTCAGTTTTATTATTTTCTTTGATAACATCTGAATTCTGAAAATAAAATATAACAGACTTTATTCATGTTGATTTTTAGCGAGGTTCATAACGCAAATTATGTCAACAATGGATACTATTGCAACACCATATAAATGAATAGCTTATGTCACGTTAACATCTTATCAACAGGGAGAAAATGAACTTAAAACTGTCTTTTATCAGTTTTTTGTGAAGGTATAATTATGAAAACAACATCAAATAGCTTTATCAATTCCTATTTTAATGATGTCAAATATGATAAGGTTGAAGCTAAAAAGAGTGAAGAAGAAGACATTAAAGACAACAAAGTTGCAATTCTATGCAGAGATACAATTATACCCTTTCAAGCATATTAAGAGCCTCATTCTGGATTCAATATGGCCGACATGTGAATAAGGCCTATTGTAACAAATAAAATGTGATGGGCTTATAGAGTTGTATTAAAGGAAACTTTATTCTTTCTCAATAAATAATGATAAAAAATAAACATGGTATGAGCAAAATAGAATTCTGGCACCCATAAAGATAGCTCACCCAGCAAGGTAATATTCGTCCACGTGAATCTTTGATTTTAAATAAAATGTACAGTAACAATCATTCAAATTAAATATTCAACCTCAAATCTTGACTACATATTTTAAACTGTTTCAATGAACAATATTTAACAATTTTTGTCAAAATCTGGTAAGAATTTTATCTCAGAGAGTGTTTATAAGCTAACACATCTTCATAAGAATGAGGGTTCATCTAAGGGAGATAATAAACAATTTCACTAAGTTTCACCAAACTAGCTAGAAATAAAACATGTTTTCAGGAAAGTGACTCGATCACTTTAAATATTTATCTCATTTAAAATAGGTTCATCCTTGGGTGATAACACTCCCACCAAGTTTCATAAAAATTGTTGATTGCTTGACCGACAGATATGGTGACAACAAATAAAAAGTATAACAAATCCTTTCTTACGAATTTTTTCTGTGAGGGCACCTCTTCACTTATATCGTCCATTTTCCTTTTTCTACTAGATACAGTCGTATGTAATTGCACATACGATGTTGAGGGAGTAGAATCATCTCTAAGCAGATTGTCTCCCCTTGAAGAGTTTTCTTTTGAAGACATTGTTGTCTTTTGATCCTTTGGTTCTTTCAATTCATCACTGTGTTCTTTGTGTTTTTTTGCATGTTTTCCAACACTATCTTTGTGCCCGAGATTTGGAGGTTCTTCTAAAAACATCCTAACAACCTCAGAAAAATAGTGTTCAGGATTTTCTTTTTTAATATCTATCAAAAGATATCTTACAATAGCAGCATTGGCATCAGGAAACATTTCCATCTGAAAAAAAAAAGAAAGTAGTACTTAACAACTGTTATGTAATTTGTTCTTTAATACACCAATATGCACAATAACTCATTAAGCAAATATTTGGATTTTGTATTTTAACTTGACAAAATAAATTGTCAAGCAATAAGAGCCAGCTTGCTGTTTGTAGGCGGTCACCCTCTTGAACTTTAAATGAACAAACAAGCAAACTAAGCAGTATAAGTTTAATTATTAAGAGCTAGAATGTTAATAGCATAGAAAATTTTCTTACCACTTGAATGATCATACCATCCAGACCATCTATATCATCATCCTCAGTATCACCTTTAGCAGTGAAAGCAACATCATCAACATTATTTATACAAAATGGTATATTCAAAGAAGAGTGTACACCCGGTTTCATTTTATGTTCATTTTTAGTAGTCTTTGAGAGCTGAAGAAGGTAATTTGAAGCAGAAAATTTTTCCGATGATTCCTTTGAAACAGATGAATCTTTTGATGTAGTAGCTGTTTGATGTCCATTGTTCACTATTCTAGTTGGACTTCCTGCAGCAGATGAGTTTTTTATTGCTCCTGATGTTTCTGAATTCTTTCCATTTGAAGCTAATGTAGATGTTGTTTCTGGGCTAATCCACACAAAATCATCATCTTCCATTTCTGCTGTTGAAGGTACACTTTTGGTGATTATTGCCTTGACAGCAGGTGGCGACAATGATTTGTTGCCGACAGTACAAGAGATTGTTGTTTTGGTACCTGATATGTTAATTGCTTCTGGCTCTCTTGTATCCTGTACTGATTTAGTTGACTTAGATGTTTGAGATTTTTCAAACCTAGATAAACCTAATTTATCAGTGAATCCAGAATCATGAGCTTTTGTTGCTGCACTGCTTACTCCTTTTTTAGGAGCACACCTTTTAGGGGTCTTTGTTCTTGGTATTTGCTCAGATACCTTCATTGAATCACATATAGATGGCCCAGATAAAAAATTGTCTCCTTTCTGAAATTCAGAGATGCCTTCACTTGATACCCGTACTGGATTAGAAGTCTCCATAGAATCAGCTAGTCTTACTGATGTAGATATCATGTTTACTGTTTCAGAAGTTCTTTCATTTGATGCTGGATAAGAGATTTCTTTTGAATTAAAAAAGTCCACATGTTCCTTTGGGACACAAGTGGTTTCTGAAGAAGAAATGGAGAATTCAAGATCCTTTGTGGTACTCTCCTCTGTAGTAGGTTCGTCATTTGGATTAATTGTTATATCTTTACGGACCACAAAAAGCCAATCTGAGTCAGAGTCGTCTGTCTTGCTATTATTTTTATTTTTAGCACAAATTGTAGCAGCATCTTTCAACCCAAAAGAAGAAAATAAATTTCTGATTTTTGAGGTGGTGGATGAGCGTTTCAGCAGAGAAGGCTGGTCATGGTCATTACTTGATGGTAATGGTGGCGGCCTTAGTCCAACATTGTTACTGGTGGAGGGTAAATTTGGTATTGAAAGCAGACCTGCAAGGTTTGGGATGGAATGATAATCACTCTTATCCACAACCTGTGTCTTTATCCTGGTAGTAGGTGATAAATAAGAAGTAGATGGACATGGATTATCTCCATAAGGTGATGATGATCCTTTGGAAGACTCCATATTCGTTGTAGAAGAGACCTGAGTACATTCATTGTGAATGGGATCACCAGACAAGGTACTAGATGTACTTGGTGAAATTAGTTGTTTAATTGGACTGCTTTCAGCACCAGATGCACCTAAAAGCATTAAGTTAAGACATCATATCATGAAATCCATTTAAACTATTAAGCTTTATTAAAGTTTTTCACATGTTGCCAAATCTACATGAAATATCGATTTCCACCAATCATAACTCTTTAAGTTTCTGTAGCTTATCATTAAGAGGTCATAAAGATTAAAATAGTGTTCAAAAGAAGAAAGATGACAAGCTAGAATTTGAATATAATACATACTAAATATTAAGAAATAACATTTAATAGTAGTAGTGAAGTGATAGATTTGTGAAGTATATGAACATTTGGGCACTAATCGTAAAGTAAAAAAAAAACACAGTACAGTAGCTCAGAGTGCCAAAATAGTCTTCCCAGAAAACATTTAAGCCAGATATTGTGCTCCATAATAATTAACTATATTATAAAACAACATGAGCTATTTATTGACTTACCTATCTCCAGAAGTTTATTAACACAAACTTGTGATATAACACTTTCATCCTGGTCACAAAAGGGGAATGCTTGTTGTGATGCATCAAGAATAACCTGTAACAATATTGGTGTGGGAAGTTGGGGAAATATACTCTGCAGATAATTTAAAACATTGGTCTTGACATCATTATTGTACATGACTACTGATCAGATAAATTCATTTTTCTCTTCTCACTGATTTTCTAACTTCATCTAGCCTACAAATAAATAATAAAAGTGATTGTAAAGAGATTTTACAAACTATTTATAACGATTTACTATTGTGTACACTTGCATCCATTTGCACAATTCTCATTTTCCTTCAGACATCTGTTGAACTTGCAAGTACACTTTAAAACTTAATCTTTTATCAGTCTTATTAATAATCAACAAGCTTTCTTCAGTCAGTAGGCCAGTTCCATTAGCTTTTATTTTTATCAGTTAGGTTCCGTTCAAATAACCCAAATTAACTACACTCTATTCAACAAAATGCAAGTAATTTTACAATAAATCACCCTGTTATTGGTTACTCTAATTGGCAGAGCATGTCATCTATTGCCAGTATCTGTTGTATGCTTCTTATCAGTAAAATTAACTGTTCTAACACTGACCTAAAACTAAAGCTAACGAAGACTCTAAATGTAGTTGTTACAACAACCGTAATTTGAAAGAAATTTTCGTTTCAGTAGTAATGACAGACTAAACAAAATCAACTTCTTGGAATTTTTCATTCTATTTCACAACTTCTTGAAATTTTTAAAAATGAAAGTGAAACTAGAAGATATTTATCGCCGGTAGGTGTCGTTCCTTTCATAGAACACCAGTGTCTCTATGTAGAACACCACAGCCATGCGGAACACCCCGGTACAAGAGTCTTGTTCTCGATACATTAGTGTGTGTACTCGCGTTAGCTCCTACATCATCGCGCGTGTCCATCCGGTTGATAACCCACGACTGAAAACTTCCAGAAAATATTCGATATTTGGTACTTTTCTAGTGTTAAATCGAATTTGACAACATGTGGTCTTAGTAGATTGTTAAATCTATCGGTTCTACACGTAATCCGTTAGTAAAATTTAACATGGACTTCAACGAATTGATGAATTTGGCCACTCAAAATGAAAAAGGCTCAGATAGAAAGGTAAACAATATTTGTGATTTTCGTTTTAGCCCACTGAAGAAACATTACTGAATCATGAGACGTGTCCTTGGAGATAACTAAGAGATGAAAATAGCACATAACATTGTTATTACAAGAATATTGAAATGAGTAATCTTCAATTGATTGTTTTATGTATGATTGTACCGATACTGGTACTAGTAAGTCTTAGCCAAAATTATATTCTTAGACAAAAGGAGCTAAGCTAACCTTTCCATCTACCTTGCTTCTAAGATGAAGACTTCGGTGATGGTGATACATAAACAACATATTCACACTTTAAACCAAACCTTTTTCAAAATAGTGATGGTCCAAGAATTAATCTCTTAAAACATAACAAATTGAAATTGTATAATATTGGCAAAATGTATGCTAGTTTTGTTTATGTGCTTTATATACCATATTTTGTGAGTATTTTCAAATTGTAACCTGGTTTCAATCACATTGAGGAGAGTATCAAATTAAATTATACATACCCTACTTAGTATTACCAAAGTAATGATTTGAGTACCATACATAGCATCTGTATTCATAAGTCCATGACACAACCAATTTCTTTTAGAAATTTATTTACCTATATTTGCCTCTTTTGTATTCTAAAAACAATACCAAACCCTCTTTGATTAGTCTTCTGTAAGCTTATTCTTTTTTTGTAAGGTTAATATGGCAAAGACATTGCTGCAATCTATGCAAATATCACATGGCAATCCCCCTTGACAGGAACTGAGCTTCTCTCCTCTCTGCATATGACAATTAGTCATTTTCAGGCAGAGATTAAGATTTCTACCCATATTGATATTATCCATGTAGGAAGCCATATGATCGGATATACAGTAAACTCTGTGTAACTCGAACAGCTGGGGCCCGAAAATTTTGTCCGAGTTAAGTGAAGTTTCGAGTAAGGTGGTGTGGACTTTCTGAATAACTACCGAGCACAAAATGTTTCAGTAATACCAAAGTGTATCAATTCACGATAAACATAAACATAAAACAATGTACAGTTAGATCCATGTTGCTACCGAATAGGAGCGTAAGTTGTTGTTTCATTTGATTTGACCCGTGGTGGGACTGACCTTTGAATCCGAGTGAATTATCTGGTAGCATCAATCAGAATCTCTTTGGCCTCGTACAGCTTTAGAACCTATACCGGAACCAACTTTCTGTCCTTCCAAGCACTTGTCTTTTCAGCCTCCATATCAAATTTTTTTTTGAAAAATGGATGTCGATTCGAGATAGACGGAGTAAATTACATAGGATTCTGAACAAATGTACAAAAATTTCTGTTATAGTTATGCGATATTTCAAGTTACAGATTTTGAGTTAGGCAATGCTTTGTAAAGGGAAAAACAAAAGAATTGATCCGTTCCACAAGGCCTTGTAAAAATTAGGTGATTTTTCGAGTTATACGATGACACGGAGTTTACTGTATATGATATAACCTTTGATCTCTGTTAATTAAATGATTGCTCACATGTACAGTTTTGTTTTTTTCATTTTTCTCAATATCCCAAATCATGTAGAAAAAAATCTGATTATATTGACACCACTACTATTAAAATTAGTAAAACCCAACAATCTTTTCAAAATATAATATTTTTTTCCCCATAAATTCTGTAGATGTGATAACTCAAGGTTGTAGACCAGACAACTGAATGTTTTAAACGAGTCAACTGAATGTTGTTAACGAGTCAACTAATTGTTGTTAACGAGACAACTCAATGTTGTTAACTCTGTCTGTAGACGAGATACGATCATATTCAACTTATTTTTAAACATTTAATTTCAGAAAGGGTATGCTTTTAACCTGTCAGCTCCGAAAAAAGAAAATAAGCAGAAACCCAAATCTGATGTGGTCCAAAAATTGATAGCAGAAAAAGAAAGAGAAAAACAAAAAGGTACCGGTAATAATTCAGAATATTGAAATTTTTTTTTTTGCTGAAGATTGGAATTGAAATTTTACTTTGATAATAAATCAATGACACATAATGACATTTGACAATATTTTTTTGAGCCCCTTAAACTTTGAGTAGAAATTGGATATAAGCCCAGTGGGTGACTGACTTGATGTGCCTAATATAATTTCCAGCATAATAAGCAAACAAATTTTTACAAGTCTGCCATTTTAATGGAGAAAATGTTATCATGCTTTTCAGTGCTTGAACAAAAAGAACTGAAAAGAATTGAAGATGAAAAAAAGAAGATCTTCAGAATTCCAAAAGCTGGTTCCCCATCAACTGAGGAAGGTACAGGGAAAACAAATCATCATCATAAAAGGAAGTCACACTCAGGAAGCAGTTCTTCAAAAGACACAAAACCAAAGTTGCCAGAAAAACCCAAACTGAAACTGGAAGAAGCTATCTTTCAAGATCTCCAGTCTAAGAATGAGTTGTACAATCAGAAAGATCGTGCTAGGATTAATTTTGACGGCTCTTTTGCTGTTGTAAGGATAGCTCATAAACGGAAGGAAGGAGTACCTCTTCCAAAACGTCCTGTTGTCACTCCTGTGAAAGAAACCCCCAAATTTAACGTTGCTCTAGTCAAAAAGTCAGATGTGGTGGATAGTGAAGTATCGAATATGAATTCACATAGAGCTGTAGGACCTAAAGAGGATGTTTCAGAAAGTGTAAAAAAACTGAAAGAAAAATATGGCATTGATCCAGATGGTGTTAAAAAGTCTTCTACACGCAGAGACAATAAACTTAAAGAAATTGCAAAATATAAAGAAAAGGTGAAAATGAGAGAAAAGCTAAAATCAAATGCCAAAAAGGATCCAATACCATTCCAGCCTAAGCCTAAGATAATTAAAAGAGCCAACAACAGTGCACCACCTCCCATAAACTTTGCTGAGTTATTGAAAATGGCTGAAAATAAGGCTAAAGAACCTGTTGTGGTTGATCCAATAGTCAAAAAGCCCAAAAAGGTTGAAGAAGAAAGGCCTATGACTCGTGAAGAAAGAGAATGGGCTGAGAAGAAAAAGGAATGGGCTGATCGTAAGAAATCTAAAGAGTACCAAAAACAGTTAGGAAAAGATCTGCCTCCTCATAGACCTACTAAATCTTCTGAGAGCTCACGTAAATCTGGACCAAAAGACTCACCGATCTCTAATAGGAATAATAATAATAGTGTTAAAAACAAAGACTTGAATTCTAGTTATAATAAGCCTAGTCACAATACGCCTTATAAAGAAAATTCAGATCGCAGACAATCTTCAACAAGTTCTCCAGCATTTAATGGCAACAGACCCACAAAAACTACACCTGGTTCAAATAAACTATCCTCAACAAAAGATCAGAGAGGATTTGAACAACAACACAAAAGAGATTACAGAGGGTACGAACAGGATCATAACAGAGAAAGGGATCGAAAGGGATATGAACAAAGTCGTAACAGAGAAAAGGATCGAAAGGGATATGAACAGGATCGTAACAGAGAAAGGGATCAAAGAGGATCTGAACAGGATCGTAACAGAGAAAGGGTTCAAAGAGGATATGAACAGGATCGTAACAGAGAAAGGGATCGGAGGGTTTATGAACAGGATCGTAACAGGGAAAGAGATCGACCTAGCTCTATACCTAATAAAAATAATCGCACATCTCAACCTATGAAACGCAAATCAGATCAGCCAAGTGAAAATTTACGTGACAATGGACCATCACTACCTAAAAAGAAAGCATTACCTCCGCCAGATGAACCAACTAATCCCTGGGATAGAATTTATGGCAATATTCAGAAAAATAGACCCAAAAAAACTGGTAAGTATTGTTGTTTGTTAGGTTTCATGTATCAAACAATATAATGAAATGTTATCCACCATGTCATTCTTAGCTATACAATTTTGTTTCTTTTTTTTCTGTTACTTTTCATCTTCATTTTCAACCAATCAGTGTTAAAAAAAAATGATGCATCTAGTCGTTCGGATGGAACAATAAACTGAGGCCCTGTGTGCTACAGACACGTTAAAGTTACTCGCAAAAAGAGTAGGCTAATGCCGCTGTCCTGGCAAAGTTCCCGTCATTCTACACTGCATGGCTTTGCCCATCTTCATTAGCCTATAGGGTGCAGAAGAGTAGGATGTTAAACTCCATTCATATCATTTAATTGTTTGCTGAAAATTGACAAGTTTTTAAGACAGTGAAACTAAGAGTAGCACAGATTGGTACCCTTTTGGGTATTCTATCCAAACATCACTAGGGTCATATGGGTCCTACATTTCACAATTTGATTTGTTAAAACTTTGTCTTTGTCATCTTATCAGTTTATCTTTGCAATTGTAGTAATGAAAAAGAAAATGGTGATAGATTCTGAAGAGGAATATGATAGTGAATTAGATGATTTTATTGATGATGGTGATGATGAAACTGCAGATTATTCTAGTGCTATTAGACAAATATTTGGTTATGATAAACGAAGGTATGATTATTCTAGTGCTATTAGATAAACATTTGGTTATGATAAGCGAAGGTATGATTATTCTAGTGCTATTAGATAAACATTTGGTTATGATAAGCAAAGGTATGATTATTCTAGTGCTATTAGACAAATATTTGTTTATGATAAGCGAAGGTATGATTATTCTAGTGCTATTAGATAAACATTTGGTTATGATGAACAAAAGTGACAGACAGTATGATTATTCTCGTGCAATTAGACAACTATTTGGCTATAAATGACTGTATGATAATTCTAGTGCTATAAGACACATATTTGGCTATAATAAATGACAGTATGATCATTCTAGTGCTATAACACACATACTTGGCTATGATAAAGGAAGGTATGATTATTCTAGTGCTATTAGACATATATTTGGCTATGAAAATAGAAGGTATGATTATTCTAGCACTACAAGACATATCAATTAAAGCATTTTTGTTTGACAATATGACAATTAAGAAATAAGAATATATGGATGTACTACCTCTGAATTTATTACATACTACGTTTCGAAACACATGCAGGTAACGTTATCAAGTACTTTACTTGATAACGTTACATGCATGTGTTTCTAAACGTAGTATGTAATAAATTCAGAGGTAGTACATCCATATATTCTTAGGTCTTAATGTAGTAATCCTACTTCTATATGTCTTATAAAGAATAAATATGACAATTCTTTACCACTATGAACTTTCAATTATAATTTTAGATTCCGAGATGAAGATGATGATATTGATAATATGGAGAGTAATTTTGCTTCTTGTATGAAGGAAGAAGCCAGAAGGTATGATAAATTTTTTTCCATATTCTCCTCCTTTTTTTGAAAGTGATATGATAAATAGGGAAATCCACCTAGAATCACCAAAGTTTCCCTCTATCTTCTCAAAGTGAGAAGCTTATAATGTAAAACAAAGAGGTTAGTGCAATTGTAGTTAATGATATTTTGACTCCTAGTTTGGACTTACATGTATTTGATCTTGAGTATCAGCTTGTATTGAATTTGTGTGATTTTGTATATTTGTGATATTTTTAGTGCCAGACTGGGTTTAAAGGAAGATTTAGAAGATATAAGAAAAGAACAGGAAGAAGAAAGATTAAAAGCTTTAAGAAGAAAGAAAATGAAGAATAGGTGACGCCAGTCTTAATCTTAGGTTAATTTGTCTCTTTCTTTATTTAAAGTTGTCTGCATGTTTTCTCAACCAGATAATAATGATTGAATTTGGCTACCTTGAATACTTTCAAACTGAAAATCTGATGTCTGGTTTGTTATTATTTTTGAATGAAGAAGTAACCACAGTTTTTGTTACAAACTATCTTTACATTCTAAGTCTAGACATGTTTTATATATGTCTTATAAAAAGAATGAAATTTTAAAACCTGTGAATAGCTGCATTAGTATTTAAATTATTGGACTGTTGGGTCACCTGAGTAATATTTTTATTCTGATTCGCAAATTGATTATTTTCTACAGCAAAGTACTGGGAACTGCCTTACCTGCTATTTGGGCTTGATGTTTCAATCAATTAAAATTGTATGAAGGAAACACTGGACTCAAGAAATGTTGATATCAGTATTTAAACAAAGCTTAAAGTATATTTCTGCATTTATAACACTGCCTCAGAATCTGTAAAACTTGTATTCTCTAATATGTATAGTTGTTAAAGGGGCACAATCTTGATTTTTAGGGGTCGATTTGGGCTTTTGTTACATTTAAACAGTCCTCGGAAATACTCAAGCTCGAAGAAAATCGCAAAATACAGTATATCCTGCTCATACGACCACCTTTATTAAGAGCCCACCTTCAATAAACGACCACAATAAATTCCCCCCTACGAGTTTTCAATGTAATTATCGACTAATAAGCGGCCACCTTCATTACGCGACCAGCGGCCATGTATTTATACTCCCAATTGATTAAAATAACTCAATTAAGCAACCACGACACTTTTGATTATCTCCCGTAACAAAAATCAAGTTCACGCGTCGGTGATATTCAATGAGATTATCGCTAATCGGTAATTAGATAATCTTCTATAGATCAATTTTATACCTTGTTGATGATTAATATTGATAGATTTCATCGTATTGACAATTATTATCAAGTACTGTAAAGGCTTCAATATTTCGTTTTTGGTAAACTTTAGACTACCGTAAAAGTGATCAGAAAGCGAAAGTAGGGTATACCGGATGTTGTTATAAAAACATATTAATCAGGTGAAAATGGAATAAAGCGTGTTACCGGGCAATTAAAATGCAAGTAAAGAAGGATATCTTATTGATTTAAGGTAGAGAATTTTGACTTTAAAAACGATAATAACTGTGAGAACTTTGGTATCTCAGAGAAAATAAAATACGACAAAAAAAGAGTATCCCGTCGGTAAACAGGAGACAGCATGCAAAAGCAGTAGAAACTATACATGTATGAGTAAAAGTAAGATCCTATGATTTCCAAAACGTCAAAACGAAATGGTTTTGCAGTTCCTCTCTTAAGAGGCCACCTTCACTCAGCGACCGTTTTTGAATATTCCCTTGAGTGGTCTCTGAATGCAGGTTCTACTGTACCTTGAAATATACCTCAAACAAATAATTTCACTTTTTATTTTTTTTCCGTGCTGTACGCGGCTGGTCTCCAGTCAGTCTGAACATTGTGTGTCCTATTGACAAAGTCTACAATTGTTATTACTTTCTTTTTGTTTTGTCAGTGTGGGCCTGCGCAGTAGTCTATTTATATAGATGACCTGACCTGCGCTATTGCACGACGGGAAGGATAACTCTTTGATTATCAAAACGAACCGTTTTCCAACATGACGGGACGTTCGTAATATCTTAAGACATTATGATTTTCAAACACGGATAATTATGGATACACATGGATTTGAAGGCTCAAATTTTAAAGGTAAGCTCTGTTGTGGACTATTTCTGATTAGCCTAACAAAAGATTTCATGTGTTTGAGGCTATCGGATGGTTGTCCGAAACAAATCAAGACTTTGCCCCTTTAATTTAATATTTATTGTAAGTCAAAGCTTGTTTTCTAAAGGAGCTAAGTAAATGAAAAATGTGAAGCCCAGTTCTGTTTGGTCTAACGAGGCATGGCTTATTTATGAAAGGCAGACAACTGAACACAGTGTGGGCAAAACTATTATTTAAGCACCATATTGTATAAAGAAATAAGCTTTATCATACAGAATTAAGCTTTTCAATACAGTATTAAGCTTTATATTTCCTGATAAGATATTGATACTGTATTATCTATATAGAAAGTATGTATGTGATGAAAATATTAACAGATGTGTTAACAGGATGTGTACAATAGTTGAATGAAATGAATGCTTGAATCATTGATTGATATTAAAAACCTGTATTTATTCTTAATAAGAGTTGTCTAAAGATTGCATTGCATGGAAGTATCAGTAACAAAATGTTTGTTTATAAACATTAAACAAAGGAACTAGGTTTCAGTTTATTTCTTTCTCAACACAAATATTAATAAGCCTATTGCTCTTCCACTTACATGTCCTTTGGCAACTGAAGACATACAATGGATAAGCAGGACTCAAAATAGATGTTTAGACTGTTCAAATGGTTGTAATACTAAGATGTTTTAATTTTATTATAGTCATATTTCTTGCCATCTTGGTATTTTGATTCGGTTTTCATCTCTCTAATAGGCTTTGATAGTTGTTTACATGGGGCAATAAATGAAGGCTCCGTATGTTATATGCTGTGCATGTCGAAGGCCTCTTAAAAGTTGGAAAGAGAGTAGGCTAATGCGACTGTCCTAACAAAATTTCCATCATTGCACACTGCATGGCATTGGCCCTCTTCATAAGACTATTATATTAGTAGCAGATGAGTAGTGTATCTACTGCTACTAGGCTTTGAATTACAGTAAAGTGATATTGATGCAATACAAAGTATGCTTGCAGGTTTGATCTTGACAAAGTGCTGAAATTTCAAGTATATTATTGACATAACACATTTGCTTCACATGTACCGGTATATCATTTATTAACTAACTATTAAAATGGTATGTGGGAGATAAGTTCATGAAGAAATAATTGAAATAAATGATTGAATTGAAGTTATTCATATTATGAAGCTTCTGTTTACTTGGGAATGAATTGTGCAACTAAAAACTACATTTAATAGATCTTTTGAATCAATTGATTATTATCAGATTGAATGAATAAGATAACTTGTAATATGTTATTTATTGTGATACTTAAGAGATCATATTTTAAGGAAATATGAAATAAACTTGCTGATGATATTTTTATTTTATTTATAACAATACTGATTTATGGAGCAATAAATGACTTTGTTTGGCAATTTATGGTTTATATCTTTTGTAAATGTGAGTTATATTGTTTGCTTTGTTTATTTAAGTCCTACCGTTTGCTGGGTTAAGAACAGGCAAACTGAACATAACATTTTCATTTGTCATTGTATTATCTTCAACTACTTACTCTACATACAAGTTGACTAGATGTTGGATTATAAAGCTTTTTCTGCCTGTCAGGAACCCTTTATAGTGTCATATTTAATATAACAGAATGTCAGAGTACTTTAAACTGGCATAAGGGACCAATAAAAGATGTTGCATAATGCAGAATTCTATAAAGATATCCCAGTTCACTGTATATATGTACTTACATTGTTTGCTATCAACAATTAGTGCCTAATATGCTTTCTTTTCTACGCATGTACCTCTTTACAGATGTTTTATGACTTGCCGTACCTTTCCTTTATTTCCTCTGAAGATATTTTGTTACTTACTGGCAACACAATGTGACATATTGTCTTTTTAATTTTGGAATATTTTAAGGATATTTTACTGAATGTATATTGACTAATGTGATATAATGTTCTAAAATTAAAATATGTATGGATAATATATTGGGGAATGTTTTACTGTCAGCATTCATTGATTGTTTTATATTATATTATTTATTAAATGGAGTTAAATTGTTCCTTTTGAACTTTGTGATTGAGTCATAACAATGTTCTTTGTATTTATTTATGTATTTTATGTTGCATATAAATTAGGTATGTTCCATGCTGGGCCCCACACTTCAATAAAAATTTCCACATTACTGACAAATTCTCACAGTAAACTTATCTTTAGTCTTATGATAGTCTCTGATTATAATGGACACAATTGTTCAGTGTATAAAGTTCAATGTCTACTAAACATTATTTTATATGGCTCATGCCGTTACTGTGGGTTTTTTTATTTCAAAACTGTAAAAGTTATTGAGAACAGACTTACTAGACAGAAAAGTGACCAATGAGATTTACAAATGTTAAGTTACTAGGACAGTACCACCTTTAGTAAGATAAGAATCGTATTACAATAAACCTTGTATGTATAGATTTTAGTAATTATATACTATTACATGTAAATTATAATGAGATATTATTTTATGGGAAGGGGTTTTACCCACTATATTTTATGCTGGATATATTTTCTTGTTGATAAAATGTTTTTTGTTATGGAGACTCTTTTCATTGTTGAAATGTTTTGATATACATGTATATCAAAATGGTCTGATTAGGCTATTACCCTCAAAATATTTCGTATGTGATGTCCCAATTCGCATTGTGTATTCAGACCAATGTCAATAGCATGAAATGGGTGTCTTACAGGCTTGTTGCAGTCTTTTTGAAAACTTAATTAAAAATAAAATTCAGATTTTAAGAATTACTGACTGTTTGTTGCAAATTTTCATATGCCCACTAGCTAAGGGCTGCAAATCGTGCTCACTCTACAGGCAACAGTTCTCTATGGTTTCTTTTGATTTATATTTTGTTTTTATTTTGTAGGTTATCGTCATCATGTAGGTCATTCCTATTGATTTTCATAATGATGTGATAACTTTTTACCAAAAATATCATATGTCACCTTGCTTTGCAAGGCTATCTTTTTGTTAATGGACTTGTTCTTTTGCCCCATTGAACACCTTCCCATGTCATCTACTGTAGCACTAAAGAACTAATATAATCCAGCTTTGATCTAAATGTTACATCATGGACAAGATGTTAAAAAAGTAAAACAAGAAAATTTGACTAACATTTTTTATATCCTCAATTTATCTTATTTAAGAGATAAATTTGTTTAGTATTATAATAACAAGCACAACAATATATTTACATTTCACATTGTCAATAATAATAATAATAATAATATTAATAATTGGCACATTAAACCATGTACTACTTCATAGAACTCAATTCTTTAAATAATCTGAGGCAGAAAAATGGTAATAAAGCAGAATAGAAATTTTCTAATATAGACCTCATTCTGAAATGTTCTGTTCTATTTAAGCTCAATACTAAAAAGTCAAACAAGCCTTATAAAATCGAGAATGATGAGAGGAATTTGTTTAAAATCCATTTTCAGGAACTTGTTCTTGCATGGTTCCATGTTGTTAATTCTCCTCAACCTGAGGACTGACCTAAACTTAATGGGGACACTTAACTATTTCTTATTTCTACTGTATTGATAATAATGTAGTGTACATGTATGTTATTTATTCTCATAAACATTATTTTTGCCTCACTAACCTAAAACCCACTTTAAATAAAGGTGTGAATATACTCAAGGCTGGAATGGCTATCTCTCCTCAACCTTAATTTAAACTCTTTCATCAAGTTTAGTGATCTAACATTTCTACATCTTCAAGAAATGATCACTTGTTATACAAGATCCAGCCTTGATAACAAAATAAACAGATAATTATCGTAGATAAACAAAGTGATCTTAGATTAACATAATCAGTTAACTTATATAATATAACTTCATCATTGTACACTGGGTTAATGTTTGATATGTTGTTATTCCTATAGCAATATATGTTATCCTTATCTTGATTTCAACCAGTATATTAATAGTGAAATATTACACAACATTGGGACTAGGTATTGACTGGCGAAGACTTATCAAGAATTAACCATTTCAGAATATAAAGGGACCAAAGTATATCTTGTATTCCCAGCCATTGATAATCACAAACAAAACTGTATTTTCACAATGAATTAAAGAAATGAAAGAACTGTTGAATTTCAAGGTCTGGAATAATTTTAGGTTACAGAGGTTATCTTCTTAAAATATCTTTATCATCTTTCATGAAAAAATGGAAAACACATCACTACCCTTTGCCTTCGTTATTATTTTCAAGTGCGAAAAAAAAGTTTTCATATTTCTCACCCTAGGACAAAGTAAGAAATAAATAAAAATCTGTTTTTATTAATTATATTCAATGACTGGTGTTGTTTTCTGTAAGACCTACATGTAGGCCTACCTATGACTTTGACTTAATATATTTTGTAGATTATAATGAATAAGGACTGGGACTGACTTGATGCTTATTTTTCTTAAATAGAGCTCTATATTTCAGATGACACTGATGCTATTTCAATATTATTGTCCTACAGATATGTAAGTTAAATAAAACCATTATATTACAGGACAAATATGGAATGAAAATGAAATCTGGATCTATTTCTGTTTATTTATTTATTTCAATAACCTGAGAAGATTGAATATAAACCTAGAATGTGGCGATTAAACTTTATCATTAACAATTCAAGATACCAATTGTATACTTATTAAAAATACGAATGACAAATAGCTCAAGACCAAAATATTTTGAAACTGAATATATAAGTTACCTCCCTTCAATAAGCCCTAAATTATCATCAGATTTATTTATGGATAATTATAATAAATTTTATAACTTACCATGCTCATTTAATATATTAGCAGTTACCAGAAGTTCATTTTTGGAGAATTTCAAAACTAAATGTATACATAAAACTTATGAAATGATCATTTTTAAAATGCACAATTCATTATGTCATTTATCCGTACGATCGAAAATTAGTCAAGAAAGTCTTAATAAAAAAAAGCTAATTTTTGCTACCTGATTCAGCAATAAGAATGCACATTCACAGTAACTGATATATTCATACATTTAATAAGAGCCATGTAATTAGCTTCAAACTAAGCAGAAAAAGATATTAGTTGAAGAAGAAGCTATTTGAACCTCATTGAAACTACCTCAAATAACAATTGACTGTTCATAAGCACCATTTTGTGGTTATTTGTATGACTAGGCAACAATCTATATCAGAGAGAAATATATGAAATATAATCATATTCACATAAGCACAATAGGAAGGATTTCATATTAATTAAGATAAATTGCCGACAAATAAAATTGTAGGCCAGAAATAAGCAAGAACTTAAAAACATCATATAAGCTTATCCATATTATCAAATTTCATTTAATGTTGGGAGTAGTGATGTCACAAATCCAGTTCTATAACTACAGACCTGTAAATAAAACCATATACGAAACCCTGTGTGACTAATTAACACTTAATGAAATTATCTGACAGATATTATTGTTTATTTGCTTGTTTCAGCAACCTATATCTCTTTTGAACGGATAAAGATCTGACATCTAGTTTTCCAGAAGCAGACCTACAGAAGTCCATTGACACTTATTTCATTTAATTGTAGGTGAACTAGATGTCAAATATTTATTCTAAAAGAAGATACATTGACCTGATTATAATACAAGTAATTATTCAAAAGATCACATATAATTTGTAAAACATAGCAATTGTATCTTAAATCAATAATCGTAGATTTCAACTTTTACAATTCACAAAAATTCATGTAGTAAAGACTAGACCAAAGTTGTTGTTTCGTTCAAAAAATTAACATTTTTAATAACAAACAAATCATAATAACAAATATTAAAGGAAAACCTTCAACTAGTAATTTTCGTCCTTATTTAATTTTAATTTTGTTCACCAAATTGCACATTCTTATCCCTAAAAGCACATTAAACTATATTCCTTTTAATACTCCTTTCGCACTGCAAAAATAATTTGTTTCTATCCAGGTCTATTTGGATAACTTGCAGTTGCTTTTTATCTGTCATAAACTTATTTGGTTATAACTAAAGTTATCCAAATCGAAAAATTGACCTCCAGAGGTGAATTTCGTCTGGATCCAATTGAGATAAGTTGCAGTGCAAGAGAAAACATGAAGTTATCCAGATACCAATATCATGTGAGATGTCGCATGAATAAAACTTCAATATGGCGTCTACTCTTGGCGGGGACATGGTACAAAGGTACATGATTTGACTACAAAAAGAATGCATAGCTATTGTAATAGAAAATGGAAAGTGATTTTTATTTCACTTTTGTAATGCTGAACAAGAAATAGGATTGCAGTGCGAAAGCAAACAGAACCGAAATCCAATCGAATTGTATCAGATTTTTCCATTTGGTTTTTACCAAATTCATTAATCCTGTTGTCCAGTGCGAAAGGAATATTAGAAAACGAAAAAAAAAAACATTTATTTTATCTATTTAACCGGTTTCATATTTTTCTCTAGATCTAATACACAAAAAAAAAATTTTCATTTTTTGAGATTCAAACATCATTTTCTCAAAATATGAGAATTTGGAAGTATTTAAACTAATAATGCTACTTAAGCCAGATGCATTAAGAACTAGAAGCTAACCAAAAAGCTTAGCCTGTCAAAAGAAATTGTTTCCAGCTTTGAAAATTCAACAGGCATCAACCATTTTCTTACTTTAGCTGCCTAACAGTATATATGCCTAGCTTTCTATGCATATATAACTATATTTGCAAATTCCCCTCAATGACCAATAAAGACTGGGCATAGACATCAATTCCAACTTAATTTATATATTGGAAGTGTTCATTTCATAAGCAGTTAGACACAAACTTCATGATCTACTACCAAAAAAGGTAGACTGTTCCAGTTGATTCTGTGGAACTAAAGTAATTTATTTATGTTTTGCATGGGAAGAAGAGTCCAATATGGGTTTTAAGGTATGACAGACATGCAATACCCAGTCTATATTATTGTCATTTCATGGGAGAATCTCAAGTTTTCCTTCTCCAACTTCTACTGCCTACACATAGAAATGGAAGCTGAAAATAAGGAATAGGTATATAAAATTCATAAGAGGTAATAGAAATTAAGAAAAGAGATAGAACCGGCTATGGAAATCGATAGAAGGAGTAAAAAAACTTATAGAACTGGTTCAGGTAATATAGAAATTTAGGAAAAAGATAGAACTGGTTAAGGAAACTGATAGAACCAATAAAGAAAAGTGATAGAACCACTAAATAAAACTGATAGAACCACTAATAAAACTGATAGAACCGCTAAGGAAACTGATAGAACAGCTAAAGGAAACTGATAGAACCGGGGAATATATTTTTACAATAAACCACTTGTGGTTAAGGCGGTGAGAATCTATTTATAGAATTGTGCTGGAAAATATTCAAAGTATTATCACAACATTATTTCTACCAGGATGCTGATCTTTACTGAACAACTTCCTTATGTCACAACCTTCATTGGTATACCTGAAGATCTTCATAATATAGAGTTGTAACACAGCTAATTTGTATATCACTTCCAAACTACCACACATTGAAATAAGGTGTAAATATATTTCTGAAGATCAACTACTTGCCACCAAATTGTTTAAAACAGATAACAAATTGTCATGTCGCAGGGGAATCACACTGAGGGCATTATTAACAATTACCATGACAACAATGTATCCAAGGCGATTACAAACCTTATTTGAAAGACATGTGAGAATTATAAGGGCTATGAACTAGTAGTGGTATTTGGTTGACATGAGTTTTCTTTATTTTCAGAGTCCTCCAATTCATGTTTGCCATTTTTCTCCTCTTCCTTTCGTTTCTTATGTTCATTTAGCGATTTTATTAAAGCTTGCACTAAATCCTGCATAATGTCTGTGTCCTTTTCCTCTAAGAGTTCAAAGGTCATATTAAACACCATAAAGTGAGTGAAGAGACTATTAATGTGTCCATGAATTCCCAACTGAATCGCTTCTTTATAATGTGCATGAAAGATATGTGCTAAAACTTGAAATAAACATTTATGGATTTTCTTTACTATAGTTTCAAACGAACTTGGGAAGACTTCACCTGAAAAATAAAAAAAAATTGACATGATTAGGGAGGGTTATGGACTAATGTGTGATGGTCATATATATATAAAGATTAGCTACTGGACGACAAAATGGGAAAGAGTGTAGCTCTGCAAGTTAGGAATTAAAATACATATTCAAACCACAATGAATGGTTTAAAATTAAATATATTTGATAATTAACGAAGAAATGAAAAATCTGTGAATATTCATAGAGAGTAAGCGCTTTCTGCTTTGCACATTATATAGTGTCTTACAACAATATCCTTGGTATGGTTATGCTAGCTTGAGCTTTAGAATACAATTCTCATAATTTCAACCTTGTTGTCAAAGGCTACAGTAAATGAGGGGACATTTTATTCTACAGACCAACCAACAGCAAGTACACAGGATTCATGGAACATATATAAAATGAGACAGTATATTTTTGTAAATGACAGCTTTAAACCACAGTCAATAGAAGTATAAATAAACTTTATTCGTCAATTGTTCTATAAATATCAACCAGGAAGTACCAAATATTTGAAGGAGTTTACGATTTGAGCACTTATTGTGTTAAGTTCTATATACTGTTCAATATGTAAGTTTAAGGATCTCTTTACTTGAAGTATATTTATCTTACTGGGTTTGTATAAGGCAATAATAAAATATTAATACAGTAAGCTATATAATACTGAAAAGAAAGAGACCATAGTGAATAAATTAAACCAAATGTAGTATCACTTGACACCTTTAATAATATCTCTGAACTCCTTTTATTGACATAATACATATATAGTCATGTTCATACATTTATCTCATGGAGTAGTCTCAAAAGTAACTTGGCATAGTAATTTTCTTTTTTACTAAAGAACTATTGTTCAAAAGTTTTTTTCAATGAAAAAGGCATTTGATCTCAGATCTTAACAAAGCCTTTGATGTGTTGGTCTTTGTAAAAACTAATCAAAGACAATATGTAATTAATCTGTTAAAGTGAAATTCATTTCTTCAATATAAACTACTTTGTTAAAAATCATGTCAATTTTATATTCCAAATGTAAAATGTGTCAATATTTCAATATTTATCAAGGGAGGTTTAAATAGCTTTATAATATTTCTATCACATAAAATCCATATTCATCAGCACTAAAAGTGGATATTTGAGTTACAAAGATATATATATATATATATATAAACACACACATTGATCTTATAATGGGACATAATGAACTGTATCCACACCTACATTCTACAGATATAGACTCACACCACACAAACAATCATGATGTAATTATTGTATTTTAAGACATCCATTACTAATGAGTAAGAAATAAAAGAAAACTCTACCACAGTAAAGTTTACAAGGATAACAATCTGGGTCCATAATTAAGGATCCTTTTTCTACAAGTTGACCTTGGCATTTGACCTTTCCCAGATTTACCACATTACTTATTGAAGGTCATTGGACTTTTACACATTTAACCAGATTAGAACCCATGACAATATTTCTTTAATGTTATCAAGCTAAAGAAACACAGTTGTTTTTTCCTGTTTCCACGACTATCAAACTATCAAAATGTCGTAAAATTTAATTTCAGATTATAAAATTCAGTGGAAATATTCATTAGTTTACTCGCTTAAATTGATATTGTGACCTAAATGCTGAAGGATCTAGAACTACCCCTACAGACTGGGTTGATTATTTCCGCTTTAAAAATGGATTATTCCCTGCCCAACAAAAACCAAACAAAACACTGTGATAGGAAAATCAATTTGTCAGGAGTCCACATACCTAATTACTAGCTATTATTATTTTTATCTAAATGACAGCTGCTTCAGCACAAAAAATAAATATTTGTTTTTCTTCTGACATTCACAAATCCCTTTTTTAAGGTCTAACTGATAGCTCAGCTTATAGAGATAATCTGTACGAAGATGAATAATGTATGGGTGATATTAAACCAACAGGTGATGATAAACAGATTAGGGGAATGAAATGATACAGTTACACAAGCGATATATGCATGTTTAGTACATGATATACGCTGATAAAGCTACAGGTCGACCTTCTTGAAATTTATTGGACTGTCAGTAACAACATCTAGCCAACAGACTAATATTACTGTCAAAAGACTAAATATTAGCTATTGCTTTTTAGGTCAAATAAGATACTTAAATCCACTGTCAGGAATAACTTGATAAAGCTCACTGGCAGTCTGCAAATTGGAAAAGTAAGATTGCTGCATGATTGTTAACTAAGATTGCTGCATGATGGTCAACTCAGATTGCTTCATGTCAACTCAGATTGCTGCAGCATTGTCAACTCAGATTGCTGCATGATTGTAAAGTCAGATTGCTTCATAATGGTTGACTCAGATTGCTTCATGATGGTCAAGTCAGCTTGCTTCATGATGGTCAAGTCAGATTGCTTCATGACGGTCAACTCAGATTGCTTCATGACGGTCAACTCAGATTGCTTCATGACGGTCAACTCAGATCGCTTCATGATGGTCAAGTCAGATTGCTGCATGGTAGTTAACTCAGATTGCTTCATGATGGTCAAGTCAGATTGTTTCATGATGGTCAAGTCAGATTGCTGCATGCTGGTTAACTCACATTGTTTCATGATGGTTAACTCAGATTGTTTCATGATGGTCAAGTCAGATTGCTGCATGGTGGTTAACTTAAATTGTTTCATGGTGGTTAACTCAGATTGTTTCATGATGGTTAACTCAGATTGCTTCATGATGGGCATGATACAGATCTGGATATTAACATTCTTTTTAATATGTTATTCACCTCTCACCAATCTTACTTTCTTCAGGCTTAAGCTGGTGGACAGAGGATAGGGTGGATTCGTATCTTAATTTATACCATATAATATCAGCAATTTCTTTTGATTGATAAAAGTGTGGGGTAAAAATCACAAACAGGGGACAGATACAAACAGATATTATGAAATAAGCACACTGCCAACTGATCATACAAGTGTACAATCAGATAATCAAGGAGATCTAGACCAACAAGAGAACACAGTGGATTTATATTTTAATTTATACCGTGATATCAGCAATTTCTTTAGATGGATAAAAGTGTGGGGTAAAAATCAGAAACATAGGAAGATATTATGAAATAAGCACACTGCCAACTGATCATACAAGTGTACAATCAGATAATCAAGGAGATCTAGACCAACACAGAGAACACAGTGGATTTATATTTTAATTTATACCATATAATATCAGCAATTTCTTTTGATGGATAAAAGTGTGGGGTAAAAATCAGAAACATAGGAAGATATTATGAAATAAGCACACTGCCAACTGATCATACAAGTGTACAATCAGATAATCAAGGAGATCTAGACCAACACAGAGAACACAGTGGATTTAGATTCTAGATTTGTTTAAAGTAATTAACTGTCAAATCTGTCACAATGTAGCAAGAAGAACCCAAATCAAACAAAGTTCACCTGATTAGACCAACAGGTAAATTAACGTTTCACTGAGTTGGAGTTTAGGTAAATCCCCCGTTTAACAAAAACATATGTCAATAGAAAAAGAAAATATTGAGGGAGGTCACATGCCGGTCATGATAGTATTAAGAGTAAAATTATTCAAATCTTTACAGGTCTTGACGCTAAAATAATATTGTCATTAAAGTAAGGTCACAAAATGTTGTCGATCTAGGTTTGTTTGTAATGATCTTCACACCACAGAAACTACTGGAAAGTGCTGTCAGTGAGACAAGGTGATACCATGTTCTATTCTGGAAGAACTTATGCAACTATGTTTGTCAATGTAACAAATTTCAATAATTGAAGACTATGAAATTGTTCCCAAGATCATTCTCAAACCATTTTTAAGAGCAAATCCACAGGTTTTATTGAAATTGAGCTCCATTATATGTCAGCTTATTGTGGCAGATTAAATCTGTAAGCATGTAGACCATAATAAAAAAACAAATGACACCAGTATTTGACTTGGGGATGTCAACTCTGTAAATCATCCTGTGATTCCACCCTTTAATATATTAATCATTCTGGTTACCAGTATCAAAATTATTAGATCTACTTATCATAGGATCTTTTGAAATATTAGAAAGAAAGTTTCTTCAGATAATTGTACACATGTCATTTCAAGTTCAGTAATTCATTTCCTTCCTGCTTTTAAAATCATATTTCGTTTTGGTAATAGAAGATTTAAGATGTTCTCAGATGAATGCAATACAGTTCCGTAGCTACAGAAAGGCCCTCCAAAATAGTAAGTCTGCCTAGGGCCTGATCCAATATACTTACCAAATTTTGTAGGAAAGACTGTTTCATCGGTAATAGTTTTCTGGACATACGACATAACATAATCTATATATTGAGAAGCTGCATATTTATATTTCTTGCCTTTATCATCATACCAATAATATTGCCTACAAGAAAAATTCATCCAAATAATTAGTCTGATTTAAAATTCTCCGTAAATTATTTATCTACAAAAATTCTTAACTATATCCTTCCTTATGATTTTTATTGATCAATTAAATGTTTAATAACTGAACACTAATTTAAGAACGACTCAAACCAGGAAAAAAAATATCAAAGAATACATCTCTGCAATGTAATCATATTGTTTATAAACCACAGTACTCTTTGAGTGCACACAAAATCATTTTTTATTGGCTGAAATGTTTGAAGAATCCCATCATTTTCCCAGTCTGAAGATACTTCAGTATTCGGCATTTTAAACCTGCCGGAATAGAATATGTCAGAGCAATATCTGGAGCCTTATTTACTTTCATTTCCTTACATGAATCATTGAATAAGACAGGATAACTGTCTTGTAACTTGATTATATGATTCATTCACTGCTCTATAATTCTCTTTCTACAGTTTCAATGAAAGCTTTCATACCAACGATTTATAGTGACAATCAAATTATGCTTGCTCCACACGAGCAGCAGTTCGTAGACTCATTATATGATAAAGCATTCATCTTTACCTTCATCTAACATGCTCTTTTGTAATAAATTTAACAATACAGATAGTAATATTTATATATTTCCTTAATCATGAGGAGTGAAAGAATGAGTCATATAAACATAGACAAGGTCTAAAATCTAGTAGTCCACCTACACAAATTATTCCAAATAAGCCCTGACAAATATTACGATCAAAGGACATTCAGTTGAAAAACTTGCAGCATAAAATATAATATTGTGTGAACAACTAGTAACCAGAGGCCATATGAGAAACAGTAACCACTTATAAAATACAATTTAACTTTGTTTCAGACCATCTTTCAGGCTTTGAAATATATATTCATAAGTAAATAATACCTTCAAATTAATGCAGTGCTATTGATTATTCCCTATGATGTATTTTATAAAGGTTCTATTGTTATACAGCTAATGTATAATGTTACTAATGTCTTATTTGACATGAAAAGGTGCTTCATTTTATTGATTTTATAGGTTTCTCTAGTCTGATGATAGTTTTATTTTCACATCTCAGGCTGAAACTTGTTTTAAGTTGTAAGGCTAGGTATTGTAAGCAGTATTCAAAATAAAAGCCTGTCAGTAAACAGCCATTTAGCCTTTTTAAGTTGGAACCAGCCCACCAATTTACTTTAAAAATACATATCAAGTCAATTAAGCAACAAAGTCAGTTAAAATGTTTTAAATCATAGTAAAACCAACATGTTTTAGTGTGAAAAAATAATAAGCTCATATGATTGCACAATTTATATCAATAAGTGATAAGCTCATGGATTTGATAGCAAATAGATAACTTTAATAAGTTCATCTGGACAGGGAATAGATGCTACTTACACATTGCCCGGAGCTGTCATGGCAGGACAAACTTCTGTAGTACAGTATTCTGATACTACACCATACATTAAATTAACATGGTCAAAAAATGCTATAGCTGAAATAGATGATGGTTAAAAATATAATCAATTAAGGAAAACATCTCTGAAAGTATCTTCATGTCTGCACCTACATTTCAGTTTCAGATCTGCATCAATTGTTTCGTATTATAGAAGTTTCAAATTCATCCAGTCTGTTTTAAACCAAATAATAAACCAAGTTAAACTCTGGTAAGACTCATGAAGTAGATTTGACTCAGTTATCAGACTTGTTTAAACCAAGCTTAAATGACACTCATATTAATAGGACATGAATCATACTCATGCCATTGGTCTTAAATCAAACTCATACCATTTAGTCCTATATCAAACTCCTGCCAAATGACTTAAATCTGCCTTATGCCAATTGAATTTAAATCATACTCATGCCTTTTGGACTTAATAGAACTCATACCAATTAAATTTAAATCCAACTCTGAATGTCAATTGGATTTTAATTAAATTCCGAATATCATTTGGACTCGGCTTAATTGACCTGGAATCACTCATGAATATTAATTAGACTTATGTTATTTGGATTTGAATCAGACCTGAGGAATGTAGCCTTGAATTAAGTCAATAATAGATGGCTATTGACTAAAAGTATGTACTGAGTTAAAGAAGAAAGTAGACATCAAACACATTACTTATTTACATTGGTTGGGTGTAAGGTGATTAGAAACATACATCTCCATTCTCCCAATATCTTTAGTCTTATCAATATACTAGACTCACAAAATGTAGCTTTCCTGGCAATCAATTTAAAACCTTTACAAATATTTTGATCACATTCGGTGTGACAGAGAAAACCTGATATCACCCTATGAAATAGAAATTCAACTCCTCATCTACCCTTGGAAAAGTTTTCATGTTACAGGTTTTCCTTTTATTTTATAACCATGTTCATATATATTACCAGTATGTATCATTTTTTACTCCTAAAAATACTTGACGAACTCAGGTAGTGCATTTATGGTAATTGACAAATTTTGGTTTTTTGGTGTATGGCCAACCTGAAGGTACTGGTACAGTACAAAATAATACAGACAATAAAAATAGTTTGATATTGCCCACATGTTATTATTGAAGTAATAATGTGTAATTGTCTACCTTAATACTTCACAATTATATACTGATAGATAACACATCTGGTTAGTCTTCAATTTATATTATTAGATTGGAAATACAGAGTGGGGAGTCTGAAACTAGTCCTAAAGTATAACAGATACTAGGACTAATTAATGCAGAGTAAACAAAACCAAAACATCAGTGCATAGTACATGAACATGCCTTTTTTGGTATTAATGATACAACAAAAGCAGTCAGTGAGTAAGGAAAGAGTATGGGTTGATAAAGCTATTGTAGATCAGAGTCAGCACCCAATCTGAATACCAGACCACAAGAAAGGAAGAAACTGTTAAGGTCAAAGAAGACAAATGAGAAGAAGTCTATTACTCACTATGTGTAGCTAACCATTCATTATAATCTAAACTAGGAGGTAATGAGGCTAATTTAAAGAGATCAACTTCTGTTATTCTTTCTTTCACACATTCTTCTGTTAGATATTCACGTTGTTCTTCTGTGGCTGGTGGAGTAGGTGAATCTTTATCCTTTCGTTTCCCCTTCCTGAAATTATATAATATTGAAAATTTAAATAAAGATACCAATATTTAGGTGTGGAGATGACATAACTTATTTCATCAATAACAAGGCACGTAACAATTCATCTGAAACAGGCACATGTAAATCTTATGTTATTAAAGATGTTATAAACCATGATTTCTTTCTTATGTTTTCTCTTGTATGTTAAATATTTATAACTATCTGTAACACTTTTCAAAATGATAATATGCTATACAGTTTTTCTACAATATCAACAATAGTCTCATCAGTGGAACCGTACATGCTGATACAAACACAATAGTGACTTTTTTTTATTTCCATGAACAAGGCATTAAATCTGAACTTTTAGTAAGCCATCGTAAATCCTTGCATGTCAGTTAAATATTTTATGTTGGCTATTTTTTTGTGAAGTACCTGTTAACCATCAAGACTGAGTTTTTCTCAGGTACTCAGCTGTTTAAAGTGAGATTATGTGGGGGTTTTAAGTAGAGCAACAAAACAATTTGTGTATTCCTTGTAAAAATTGTCAGACAATATTAAAATTGGATTCTTGGTTCAATGTTATTTGCCATGTACACAATATTTTTGTCAAAATTCCCTGTTAAAATGGAGGATTCAAGATAGAAGTGGACAATCAATATATGGCAGAAAGAATTTCATTGATATGGTTTTCCCAAACTTCAAGATGTTTCTTTAGCCAAATCTCTCAAGAGAGAAACCAAGTGAAATTAATGATTAGAGTTTCCTATCCCCTACACCACCATCTTCCATTGGCTCACACCTGTGGTCAACTGAAAGCAAAATGACATTGCTTGATATAGCTTATTTTGGGAAGGTTTATGATTGAAGGATAATCCTTGAAAGATGTCAAGAAGCTTTGGTAAGGATCATCTGGTAGAAAAGATACTTGGAAAGCTAAGTTGTTGTTTGTTATTGGTATAATATTGTTGGTTGTTTCTTTTTGGTTTTTTGATATGCTAACCTTTACAGATATGCCAACCTCATGACGATAATTTTAATACATGTCCCAAGGCTTCAAACAACCCTGTCCTGAAAGTTTGTGTCTTTTGTTGAAAAGATTCAACTTATTTCAAGCCTTGTAATATCTCAAGATGGAAGCAAGAGATGTCCAGCAAAATAGCCATTAAAAGTTGGCAAAAGATAAAAGAATATGATATTACAAATGACAAGAATATGTTAAGGGTTTTAGATTGTGTGCTCCAAGAGATTTAGACAGTGACAACTGACTGTGAGTTTTGGACTGTGTCAACCTTCATGTTGATTTGATAATAAACAAGTCAATAAAGAGTTACTTGGTTATTGACATTAATGTTAGAAATAAAGTAATATTGGCAATAACTTATATCACACTACAATATGTTTAGTTGACCAGTAATAAGCTTTCAGTTACAGACTGTTTTTCAAAAACAATTCCATTAATAAACCATATATTTCATAATGGGATTTTGCTGAAATCTAATAAGCATAGTTTCAGATTTCTTCAAACGATACAAATATTTCTGATGCTCCCACCTTTTCCTGCCCTCTATTGTGTTTAATCAATTATTGATAAAGTAGAAAATAGAAGAAGCAAATTATACATATATACAGATCCAGACACAAAATGCCTTTTATTATCTTACTGTATCAGCACTGATAACACATTTATTTCTCTGCAATTCTTACCCTATTCTTTCACTGTTGTTTAATAAAAAAATGGACTAGTAACTAAATTCTTTAAATTAACCAAGCCTTATTTTTTAAGAGAATTAATTATTCGAGACAGACAGCTTTAGCCAATTTACATGATAGTTTGAAATTTAATTTCATTAAAAGGCAAAAAGACAGACTGCATAATCTGTAGAGTTATGTATGAAATGTAATTTTTTAATCTAATTAAATACTCCACCCACCTTCATTATGCAATGTCGTGTTTTTCAAATTTAGAAAAACATAAATGAAGATTAAGAAACTTAAACTATGTGTTTATACTTTATTAGAAAATTACAAAATAAAACAAATCAGATAATTTCAATTTATTAAAAAATATTTTTTAATATATGTGCATTATATAACTACCATTGCTAATATCACATGTATGTTAATATTACATTTTTCTTGCACTTTATATACGATCAAATAATACACAATAATATCAGATTGTGTTAGTTACAATCCACTCCATTCTTAAATTTGTGAAAAATACATGGTTTCACCGTTCTATAGGAAAAAATTATATTGAAAAAAATCACCACCTCATATATGGATAAATGCCATCAAAATTGTACTTTAAATCTAATATATTCCTAAGCACAATAATCATTTTAGTTTAGTTTAAAACTACAGATATACAAAGGGAGTTTCGGAATTTAATGCTATCACACAGGCCGACCCTTCCCAGACCAAATGGTATGCTAATATTATGAGGCATAGATATATGCATTCCTTTAAGCTCTTATATTCAAGTTTAAGGAACAATTTCTTACATTACCATCTTTAAAAGAATATCCATTTGATTTCCTTATATTTTGAGTAAAGTTAGATTCCTGTAAATAATACCAGCCAACAATGGTAAAACTGTATAAATAAATATTATGTCAGTCAAAACAAGTTGCTTATCAATTATCATTAACCTATCAATTAAGTATACAATTACTTATATATTTTGATATGACATAAACTGACATGTCAACAAATGTCAGGTGAGCATGTCATGACCTTAAAGAGAATGACAAGAAAAGAGAAATAATTCAGTATCATACATAGTTTATTTGATCATTACTATGATTGGAATTGAATGAATGGAAAAATCAATGCAATCAATCAGCATGGAATGTCTCAGAGCAATCAAATAAGCAGGAAGTCTACTACTGATAATATAGAGAGTCTGCAAGTATATTTGGATATTGTATTAACTATTAATTAAGCTGGTCCACAATATTTTTGAATGTCAGAGTTCAAGCTTTCTCAAGCTGTTAAGGACAATTACTATCATAAGGACAACACAAAATAGGATAGGTAAAATCGGCATCCTTTTAATGAGTTCAAAAAGCCATTATTGGTGGTTTTATTATGTAAGGGACCATCTGATCTGTCAAAGTTAAAACAGATTCAATATGTTATTGAACGCAAGCTATTAACAGAAATCATGATTAATATTACCTACATCATATATTGAACACAGGTTTTAAACTGGTCATATCAAAATAAGCCTACTAAACATGTTCTGTAGGCATGGAAATGAGAACAATGTGTCTGTAACCACTGATTTGATTAAAATGGCTCTGATATTCTAGAAAGATTATAGGCCTGATTTTGATTGGACAATATTTAACTATGAATATGTAATTTCCTTCACTTGTATTGCCACAGCTTCGAGGAAGTTCGACAAATGGGGTGTGGTTTTGACACAATGACTAATCTAAAGATATTGATCTAGGAAGTGAATATAGGCCTACAGGTGCTCATATATAATATTCCTGTTGCATGGTTAACCTGAACCTAAACAAATCCAAATGGATTTAATCTGCCAATGATATGTGATAACACATTTTCCTGGCAACCAATATTGTATACAACATTTGAAAAGGCCTTTCACAATTTACAAGATAACATCAATAATTGTACACCAGAAAGATGTTCCTTATTAATAATCTTGTAATATTAATACTGCTTTATTAACTTCTTTTTAAAAACTTCCTTAAATAAATTGAAGTAGTGCTACCATATGTCTAGTAAAAAGTAAATTGTAGACTCTTAATATCCTACTAATGAAAGATGTAGGTCTGTCTTAGACCTTGGTTTATAAGGATAGGTGTAAGCACCTGGCAGAGTAACAAAAATGATTTCCTGATAGTCAAATAGTTAAAAAGTTGTGGAAACATTTGCTCTACTGGCTGACCTCAAATTTTCAACCAAAAATTAAAACAGTGAAATATATTCTTCAAGGATCTTGTAGAGTTATATTTTTGGAAGCAGATCATCAAGAAAATAGAATGTAGAATTCTAAACTCAAACTATGAGCATTCTGTAATAGTGATTTTTTTTCAAGGTAGCCTACTCATATTAAATCTTTACATTTATACATAATTAAAATATATGTGAGTGTCCAATACAAGTGATTCCTTCTCCTTAAAGAATTCTATCCTAGATTTTCTCCGTAACCATAGCCAAATTAATTCTACTTATCTCTGTCTTCAGCCTCTCTGGAACTAAAGCCATGTTTAGCCTGAGCTGTCAGCTTAATAAGACTAATACTAATGAAAACAATGGTATCAATATGATGTCAAGGGATACAAGAAAAAGAAAACTTAGCTTGTGTTTCTTCAACATTCTCCAGTTGAGAACATGAAGTTCATGTTCACACAGCATTACGCACATAGTCATGAACCGTGTTGGTCATCGATTTTTTATGCTGACAGGAATCTTGAATAAAACCTCTAGTTTGATTATTACGTTGCCAACTTGATTTTGAACACCAAACAAGTATTTGTCCACGATTGTTTTCTTCAAATGACTTCACTCGTCAAAACATGACTGCACAAAATGTCATTCAATCAGATTCATTTCCACTTTAATTGCATAAACATAACGTGATTATTGCCATAGCATGGCTAGGGTTCGCAGTAGGTGGGTTAAAATCTTGACAAGTCTCAAGTCTACCAAACTAAAACATCACTGACCGCCATTAGTACAACTTTATAAGCTTATATTTAATATTGTGATAAATTAAATTAAAATTTTTTTAGCCCTAATACTGAGGTTTAATTTTCAAAGAAGAAGAATATATCAACATGATATTATGTTGATATTATTGTATTACAATGTGTTTATTATATCAGGCCATTACTGCTGCTAGTGTATGCAGTCTGTATTATCTACCAGGTAGACAAGACAAATGGTAAAACATAAATCATGGCCATCCTTATTAATTCCCACTAAGTAGCAGACTGTAGAGGTCAGAACAGTCAAATAAACAAATTCCTTTATAAAAATAACTATTGTTAAATTGGAAGCAGACTAATTTATCATGGTATATATTATTAGGACCAATATATCACCTAGATTCCTGGAACAATATTGTTTATTTTGGTTAACCGTATCCCAACCCACAATTGCCAGGAAGAATTAATAATGAAAGACCACTACATGTATCAGGTAACAACAAAATTACAATGAGTACCAGAAACTTTTAAAGGAGTGGAAGCTCCAAGATAATATATTTACAATTACTACCATATTGCTTCCATTGAACAATGCAAATCAATGGAACAGCAACTTTACCTAATACATAAACTTACATTAGCTATCTTATTGCTTTTTTGCTAAAATTTAAATTTTAATAGCAATATCAGATACCATGAGACTAGGCAATCAAATCTAAAGAAGATCTTTTGTTGGTAAAGAATATCATAATGCAGTGTCAATATAGTCAAATCAAATTAGTCACATTGTAGAATTTATAAAATATGCTTGAAGGATTCGGGTCTATGATATTTGAGAAATCAATTCATAATTCTAAGCAAGGAACTAATTTTCATCATTTTAATGAAAGAACCTAATAACATCAAAGATCCTGGTAGATTTTCCATGGCAGTCAATAATAAAATACTATTGACATACTGGTACTGTAGTTATGATCTATAAGCAATATTAGCTATGTAATTTAAGAGTATTATTGACATTTTTTTCAAAGAATCTTCTCAGACAATCCAGGAATTCTCTTTATATATAAGCCAAAGTATTCTTGGAAAAAAAATTGTGTCTTTAGAATGATAAATCATTCATATTTCATTGCAAGACTAAACTTATCAATAGATCTTTCAGCCTAGATCTGAATCAATTACAGAATCTATAGGGCAATACAGGAGCTGCCTAATAAGTACTAAATTCAATGGACACATGATCCAAATACAGATCAGATGAAATTGTATCATATATGACGTCATGAGAAAAATCAATTTATACAAGATTGAAGTTCTTTATGAACAAATGAATGAAAAATATAAAATTCTCAGACATGACCAATAACAGTTTATTCATCAGTGGATTTAACTCAATAACAGAGTTCCTATTCATTGACAATAAACCCATAACTAAGTAATCATTAAAAAAATGCTTAAAAATATTAAGTGTTTTTCAATTACTTAATTATGGTTTATTGAATTTTGATTCTTGGTCATCCTGAGAGGTAGTATTCCATTAAAGTTATTTTAGGACCTCTTCATTTTATTGTAACAAAGATTACCTCTGAGCCCCTACTAGACATTAATGAAAATAATGCTTGAAACTTTTTAAAAATATTATAAAACTATTTACTAAAGTGGAATTTTTACCAAAACACTCTGCTCAGTTTATTCATTTATCTTGCTAATCAAATAATATATTGTAAGATTTTTTATGTTTGAGCATGCATTTTTGTACACCTTTTGTTATTTTTTTCAATTTCCTGCTCAGTCTTGAAATGATCCTCTTTACAGTATATATGACATAAGACCTTGTACGGAAAATTTTCAAAGTAATGATTGATATTAGAGAATCATCACGGTCTCTTCGATCTTCACAACAGTCTTTTCTTAAGGGGGTTGACAACCTTATCGTTCGAAGTGTATTTCAATCAAGAAACGTATTAATTTTATATCCATTCTATTTGGCATTAAAAGAAACTCATCTAGTAAAAATTTTAGCTCAATCGCTTCAGTAGTTCGTCTGATATCCGTCCGTGAAGATAATCTATTTATAGAACAAAACGGGGTATTCCTCTATGTAGACGTACAAATTACGTTGTCAGTTGACATTTGTGATTACAACGTCATCGGCTAAATAAACATTCTCTACGTTTGCTGGTCAGTTATTGTTAATATCGGCCCGCGAAGTAAGAGTTTGTGTATCGGGGGAATCCAGAAGTCACGTGATGTCCCATAAATCATTACGTCACATGTAAACAAATAAAATTTTATGATTGGTGGGTGGAAGGGTTTTGACATGTGCTAATCCATTGTTTTAGCACTCCAATTATGTGGATATCGGTGCATATCGATGCCTAAAAGGTGCTTAAAGATTTCTACAGCATGAAAGACAATCTTTTAACAACATGATCGTTTTTCGTAAGGTTTACATGTGTTTGCAAAATGTTGAAAAAAAATGCCATTTTTCCAAAAGCATATCTCGCTTACGATTTATCCGATTTTTACAAACTTTGGCTTCAACTAAAGCTTACGATGTCCTCTATAACTTTACGTTGGCTTTTTTTTATAAAATGAATAGTTTTTTAAAAATTCAATTTTTCGTAAATGTACTCGCAAAATTTTGATTTCTATCAATATCTTCAAAACAAAACAAAATTTTCCAAAAAGCCAACGTAATTTTGTAGAGATACATGTAGACTTGCGTTGTGCAAAATTTCAACCTTCTATATTAAATAGCCTAGTAGATATGCTAATTTTAAGGGAATAATTGACGTTTTTTTCGTTCATCTTTCATACCCGATTTCTTAAAGTTGAAATGTCATAAAGAAATAAATTTTATATTTTTGGATAGCTGAAAGTCCCCTCTTTCCATTGATATTTAAATATTTCAGATAGGTGGAAAAGAAGTGGTTGAAATCGTCTATTTTTTGTACATAGGTTTAGGGTTGTCAACCCCCTTAAAGTGCCATTATTTAACATGAAAACTTTTGGGGACCGGTCGTTTTCTTATGCTGCTGCTATTCTGTGGAATTCCTTACCAGACGGCATCAAATGTTCTCCATCATTAAATGTGTTCAAATCAAAGCTCAAAACATTTCTATTCACTCGCTATGATTAATCTAATCAACAATGGGACAATCTATGAGCGCTTGAAATACTTTTTACAGTATATATGACATAAGACCTTGTACGGAAAATTTTCAAAGTAATGATTGATCTACAAGTATTTAACAAAAGCACAAATTTATGTTCAATTAACCAAACCAAAAGGCTCTACTGTCTTTTTATATAAGCCACATTGAAAAGAAGGCTTATTTGCCCTTTGAGTACTTCGAATAAATTACAAAAGAGAAAATAAAAGTAAAGAGATATGACTGATCAGTGAATTTTTAATACATGTATTTAATATTCTTACCTGTAGGCAATATAATATGATACGCGTTATATCTTTATAGACAGTAGATTAAAGACATATATTCTACAAGTTGTAGACAGAATAGATAGTCAAGATCACCCTGTACTAAGTTAATGGTGTGTGAACATCCAAATACAAAATAAACTGCACTAAAGACAAGCTAGAAAATTGTCAAATGCTCCAGTTTATGATTATTATTCAGCCTAAGTGGGAGTCTTAAATAAAACCCATATTAAAATGATGCATGAACAATGAACAATGAATAAGAACTGAAGGGAATAAGAAAGTATTTAAGAAATGACACATTTTTAAATCAAGTCCGAATGTAAAATTGTATTGATACTAAGCAAGATATCATCAAGGATTTTCATAGACAAAACCAGAATTATTTGAATAAATACAGAGCTGGGTAGTAGGGACTATTAGGGGTACTGAACAGTTATAAATACCTTGTCCTTAATAGGACTTATTCTGAAATATGCATCTATATAGTTCTAAAGCATAATTTTTTATTATATCAATTGAAGAATTACATATTTAGTAAAATAATAATAAATGATAACACTATGAAAACATTATGACATTTTTGACATAAACAGAATTATGACTTTTGAGAAATATGGAAACACATGTTAATCAGTTTAAAAGAAAAAACCTTCACTGGAATTGCCTCAGCAATCAGATTAATATGAAAGATAATTTGATAAACTTATGATAAATGAATAATAAATACAGGTTGTCTGAAGGTTAACTTTTATTTGTGTTATATTAGATAGTGTATATATAAAGATTGATAGAAATTGTTAGATAAAATGTAAGCATAGTTAGTAGATTAGCTTATTAGTCTGTATTCATTAAAATCCATGATTCAATTCTAGTCAAGCCTTTGAAATAAACAAATTCACTACGGTATCTGTTCAACAAACTTTGTTACTGATAATCCTTTAGTGGAAATTTAAAATTTTTGTTAAAATAAGCTACATTTTTTGAAAATGTAAGCTTACATCAAAATTAAAGATACCAGATGTAAATCAGTTATAATAAACCCAAACAAACTACAATGACCCTAGAAATTGTATAGAAAGAGTTGAGGACTTTACTGAGGGGTTGTATTACATAAGGTATGGTAATATCTTTCCTTGTCTCATATCACTTGTGATTATTATACCCAAAATATAGCAAAAACACTTGGCTGACCCCCAAATTTGGAGATAAAATAATAATTGTATAAAGAGAGCCTTAATTATAGGATTAAACATCTTTTCCTTTTAAGTAAATGACAACATCTGTTGTATAATTTTGGAAATTTAATACTTGAAAGTGTGTCATTACTTAAAGATCTTTAAAAGGTTTATAAGTGATAACATACAAAAATATGGATAAATCACCATTTTTGTATGGAAGTAATCTCTGGAAAAACCTAATATTTTAACACCAACCAAGTTTGATATTACCACAAATTAAATAAAATGTTCAAATGCAAACACATAAAGAAAGTTTTAAATGGCTGCAGTACACAAGTTACTTTGGTTATTTTTGCAAAACATCATTTATCTAACTTGCTGTATAAAGATTTTAATAATCTTAAGTTTAAAGCCATATAAGATATTTCCTCAAATGCAAGGACAATTTCGATCTAAATTAAAATGTGTGATATGTGATACAAGATTTTCTTGAAAAGTAGCTCAGCACCACCTCTGATGAAATTAAAACTGGACATACTTGAGGGTCACATCAGATCTCTTCCTTCAATGCTAAAATTTTCCTAATTTTTTGTTACCTTTAGTTGAAAGGATCTTGCTTTGCATGTATAATTTCATGAATGGTTAAAAGTCCTCAAGTGTATTGTGGAAAAAAGCTCATTAGGAATAGAAAAATGTCCAATTATTCAATTCATACTAATTATAAAATAAAATAATTAATATGTTAGATCAATAAAATTCCAACAGCAATCCAAGATAACTTAGAAACTTTTCTAATCAGACAAAATGTGCCATTATAAGGGTACTTGTGGGACTTTGTAATCTATTTCTGTTTCTAAAACATGTGATTCAGACTTTTACATGTGATATTTTATCATGGCGGCATTATCTGATAAATAAGCTTACAGTTAATGCTCTCTGAAAGTTATCAGTAAATATTTGTTAGTGATAAAAGGCATGCTGACCCTCATATTAGGTTGATGATAAATACATAATGGAAAAGAAAATGTAATTCTCTAGATAGTTTCAACAATTTTGTTTTGCTAAGACGGCAGCAATAGCATTCTCTTTAACAATGTGCAGTTGACAGTTGAGCCTCTCTGATGTGTTTCACTGAAAATTGAACTCATCAAAAACTAAGCATAAAAAATCAAATAAAAAGCTACTTTAAAATATGAAATAAAGGCATTTAGTAGGTCACATTAAAATAACCCAAGATCTTAATTATGATAGTGGTTTTTATGTAAGAGAAACTTACCAGAAATTCAGGACAAATAAAATGCCTGTGGTCATGCTGTGTCTTTTAAACTTGAGAGGTAGAAAATTATCCAGTTTTAATGGTAGTGGTCTTATCAATAATATAATGAAAAGACTGAATTATAATCCAATTTTAACTATGGTAGCTTCATCCCAAGATATATTGAATGTCTTCATTCAAATAATACCGAACAAAAAAAATCCTTTCGGCGGGAAAAAGATGTCTGTATTTCACAATATAGGTTTAGTTTACACTGTTTATATAGTTATTATGTTCACAATTTAGGTATAAAATATAAATTTATCTTTCAGTTTTATTCACTATTTTGATGTTTGGTATATAAAAAGCTATGTTAACATATACAATTTCTGTGTAAAAAGTCAATTTTAATATTTTACAATTACACTGAGAGTCAGTTTCTGTTCAATATCAAACAAAAGATTTACCACTAAAGTCTATTTGATGGTATCGTTTGATATATAGGCACAATTACATCACATTTATGTTTGAGTTATCTGAAACAAATAAATCAATATCAGCACTTAGCATTAACAACCAAACCACTCTGATATACATAATCAACCTATGTTCCTGAAAATTTTTGAAGAATAAGAAAAAACTTGAAGACTACAAATATTAACTTTCAAAACAAAAGACCCTGCTAAGAAATATTGAAAATTAAAATTATTTCACAGGTTTCAGCACATAGAGACATTAAGCCTATACAGAAACTATCCAAATGAATACTTGTGCACAATCTGCTACTACTGGTGCTTCGAACATAAGAGTACTAGATCACAAAATAACAAAAACCACTATGTTATCATTATATCTCAAGCTTACTATTCACCTTGGAAAACCTTTTGAACTCTAACTGAAAATTACTTATCATTTTTATTTCACCTTTATTCAACCCAATTAAAAAAAATCTGCATATCTTCCTTCTATATGAACTCACAAATTGATACGTAGCAAAGGCTGAGTAATTGTTATTTGATTTTCAATTTGAACAAGTAGAAAGAATTTAGATAGAAGCTTATATAATATGTCCTGTATTACATTCCTAGAATAGATTTTGAGCTCTCAATCCAAGTAAGGACGTTGATACTGGTAAATATCTTGAAAATAATTTCTTTTTATCATGTAGCTAGTAGTGTCAAATAGTCCATAACATTGGTCAAATAAGTCCATCAAGTTAGTCAAGAAAGTTGACCAAGTTAGTCAAGCAAGTCCATCAAGTTAGTCAAGTAAGTCCATCAAGTTAGTCAAGTAAGTCCATCAATTAGTCAAGAGAATCAAGAAAGTCGACCAAGTTAGTCAAGCAATTCCATCAAGTTAGTCAAGTAAGTCTGTCAATTAGTCAAGTAAGTCCATCAATTAGTCAAGAGAATCAAGAAAGTGCACCAAGTTAGTCAAATAAACATATAAACATAGAAAAGTCCAATTGAACAGTTTTCAAAATTTTCTATCCTTAGGTTTCTCTAATCCTTTACCTTTTTAATCTAACAGTAAATCTTTTATAGTAAGTTCATATCTAATAATAGCACTGCATTAAGTAAGAATCTTATAAAAACATTGGACAATAAAAAGAACATTCCATAAACAGATTTTTAAACACAAGAATAGCCAGAATGACAAGGAAGTTCTCAAAATAGACAGAGCAATACTATAGTCAGTACCAATCTAGCATTACGTAATCATTCAGGATAATATTGATAGTGGAATGAGTCATTGGACTATATCATTATTCACAGAGAGTCAGTCTGTAGTCATTTTATCAGCTGATTTTTGAATAGCTATGATGAATCTATGATGTGAAAAAAAAGGATTACAAATTCAATCACAAAGTGTCTACTGAACTGGAGGTATCTTTGCCTTTGTTATCAAACAAGTAGAGACTGCAGTGTGGTTAAAATCAAAACACACAAACAAATTGACCACACACACAGAATACAACACACCCAATGAGCTTAAAACACAATACATTGGGCTAACAACAATAAACAAAGCTAAAAACAAAACAATGAGTCAACAACAATACACTGAGCTTAAAACAACTTAGCTTAAACAAAAACATTGAGCCACATTAAACACTTTGTTAAAAGAAAACACTGAGCTTATAAAGACACATTGAAACAATTACAAAACTCACTGAGCAAAAAAATAAAAACACTGAACTAAAACAAAAAAAAAACACATCAGCACTCACAATAGTGTATATCCATAGAGCTAAAAACAACCACAAGCACTAATCCTCAAATCAAAACACAAAAGATAAATGAAAAAGTCAACAAATTGTTTCTTTCAAGCGAAATACTATCTAGTCCTCATTGATTTTTACGTGTGAACAAAACAACTGTAAGGAAGTATAAGTCAGATAAGAACATGTGGTCAACTGTACACCTTAATACTTGGTCTAGCATTTGGGCCTTGTATTTCTGGACTACATACAAAATCAACTTAGACCATGAAATATCAAGCAGGTTAGATAATCATACTAAACAACTGAGATAATATTGATTGCTAACCATATGTCACTCCTTCTACTCTGTTTCCTAGAGAAAGTCTTGTCAGCAATGTCAGATAAGGCCTTGTTCCCCAAGTTTTAAAATAAAAAAACTCCTTGGTTTTGTTTTGTAATATAGAGTAAAATTATAAACTTAGATTATATATTTAGCTGTGAAATATCTTTAAAATGAACAAGAATTGTTCTAGCTATACCTGAAGCGTGTTTCACGAAAACTTAACTTATAATGATTTTAGTGTTCCAATGGTCAGATTGGTCAATCACTAAAATTGAGTTTTTACTAACCAATCAGGTTACTGTATTTCTTAAAATCTTGATTGTATCTTTGTTAAAATTTTGTGAAACAGGTCCCTGGCTGATGTGCATTATAGACCGTTGCAACATATTAGACACTGGTAGTTGAAAACAGGGTGCCAGAGTCTCAGATATTTAATGTTGACCCTACTTACTTGGAGTTCCTAAGAACTTGACAGCTTATACCTTCTTTGGTAATTTTAGTCCAAGTGTACAAACTAAGCTATATAAATATAAATAAATAGGTACCGGTACTTGCTTCTAAATGCCTTTATAAGACCCACAAACTTTTTAATCTAAAACTGATTTAGAAAGTACATAGTCTATAGATTGTTGTAAATAAAATCTTCAAAATCAATAAAAACACAGAAAACATTGTTTAATGAAAATTGACAGGTTTTTGCAGACACTTAACCTAGATGAAGTTGTTAAATGCTAAAAAAAAGTTCATCACATTAGATAGAAAATAAAAATATCAGAGTTCACGTTGCTGTCAATAAGGAGAAAACCTTTTCTATAAACAGTGTTATAACACTTTCTACTGATTCACAAAACAAACTGAAGCTTACTAATTTTATTGAAACAGTATTTGGTCTTATCTAGTGCTTCTATACAAGGTAAACATAAGATAAATTGCCTGTAAAAGGTTATGTCTATCATTATGTGCCATCTAATCTGATGTGCAAATGATAATTATATCCAAAAACCTGAGCGTAAAATTGGCTTAGTACTTGTTTACACAGATGAAGTTTCTTACACAGAAAAATTACTAATCAAAATGCTAATCACAGAATATACCTGGCACATCCTGGTGCTATTATTAAGATTCTGTTCTTCAAAGAACAACCCTGACACAGCCTGGTGGTGCCAATAGTACTGTTTTCCAATTATTAAATTAAGCATCGCTATCCAAAAAATAAATATTATAAGGCATTGTCTCATAAAATCTTTATATCAATTTTAAGAACAACCCTGGCATCAATAATACCTATCCAATTTAGAATGAATGTGGAAGATTAAGGTGCTTATTAGTTCTGTTATTCAAAGAATAAACCTGGCACATCCTGGCAACAATAATACTGTTATCCAAAGAATACTACATACAGCATCATGCTCAAGAAAAATTTCGTTATGAAAAAAAAAAAAACACTGTGCATCATAATGCTTTTTATAATTTTTCAATATCAAGGTCAACTACTGTATGTCAGAAAATTATTCAACTCTTAATGTAGCCAGTTGCAAGAAAAATCTAATTGCTCCCTTTTCTTCCAATTGCAAGATCTACGTGACCCATTTTTATCATTATCGGTTCAGATTTCTAAAGAAAAAGACCCTATCATTAATTCTGCTATTTCAAGCCAATTCCAGACATTATATCATGATGGTGTATTGGTTGCCAATATAATCAAATTATTGATAAAAAGTCACTATACAGAAATAGATTTAAATACCATTTTGAAAAAGACACCTGTTAATTATAGTAATTTACCTGTTGTATAACTATTTCAGAATGGATTAAATTTAATCAATATATGGTGTACTCTGAGTAATCCGACATTCTGAGTAATCCGACATTCTGAGTAATTCAACATTACGAGTAATCCGACATTATGAGTAATCTGACATTTTTCCCTGGTCCCCATTAATTTCCTTCTTATGTTTATAAAACTAAGTATTCCTACATTTTGTCTATTTCCTTTCCTTCTTATGTTTATAAAACTAAGTATTCCTACATTTTGTCTATTTCCTTTCCTTCTTATGTTTATAAAACTAAGTATTCCTACATTTTGTCTATTTCCAATTCTGACAATTAAGAAATCAGTATAATTTGACATTAGATAATCGCTTATTTTATTGATAATCTGGACCAAATCATATGAAAACAATAGATCGCTGAATTAAATTCTGTTGATTAATCACCACCAATAACCTTAGTTTAAGATCAAAGCCATTGCCTTGAGACTAAATTTGTCAATCACCAGTGCAAATGAACAATACTTAATTAAATTACAGCAAAAGTTTTCCTAACTTTTAAATGAAAATAAGTTGTTGAACTCTTAGATTAAAACAAAAATTGTGTTTCTGAAATTTTTGGCACTAAGGGCTTCTGAAAATGAAATTGAATATTCGAAAACATTGGTTGTATTTGCACACTATGGCTTTTCCTCAATCCCAATTATTTATACTCTTGAAGAGTTGCCTAATAAAGTCAAGAAGCTGTCCAAATATGGAATTGATATCCTAATTGTCTAGATCCTGGCCAGATCACCTTATAGTCACCTTCACTTGTCACCTCAACCTGTTTCGATCCTAGGTCACACTTAAATAGCTATAAGAGCTGAATATTTAACACATTTTCTCTTTATTTATTATATAGAGAGACACCAAACACATTAAGATGTCAACTCTACCCTGTGGGAACTTTGACCATGAATTTTTTATCAATCAATATATAACTTAATGGAGAAATTTAAAGCTTCTTTAGCATGGTTTATTTCAATTTGGCAACTTTATTTTGATAAGATTAATATTACTCAATTTAGCTAAATTTAATGTCCGCGCATTTTCTTCTGATTGGGCTCATAAAGTTGGCATAAGGAAATGGGAATATGCCAGTAAATAGTCCTTTTCCCAATGACTAAATTTCATATCTGAAAACTGGCATGAATGCTGGAAACATCAAAGCTTGTCAGAATATTCACTTGAAAGTTTTAAGTGATTTTGTTAGAATCAAGGTATCACCATTCGATCTATATCTCAGATATGATCTTAGGACATTAAGAGAAGTTAAAAGCCAACTATTTAAAAAGCAATCATTGATGGTTGTACTATTGACATTATGAACTATGGGTGATATTTAATATCTCAAATCATCTCTCATACTGTATGATTTACTTCAACACTATTTTTTGATTGAGTTATTTAATCTTAACCTTTCGACCAAACCTCATGTTGATATCGAGCAATAAATAGCTGGCTTGACCAATAATAAACAAATATTGATCAGAATATGAACGGAACCCCCTCGTCAAACAGATATTACTTGTTCAATCAAAGCCAAATTAGATGAAATAAAAGTCAATATATTAGAGTCAATAGAAATGTTTTCCTGTCAGCCATCTTTGACGTCACTAGGTGAATATGAGAATTTTTAAAGACTTCTCTGGCGTACATATTTGAATACTGGAATTGCCATAACTAGGATAGATCATACTAAATAAAACACCTAATTAAATCAATATCTGTTTGCAGAAGTGGTAGTTTAAACTTGAGGTATTAGGATTTTACTATAAGGCTTCTTTGGTTTTACAGAGAATAATTTTAGCTATCCTTAGCACTTTTAGAATGAAAAAATCGAAGATCTGGTTTTTCTACAACCAGGCCATTATCAATATTTTCATATGAAGTGAATTTCAATAACTACCGGTTATGGTATTAATAACAGCACTGTACTCACATCCCAACTTTCACAAATTTATTACATATAAAATACCAGATTTCAGATATAAAAAAAAAGTAAGATAGTGAAAATGAGCTGCTATATCAATGACTAAAGAAGTTTTTCGTAAAAGTGTTTTTGTTCATAGACTTCAAAAACATATTTAATATCTAAACAACTAAAAATTCCAATTAAAATGAAACTAAACGTTCATTCTGATTTTTTATTTAGCCATTTTCTTAGGTCTAACGACAAAAGATCTATAAAACATTGTTAATTTACTTTTTAGACTTCTGCTTAAACCAATCAAATTTAGAAGAGGACAGTAATTTGATTGGTTAAAACATTTTAGGTCAAAGGGATAAATTGTCCAAGAGCCCTGTCATTAGACACTAACAGACAAGAGCCCTGTCATTAGACACCAACAGACAAGAACCCAGTCATTAGACACCAACAGAAAAGAGCCCTGTCATTAGACACCAACAGAAGTGGCTTCATAAAAAATAAAAGCTAATGAAACAGACTGCAATTAAGAAAAAGAACTGTCATTATTTGAATATCAGCTTACAAAATCTAATTTGTACATACTGGTCAACAAACTGAGCATCAGAGTGGTATCAAGAGTTCAAGACAAGTGAGCATTTTGCAGTCCCTCGTTATCCACCAGAGTACATTGGAGATAAGGTTTGATAAAGCTTATGGACTTTTGGGCTTTTGCTATCAATTCAGAAAATGACAATAGATTACATGTCAAGACATATATCTTCACATGACAAACTTGATCTAATTCACAAATAAAAATTTGTGATATATGATAAAAATTCAGTGAGGCATAAGTGATAGGCCATTATACATAGAATAACAAGATAGCGGTTTGATAACTTTATAGAAAAATTGATTCTGTTATCAAAGTTTCAATCTAGAAATAGTTTTATTACGTTGACGATATATGAAACCTCATTAATTTGCAGTAACAGATTTATTTATCACTTTACAATTGGAGCATGTTCATGATTTAATAGAGATTCCAGGAAGATGTATTGAGTCAACCCTTTCAATACCACATTTCAAGTACTTCTGAGCACGACTTAAATATCAAATTATATCGGCATAAAATTGTGTTGTTGTTTGAAAAGTAATATCAACTGATTGTCACGCATTGCAGAATTCGTGTGTATAGTTAGATTTTTTACCAGAAAAGGGCAAGGGTTAAATTGACAGTTATAAAATTTCATTATTTTTTTAATGTTGTAGTCATTCTTAAAGGATCAATAATGGACAAAGTTGCTAAATTTACAAGATGTCCAGTTTATATGCCAATAGAACACACATGAACAATTGTATGAAATCTGAAATGCTTTATGTTTGTAGAGGTGACACAGATAACACTTTAGTTAGCACTTTAAGATAGTCATGCTTTACAGTACAATGAACTTTTATTTTGTAACATACTCAATAACATCTAGTATGACCATCTCATTGTATAGGTAATAAAAATATACAGGTTATAATTTGTTAAAAGTACAACATACTGACCATTTATAGATTAACTGCAACAGCCTGTCATAGGTCAAGTCAAAGGTCAAAGTTAATGATGAATATAAAATAATTATTTTACCTGTTAAAGATGTTATCAATAAATTTTCGAACCCTAACCAGCAACAATCCATATTCCATTGAGGCTGATGCTTTGACAGAATCTGAATGTCATACAATAAATTTTCAGATATTCAAACATATCATCATCAAGATTCAGATATCCAAAGGCCTCATGATCTGCTGTTTCAGATATCCCAAGAAATCATAATCCTCAGAGTCAACTCACTTGATAAAGGATTTTTACCTACAATTTCACTGACATTATCTTGAAATTTTATCAATAGAACAAAATATTAGTTTCATATCACTGCTTCATGTTATCAAACTGTTGACAACCATAGACAAAAGTTAGTTGATTTCCTATCAATTTTTGAAACTCTATTGACTGAAGCAGTTACTAAGCAGTTCAAATTTTATTCATACAATATGTCAATATCACTATGCGACAATGTGACAAGTTTTTATCACTCAAATTCTGATACACAGTAATCCAAATTAATGTCTAAAACCACGACAAGTTGGATACAATGCCTATTTACATGATAACTTTCAACACTGAGAGAACAAGGTTAAAGTTTTAAGTATGGTGTTATAACCTTATTACCATGGTGTACCTATTGGACACAGCTGTTACCGATTATAGACCGTCATAATTTTAACATTGCAAAACAATTCACAATATTAACTACTTTTTCATTCAATTTCTGTAAAATTTGTTTAATAATTGAGGGTGTAACAGAAAAGTTTTAGTATTTTAAACTGGGAACAAAAGATTGTTTACAAATATTTAGCTTTCCATAAATTACTACTTCTAAGGTCAGCAATATCAAAATCATTAAATACATTTATAGCTCATGCAAAATATTCATTAGGAGAAGGTTACTATAGCAGTTATGGGCCCTCACCTTAGTCAGCGTAAGAACTTTGTACATTATTTCAGTGGAGCAAGTTGTAAATGTGTAAGAAATGGAATCAGATGTTCCATATTGGTCAGCATTGTCATAATTGACAAGTTCTCATAAATGGCATATTTCTTATCAAACATTTGTAAAGTACAAAGTTCATTATATCTTTTACAAAAGTCCCTGAGCCAGCTCCATCCATTGCAATAGAAGCTACATTAGCAAAATCAATTCAAATTTCTCTTGTAAGAAGTTAATCTTAAGATCAAAACACAAACTGAACTCTTTGATATACCAGTTGTTAAACACAGACAAACAAATGCTCGTGTCCTAGAATTCATTATAAGTTTGAATAGAATCATAGTAGTTGATAAACCCTCATTAAAAACATCTTATATGACACGTCACTGACCTATCTCAACTTGTCAATCTATTTTCTACAAAATATGGTCTCTGCTACCTTAGTTTTTATTAAACAAGTAATTATTCCTTTTCAAGTAAACTTACATGTATCTATAATCTCAAACCATTGTATAAATTACAAAAATCATTCATCAGAACAATTCTTAGAAAGTAACAGATGAATTTTAATAAATGTAAACAATTCAACATTCTGAGAGACATTCCAATTCTCTAGCTTGAGAAGGTGGTAAAGGTATATTTCTAGAACCAACCTGACAAACAGTTTACTATGTATGTCTAGTTACAGACTTTCAGCGATTCCTATTGTCATATTCAGTACAATTGATGTTTACATGCAATACAGGTGACTTATACTAAGAAGAATTCCACTGAAAAGCGTGCCAATAGTCCAGGTGTCCAATTGCAGACAACCAATAGTCAGATTTTCATAGTGAAATGTGATTAGGATAATTTGAATATATTGTACAGTACCAAAAGTAAAATGCTATAAATAATGAAACAGAAATCATTTTTCTAGATCTAAAAATACTTGATGTTGAGATTGGTGTGATTAAGATAAAAGATTATATCTGATGGGAGATAGTATAAAAACCTCAAGTGATACTTGTTAGGTTGGTGGTAAGATTACAGCTACTAATTACTCACCTACTAATAGATTAATTCACCCTTTAGACCCGGCCAACAACTGTGATAGCAGGGTTAATGATCACAAAAATAGCAAAAACTCAACCTTGATCATGGTAGGTTTATGACAATGTAATTGTGATAAGACATTGCATCACAAGATAACAACCACCAACTAAGCATTAAGTCTAGGCTTCCCTTAGAATTTGTAACAGTTAATTGTTTGACAAATGCAACAACCACCAACACTGCAATAATATTAGCTTTCACGAATAAGGCATTTAGAATAGAAATGGGATGCATTTTTTGTAATGTAGCAACTTCAGTTAGGGTCTAAAGACACCCTGTTGATGTGAACACTCAAAACAAGGAAGAAGGTTTTAAATGAGTTTTAGATCTTGAAAAAGCAATAGACCTTCATCATTTCAATAGAAATCACATGCAAAATCAAGAATAAAATATACTATGTTTTTAAAGATAGCATCAATTGAATAATCCTAGTAAATAATAACATTGAAGTAATTAAAATCAATGACAAGTGAATAATCAAAGTAACAGTATCTATTGTTATCAATATAGAATAATTATAGTCGAGATCGGTTTCCTGTATTTGTAATGGTATCCAAGTGAAATAAGAATATAGTGGTGTACTACTAAAGAATGAGGCAATACCCACTAACAATATCTTTCAACTTCAAGTACCTTAGTACACAATACATCCGGTTTTCAAGTTTGTGGTTAAAGGAGTCAAACACTGGATTTTTTTTACAGAAATGTTTTTTTTTTTAAAAATAGTACCGGTAGTATCTTAAAACTAATATTCTCCTGATACCAATGACAGGCTGGTGGGCCAGGTTAGCCTCATTTGGATTGCACTACATCTTATAATTTGTAGGTAAATCAGCATAATGGTAACATTGATCCATCACAGCTTACTAGCAAAATTCAATTTATGATGTCACATAAATAATAATTTGTTTCTTTAAGACAATACTAATCAGTTTTGCCATATCATCACATACGTTTGACAAACTAGGATGATAACATCCTTTAATAATCATAATTCCTATCGATAGTTTTTGTTTTTTTACACTGACAACTATACAATTTAATGTACACAAAGGTGTGGATATAGAACGTTTTATTATTCTCATACATCCTTGTTAAAGTACACAATCTTATGATGCAATATACTAAATAAATTTTTTTCTTCAGAAAGGTTTTAGATGGTATGTACCAACCCTGCTGGCCCATGCTGACCTATCAGGATTAGTGAAATATTTTTTGCTTAAACCCATTTCAACACATCCTATTCTTTCTTATAAAGTTTTCTTTGGGAGTCTATGGGGTAAACAGGGGACATCACTGCCATGTCTCCTTCTACAACCCCTCCTCAGAATATCATCTACCTGTACATGATGCTACATACATCTGTACAACTAATACAGTATGAATCTTAGCTCAAGACAAATACTTATAAAAAATAAATATAGGCTATAAAATTGAAATATAAGTCAAAAATAGATTTGCAAAAACTTTTCTTTGATGGATCTGAATAAAAGCTAACATGTATATGATCAATTTTATAGAATCGCACATTTATACCAAAGTAATATATCATCATTAGTTATAAGTATTCTTCACAAAAATCAACAGTAAACAATTTCAATATGGCATCAAATGCTACTGTAGTGTTTGCGGCTATTAAACTAATCAAGGATCAAGAAGAAAGAAACATCAAAGAAGAAGAAATACAATTATTTTCTTTAACTACTGACAATGAATTCATTCCTGATTTTGTCTGAACTAATCAGATCATTCTAGTCAACTGGTACCAATAAATAAGCAGGATATACAGAAGGTTAACGGAAAGAATAAAAATAGAGAAGGAATGGGTAATATTTGGCAGACTAGCCATTGAAGCACCAAGACATGATATTTTATTATTATAAAGTCACGAAGAGAAAACAATGGCATCCAGATGGTCAACTTACACAACCTTTTTTTTATAATAAAACACTATGGTTGGTTTACTTCGCCTGAACCCCTGTGGTTCAGACAGGCTTTTAGGCATTAATGTGGTTCAGATAGGCTTCTAAATATAGATACAGTTCAGACACGTTTGGACATCCATGTGGTTCAGACCAGGCTTTTTGAGACTAAGCTTTTAGGTATCTTTGTTTTTCAGACTAGGTTTTTAGGCATCATTGTGATTCAGACTAGGCTTTACACAGTGTGGTTCAGACTAGACTTTTAAACTAGATTTTAAGGCATCATGGTGATTCAAGTGATTTCAAAGTGTTGATCAGATTGGGTTTTGACAAAAAGGCCATGAAATACAGGGTAACAGATAAATCAAAGCAGCAGAGAACAAGAGTGCTTCAATGATATTCCAAGCCTTGCAAAAAAACCTTTAGGTGAGGCACTGAAAAGAATAATATTTTCAAGTTTAAGTATCTGTTTGTACCTTTAACAACAAGCTAGATGTAAGAGGCAAATAGATAGAAATCAGTAAATTGAACCTCAATATGCTTGTACAGCTGATGATGAAGCTGATAGTGTAATGTAATATGGTATCATTCTCAAAGTAATGATGATGAAAATTGACTTTATGTCTAGCTATAGAAATGTAATTAATGACAAAGTCAAATTAGAAGAGAACCCTTGTCAAAGATTAATGATCATTTGATTAGCTTAAGAAACTCAATCTCCATTATCTAAGAAATTTATTTTTTCTTTATTTCAAACCAATCTTTTTAATTTGTCTTTAAATAGCTGTATCCTTGACTTTTAATAGAGCTAGAAAGAACAATCAAACAATCAAAGTCCCAAAAAAGTTTGTCAATCAAATGTTTAGAGGATCAAGAAAAACACAAACATGCATGCTTGACTCTTTTGGTAATTAAGTAACTTTTATAAAGTAACTATAATTTGGCTACAATTAACTATTATTTTGATTTCATCTGGTTTCCTGTGATAAAAAGTATATTCAGAGATTTTTGAATATTGAATTTTTATGCACTGTCAGAGCTAAAGATATTAAAATACCCTCATAAATAAATCTAACCTAATGTAGATCAATGAAAAAAACAAATTATAGTTGATCACAATAATGGATAACAGCTTAGGTAGCAACAATAACAGTTTTTAGATATCATGATAAATCGCGATATCAAAAATGAAAATATCGAGATAAATTGTATTATCGTGATACTGGAAATAATATACGTATAATATCATGATATCAATGTTTTTATCTGCATCAGGTTCATTGGGACTCCATATCTCCATGTAAAGCAGTATTCTTAGGAACTGTCAGATTAGATGTTTTGTCCTGGCAATAGCAAGATTGGGTTGGAGTGATCATCAATATCATAAAATTACTCTAAATTACCCATTGGTCAAATTTTCTATTAAGATTTGAACTAATTAAGGATTCGATATGAAAATATTCATGACAAATTGCTATCATAATATCTGATAAGTATATTTTTCATGGTATAGTATTTTATCGCGATAATTTGAGTTTTGAACCATACGATATGATATGGATTTGGATAATCGCGATATGGCGATAAATCATAATATCGTTGCTACCTTAGTAACAGCAAACCATAACATGGAGTTTCTATCTTTTAACTTCATTATTTAAATTTACATCTTATACTCATTGACATTCTCTCTATAAACACTGCAGCAGACGTGTCTTAATTTCAAAGAAAACTGACAGTAGAAAAAAACCAGAGTGTAGGTTGAATTAGATTAACCAATAGGTCAAACTGAATCTTTTTATGTTCAAACAGAGACTCCTGTTGACTTATCAGCCCATTTATAAACCTACAAGAAGTGCATTGAGATAAAAGATAAGAACAACATCTATTAATCATAAGTTAATTATATCCTGGTTTCCCTATCTAACTTTCAGCAGAACATTCTTGTGTTTCAGCTTTTAATTTTGTCAAGATAACTTTACTATTGGATGAAAAATAATAATTTTTGTCAAACCATAACTATTGTGGATTTAATATTATAAAAAATATGTAGTAATATAAATATCAGAATTTCTGGCTAAAAACACTCCTTACTTAACCAAAATAGGATTTAAATATATCTTCAAATATATTTGAGTTGAGCCTTATCCCATTTTAGCATACATGTAATAATGTGTGTAAATGCATGAAAGGTTTAAAAGAATTGAAAGCAACTATCTATAGAAAACATAAAGTTCTCATTTTAAACAAACTTAAGGAAACTGTTCTGCACACTGTGGAACCACCAATACCAAAAGTCTGCCTTTTCCTTTTTATTTTTGTAGACTTTTTAAATGCATTCCTCCCCTAGTTTAGCTTGTACAAGGAAATAAATATCAACAAAATATATCATTACAAAATAAATGAATAATAAGGAAAATTAATAATGTGAATAGTTAGGTCAAAAGATTCCTTTTTTATAAAATCTAACCAACCCATTAACTTTATTTTTATATTTTTCCTCAAACACACCTTACTTTGAATGTGATTATAACCAATTTCTGGGAAAAGGTAAGGATAGACTTTAATCATATGCAAACATGAAATGTGTTTCACATCCTTATAGAATTTTCCACAAAATTTGAATAAATATATTTAGTTCTGCATCAATTCTTGTAAAATATAGAGACCTTTCAACAACTCTTTCAGACAAACTAAATAAAGTGAAATTCTTTAAGGTTTTTAATCCTTAAGTTTTAATATTATATATTACATTAAGGATATTAAATCTACAGATAACTGCAAAACATATTATGTGAAGAATTATTTTGATATGCACACATTATGGCTTTCTTTGGCAAAATTGTTTAAAACACAAATGTAGCAATCTCACGAGGGAAAAACCTTGATTTGACTAAAATGGATTTGGCTTGTATAACTAACAATTAAAATTTGAGTATAATTTTCTCATGGAAACACAAGTAATGTTCCTTTCCAAATCTTTCTTTTGACAGAAAACAATTATGAATTCATAAACATAACTTGAAGCATAAAAATTGACCAGAACTATATTTATACAACTGAACTATATGACTGACACCTAACCTCAACCTAATGACATCATTATCAGGAGATATTTGACATGTTAACAATGACATGTCATATAAATGACAACTTGTTGATCATATATCAGAGTGATTTTATTATCAATCAATTCATTTTAAAAGCCAGAATTATATTTAAAGATAAAAAAAAAATTTTGAAATTGATAAAATATTTATTTAATATTATTGACAGAATAATGAAAACAAATTTTGAAATTTTTATTAAAACTACAAAGTAGCTTGTTGAAAACTTGGTTATTGAGCTGTAAAAAAAGTTACCTTTTTAAGACTGATAATATAATCGCTGTCATAAGTGTTGTAATGGTAACGCATTAACACAACGATGAAAACACTTAACATAAAAAACAAATAACACTTGTAAAACTGTTAAAATCTAATCAGTTACGACTGAACACTGTCTATCTCATCAAAATAAAACGTAACTATACACACGGTAAGAACTAAAAACTTGAACACAATGACTTAATACTATCATTGACAGATATAAATATCTCCATTCAACCTTAAACAATATTAGCATAATAAACACTCTATATCTGCTCAGCTGATTGGCTCTTTAATGTCATGAACTCCTATCTTCAATCTGGTTGGGTAATTTGGGTTAATTGATCTTCGACCTTTTACCTATGACCTGTATTTAACATGTGGTCTGATGTTTTTCCTACTATAAATAAAGATTGATAAATATACAGTGAATAAAAGAGGTGTATAGGTAATAAATAATAGTCATGTCAACCAGATTATTAATACAAACTACATCAAGTGTATCTTTTGAAGGGAAACAAGTCATCTAAATATTGAAATTACATATATAGATATGACCAATAACATAACATTACCAATATACATTTTTTATTTTCAGAGGCTATACAATTATTGTTAACTCAATAAGAACTCAATTTGCTTAAATTGTAGACAAACAAAGTGTTAAGCTTGCATATTAATATATATTGGCAATACTGATCAGCTTAACACATATAATTTAGACAAGTGTAAACCCCTTTAACAGTGCAAGACTACACAACAACATTTACCACACAATTATAACATTAAAACCCATTTATAGAATTAAACTCATCTGTTTAACTGTCTTTAAGCCCAAACTAAGGAATAGAATCAAGTCATATGAATACCAGATAAGGTGTGCAATCAGGGTATATTTGCTAATTTTCAAGGGATATAAATTAATAGTGTGTTAAATGTCTACAAATCAATATTCATATTCACTAGTCATTCAGAATTTCATAGAAAACCATGAGTCATAGAAATTGACTAGGGTACATTTTGATTTTTCTTATAATCGAAATTGTTACATATGGACAATAAATGAATTCACTGATATTTTGCTAATATGGGTAACCATTTGTATGTTTGACTGTACTTAAATCTGTCAACAATAAATTTCCTACATAGTAGATTAGAAAGTTTAATCCTTGGTAAAAACTCCAGTAATATGACCTACATATATTAGTCAATAGGAAACATAATGCATATAATATATATGCACCATAAAATGCATTATATATATAATTATAATATCAGTTGACAGTTGGGTTATGATAAGTTTTCCATACAGTAATTATGATAATTCACTCATAGTAGTTGAAAGCACATGTCCTTCAATAATTACAGTACAGTAATTGGTATTTCTAAAAGGATATGAACGAGATCAGGTTTTTAGAGATGCCCATCAATAATTATAGTGCTAGTAGGGGATCTGAAAGCTCTAAGGCTGAAAGCTCTGAACACTACAGTTATGGATAGGTTAGGATGATCAACACTATAGTAGTAGATAGGATTAGCATGATCATGACTACAGTAGTGGATAAATTTAGGATAATCAACACTATAGTTATGGATAGTTTTTGGTTGATGAACACTACAGTTGTGGATAGGATTAGGATGATCAACACTACAGTAGTGGATAGGTTTTGGATGATCAAACTACATAGGATTAGGATGATTAACACTAAAGTAGTGGATAGGTTTAGGATGATCAACATTATAGTAATGGATAGTTTTTGGTTGATGAACACTACAGTTATGGATATGATTAGGATGATCAACGCTACAGTGGTGAATAGGTTAAGGATGATTAACACTACAATAGTGGATAGGTTTAGGATGATCAACACTACAGTAGTGGGTAGTTTTTGGATGATCAAACTACAGTGGTGAATAGGATTAGGATGATTAACACTACAGTATTGGATAGGTTTAGGATGATCAACATTATGGTAATGGTTAGTTTTTGGTTGATGAACACTAAAGTTGTGGATATGATTAGGAAGATCAACACTACAGTGGTGAATAGGTTAAGGATGATTAACACTACAGTAGTGGATAGGATTAGGATGATCAACACTACAGTTAGTAAATAGGTTTTGGATGATCAAACTACAGTGGTGAATAGGATTAGGATGATCAACACTACAGTAATGGATAGTTTTAAAACGATCAACACTACAATAGTGGATAGGATTAGGATGATCAACACTACAGTTAGTGGATACGTTTTGGATGATCAACACTATAGATGTGAATAGGTTTAGGATGATCAACAATACAGTTAGTGTACAGTGAATAGGCTTTAGATGATCAACACTACAGTAATGGACAGATTTAGGATGTCAACTCTACAGTTAGTGTAGTGAATAGGCTTTAGATGATCAACACTACAGTAATGGACAGATTTAGGATGTCAACTCTACAGTTAGTAAATAGGTTTAGGATGATTTACACTACAGTAGTGAATAGGGTTGGATGATCAACACTAAAGTTAGCGTAGTGAATAGGCTTTAGATGATCAACACTACACTAGATAGGTTTCGGATGATTAACACTACAGTAGTGGATAGGTTTAGGATGATTAACATAACACTGGATATGTTTAGGATGATCAACAATCCACTAGATAGGTTTCAGATGATCAACACTACAGTAGTGGATATGATTAGGATGATCAACACTATGGTTAGTAAATAGGTTTAGGATGATTAACACAACAGTAGTTGATAGGTTTAGGATGATTAACATAATACTAGATAGTTTTAGGATGATCAACACTACAATAGATTAGTTTCGGATGATCAACACAACAGTAGTGGATAATATAAGAAGTAAATAGTTTGAAGGTGATGATAGTTAATAGTTTATTTGTATAAACTTGTTTAACCTTAAATTCAAGTAGGTGGTATGTACAAACTTGAGGTGGGATGAAAGTGAAAAGGACATGACCTCTAACACCATTATACCTTGTTATAATTACCATCACATCATAAACTATATCTTCAACATGTGTGATCAACACCATAACAAACATAGCCAACACTTTATCTTTTATTATTCTATCCTTTCCGGCTCATTTCAGATATTATAAGCTTACGGTACCATATCTCATTATTCACAGATAAGTTTTTATCACACAACACTACTGTCATTAAGTTCATAACACCAGTTCAAAAAAATAATGACACAGTAGCACGGGTTCATAACTTTGCAAATTTGGTAGAATGTAGGTCTATTAAAATATTAATAATGTATTCATGTGCCACTTTCCCATAACAAACTTGACATCGTTTGTTGTTGGCGACTCGAAAAAATTGATGGTTAAGGGCATGCAATTGTCACTAAAATTGTTCAAAAGGATTTGGTAGGCCAATATTTTATGAAGTGAAAAGAAGTGGGAGATTACGCACAAGAAAGAGGATGTCAAAATGAAAAGTTTCTTTGAAACAGGACATAAAAAGTAAACAAAATGTGTGTGCATAGTTGTGCATAAAAAAAGAATCCTGAACTCATGCTTATGTTATAATCAGGGTTCAAATTAAGAAAGCTGGGTCAGGAGCCACAGGGTCTGTAACATACAATTTCTTGTGGCCCAGTAAAGTTTTAACAAAATATAACAAAATTAGCAATTTTTTTGACAATTATGTGGAAGTTAAAAGATTAGGCAATGGCGTCAATATCTCACACCAAGGTTTTGTTTTGTGATAAATGTACAGCTAGCATAAAATTTCCATTATAAAGCGAAAGTAGACCCCAAAAAGTTGTCAACTCTACCAGGATATAAGTCGCTCAGTGGAATTTTTGGTCATCAAAATTTATGAAATTCACTGGGAATTAATTATTTCCCTTGCCTTGGCTTAAATCCACAAACTCATTTCCTAAATTTATTATGACATAAGTACAAGTTTAAGATCCTCTATATATCAATTTAAATACAGGACATACCTTAATATAAAACAGTATGTACTATTCTGTTTTCATGCTGTTTTTATTAACAGTCATGTCTGACAAGGAGTTAATTTAATAATACACTATTCAGAAATAGTTCGTTCAGGAAAATAAAGAAACAAGTACTAATTCTGTAATTATATGCATAAATACTTAATAAATCTTCAAGTTTCAAACCATGAAGTTTTTAGTAGATCATTATAAATTTCTTGTCTTATAGATTTATAAAGAAATATACACATTGAGGAATTGATTTATTTGTCAATTTAGTCTTGGACCTTAAAAGTTCTAAAATCTCATCTTCCTAAATAAAAAAAGTCAAGAAGATCAATACCAATTTAAAGACAACAAGTAGCCCAATAAAAATTGTACTCTTTATAATATATATACTGATTTCATATACAGGTCATAAAGTGTGAATGAGCGGGAGTTAATTAATAATTCAATATTATATCAAAATAGTTTATTCATCTCTAGAAAAAGTGTTCTAGAAATTTATATACAGTAATACAAATGATACCCATACAGTTAAATAAATATACACGATTAATGCTGTAATCTACAATAGTTTTATACATTGGAACAATACATGAATCTAAACAGCATAGATATGGAAAGCAAGCAATGAAAGGTAAGGTAATTCATAAACTGTACTTTATCATCAGTCAGACACCAAAGATTTATACAGAGACAACTTGAAATTTCAAGTTTTAGGTTGTTCCAATTTCATTGATATAATTGCTAGTAAAGCTCAGTTTAAACATTTTACATGGTAACTTTTTCTTCTGATAATTGGCCTTTCTTTGCAATATTCCGGTAAAAGTTATAGAAATATATCATGGTTGCCTCTCTTACACTGGTACCTCTTGATGAGGAGAATAAGAATATAACCCAATACTCATAATGTTAAGATGATAAATAAGATATCAAAAACCTCATAATATGCTGAAACATAAATGGGACTCAGATTGACAATATAACATAAAAAAGACATTTTGTGAAGAACCTTTCAGAGCCATCAAATTCTACACATTATAAAGGAAACCAACAGGCAATGTTCCTGTCATCATTGTCAATGTCTGTCAGGAATAAACATAAAAATAATGGCAGAGAGCTCCATTATTGATATGAATATAAGAATGTAAAGTCAAGGTCTAATAGAAGTTTAGAGTCAGAATGGTTAAAGCTTGACATATTGATCAACTCTAGATAATATCATGTTCTTCTTATAACACAATAGCTCAAATTCTTATCATTCCAACACACGCAACCAACTATCAACCACCATCTGACTAAATTTTCTGACTTCATGGATGTTTTAATGTGTTTTGAAGACATTTATAAAGTTTAGAAACTTAATCAAAATGCCTTTAATAACCGTGGGTACTTTAATGAAATCCAGAAATCCCAATAAAACAAACTGAGCATTTGAAACATGTCTCAGATGGGGTCTGCACTTAGCTTATGATGAGTTACTCCACTATATACAGGTAATTATATATAATAAAAACTATTTTGACTATTTGTATCTTATTTGGCTTTTTGTATTTTATTTCATTCCAATTCTTGTCTTTAATTTCTGATGTTTTTTAACAAAAAATTTTTCTTTTAATACATCACTTTATAATGCCCAGAACGAATTATTTCCCGCATAGACAAATATGGTACATCAATCAATATTAAAGGAAAATGTTCACTATTAGTTTGACCAATCAATCCTTAATCTCAGAAAGGGGAAATTGTAAGCTTATATATAAGTAATTTCAGAAATACAAAATCTTGAACCTTCAAATGCATCAAGTGTGCCCAAAATTAGTTAAAATGACAATTTGTCAATGCTCTGCGATATAGAAAAGACATATAATATATATAGAAATAGAAGAGAAAAGTGAGATATTTTGGAAAGAATTATGCTTTTTTTTTAGTTTTTTGAGCAGTGAGTACTATATATTAATCGTACGTATAAAAGACCCAAATCAACCAACCTTGAAATCGTCAGGATTTGTCCTATTCATAAAACTTTAGTTTATCTATGAACGTTATGGGAGTAATAATTTGTCCATTCAATGCAACATTCATACTACCGTATCTAAATAAATCAGTCATACAATAAAGAATAAGTTTACATGAATATAAAATGAACCATAATTAGCAAACCTATGTTAAAATGCAATTTTCAAAGATTAATTTGGGCATATTTAATATATTTGATGTATTATCTGTTTTCTGCAGAATAGAGCATATAGAACAAATGGATGTATGTAATAGAGATAAAGTTCTGGTTTATGCAAATTAAGTCAAAATCAATATGAACATCTGGATTGTCTATATATTTTATAGGCTACTCTGGCTTCACTGGGTTATTTTTGAACGTGATATCAGCTCTATTAACCTGACTTAATATGTTAGTATTTATTGATTAAGTAAACTGCCTGTACATTCACCATGATAAAGTGGAAGTAGAGGATTATTTTCTTATTTCTTACATTATTCATTGCAACATCTGTCTAGGATGAAATCAATAAAGAATGAAAAAAAACTCCAATAATTGAATTTCACTGGCCATGTTATCAATGGATCTTCTATCCAATCTGGATAATCTTGACTTTAAACATCTTTGATTATATGAGTAGGACAGCAATTTCTTAGCAAAGAATATCTGCCCAATAGAATCCTCCCAAGTTTTAAAGCAAGCAAATGCTTCTGTCCACAAGTCTATTGGTTTGAAGTTGCACAAGATCATCCATTCGCCTTGTTGCTTCAGTTGATAAATTGGTAAAGCAATGATTTATGGAGTTTTGACTTTAAGGATTTATGTCTGTCTACCTAAATAGTATGCTAATATAGTTTAAGCTCATAACTAAATATTAAATGACTATTAGGCCTACCTCTCAGAATGAATATAAAATTTGAAGTCAATAATACTAAATATTCATCAGTTGGACTTACTAGGTACAGTACTACAATACCTGTAGTGTAGGTCCCCAAATTTGCCAAAATCTAAAACAGATCACAACATGACTAAATGGTACAGTACGGTACCAGATACAACTTTCATAATTTATAGTAAATCATATTTTACATTTCATTCTAAATGCGATTTTATAAATATAAATTAATCAATAATTTTCCACAGCTCATTTAATGTACTGTAGGCTTAATATGAATATGTGGCATTGCAAGTAAATTTAAAGATTGTAATTTAATTTTCATTAGGCATAACATAAGGACTAAAATTAGAGGCAATCATTACAATAGATAGGTCTATATTGATGCAATGACACTGACTATTGAATTTTGCCATATGTTGATTGTCACTAATTATGAAACGTTTAATTTAGTCTACAATTATAACGGCTAAGTAAATTGAGCTGAGGTCGTTTGGCTTTCACTCACACTGATTCCATTCCATTCCATGCATTTTATCGAATACGGTATGTTTATGGTTTTAAAATAAACTTTCTACTTACCCCATAAACCAATCCATCGTATCTCGAAGATACTCAGGTAGCTTATCCAGCTTGACAGCTTAACTCAGGACCTGAGAATTGATCCTGTTACATAGATCTGACACCTCTCTATTTCAATTTCTATCGGTTATTCCAAAACAATGTGTCAAGATGGCGATCTTCTTATTGATGCGCAGTGCCTGTGCGCAGTATATTTTGGTACATTTTCTGGAAGATGTTTCCAAAGTTAATTTCCTCTTCACCAACAACCGATCACATGCAGGTTGTAGCAAATGGAAAACAGTGTCTGTTCTTGCTCTGAAATTGAAGAGTAAGATATCTGTAACTGTTCATACACCTGTCAAATCAACACTTCCGGTTTTCATTAGTAGTCTCTACCTTTAGCAGACGACGAAAGTTGGGAATACCGTAGATTTCTAGTAAATCCATTTTAAATGCACGTGCATTTTCATTTTTGATTGACTGACGATCATTTACACATATTGACAGTAATGGTGTAATGCCTAGATAGTCTTTTTTTGCGACTTGTGTTGTTTTTGACATTTTAAAAAAAGCAATGATAATTCAGGGGAAATAACTCAATTTAATATCTTAAATTTATAGGAATAGATTTAGTAATTTAGTAGCTCATTATTAGTCTACTGCTTCGAATTCTAATCACAATGTGATGTACGACCAGGATTTGTTTTCTTTGTTTCCAAAATTTACGATTTATAAAATTTCAAAACTAGGATCCAATATATAATTAAGCTAAGAAATTGAACTACTGTTCTCCGTTGTAAACAATTGGATTATTTCCCCTGAATCAAACTCTTCAAACTATGTGATTAAAAGTTAAATTCAGCCCACCATGTAACTATGGCCTCTTCTCACCTGTGTAAAATAACAGCAGAGAATCTGATCAGACGTAGACCATTTATTTTGATGTGCGTTTTCATCTAATCCAGGATGATAAGGAAAGCAACCATGTCATTTTCATCACGTTTTAACACCAAAGGCAAAGGTACCAGAACTGTTTTAGTTTGAAATGAAAGTTCGAGTTAGCCTACAGATCCGTACTTCATTCATCATAGACCTAATCATACACCTGACTACCTGTTAATCTTAACGGTCAGAGTGTCAGTGTCTTTCTGCCCTGATATTCTGACATTGGCTTGCAATCAGAACTATCAGAAGACTTAGTAAGTAGCAATGGCATGGATGCTGTTTTCAAATGTTGAAATTTAAAGCTATTTTTGAAGGATACAAAGTTTTGAGTTTGATATAGCATAAATCAAATGTGGCCGATTTATTTTACATAATCTACAATAGGCCTAACCATAAGAGTCCAGGTGTCAAAATAAATAAGGCTATACACTTACGTAATGTAAAAATCCCAGTGCAACAGAAATTAAACCAGGTAATCTCGAGGAGACAATGACAATGTGAACCCAAACCAACCAACTAATGACATCTTCATTAGTCAAATATATGATAATAAAGCACAGGTACGTGTGGACAGGATAGTCTTTCGTAGGTACCTATGAGTTCCCGGAATGATCCAAATAGAAAGAAATAATTTTCTTAACCCTTTGAACCGTATGAATGAACTAAATTATCCTATTATTCCAAGTGTTACAACTTATTGTATATGATGTTAGTTAACATTATATCACTAATTGCTGGGATATTTATGTATTTGTCAGTCATTGTTTACAGATATACATATTTATTTACTTTTTTACAGACAAAAAACTACTCAATACTGTCTTTTCTCCCGTAAATATGACCAACACCAAAGCCCAGATCCGTGCCTTGCAGTCAAAGAGCAGTCCGGTGTATAAAACAAAGTCAGAAACATCCTTGGTTTCAGATTTCAGGAATCTAAATCTTCGTGAAAAACCAAAACCACCATCTACCAGGCCTGTAAGGTTTGTGATTTTTATCAGTTTCCAGTTGTTAATTATGGTAAGTTTCAAAAGTGCTAAATGAAGATGGAATATCTACCCCACCTTATCTTTCCCTCCTCCAGACCCACTGTCATGTTTTCATGTATGTATGTAATTGTTTATTTGGTAGACGAGGATTTTGTACTGGTAATAGTGGTAGGATAAATATAAAAAGTTTACAGGATATGGCCAAGATATTCAGTGAGAATCAAGTTAAAAATGTAGTAGTTGTGGCTGGAGCTGGTATAAGTACACCAAGTGGAATACCTGACTTTAGGTAACTATAAATATTAGAAAGTGGCCTTTAATACTTGAGGGACTCAAAGGCGCACTTTGGCATGTACTGGATTTGTCTTATTTACCTATGCCCATGTGTTTATGTCTTAAGACCAGTATAGAACTTTGAATGTCCTCAATATAAATACATAGGCCAGAAAACCTATCTTAAATACCATATTTAGCATTACCTGCCTTTAATGGAAATTCTATTTGTTACAGGACACCAGGAACTGGTTTATATGACAATTTACAGCAGTACCAGATTCCATACCCTGAGGCTATTTTTGATATAGATTACTTCCATAGAAATCCAAAACCTTTCTTCACCTTGGCCAAAGAACTTTTTCCAAGTTTGGGCAACTATAGACCCAATTATATCCACTACTTTGTGAGGATGTTGCATGAAAAAGGAATCCTACTCAGAATGTATACACAAAATATTGATGGTTTGGAAAGGTGTAAGTACCACTCAAATACAAATTAATATTTCAATATGAAAAAAACTTTGTCTTAAATTTCTGCAGTTGAAAAAGCAATTTGAAGTTTTTCTAGTAAGGGGACCTGTTTTATATTTTCTTACTCAGAAGATGGTTAATCCAGTATGTTTTCATGTGATTTCTGCTTTAATAAATTTCAAAGTTAGTAGTTCAGCTGTACCTAATTCATGACAATGTTTATAAACTATATCAATTCTATTTAATTGTTAAATAACTTTCCTTGCTAAATTACGAGTAAATGTTTTTCTGTAGCTTTATTATGAATGTCTTTTATGTTCCGTTATGAGGAATGCCAAGTAATTCTATTAACTCTATTTTGTGTTTTTATATTTGCAGTAGCTGGAATTCCCCCATCAAAATTAGTTGAAGCACATGGAACTTTTGCTACAGCAACATGTATTCTCTGTGGGCATAAATGTGATGGAGATGACATTAAGGTAAGAAATTGGAACAGTGCAATCAATGTCTTAAAAAGATAATCATTTGAAACAATATACGACAGTCCTCCAGCTTACTAAACTAGTGTCCAAAAGAAACGATTCTAATGTTTTTTCATTTTTTTTTTTCTCACGAAGTGAATGTTTGATATGAAAATATGTATTGCAAATCCCAAACACCTCATAATCGATCAAAAATACTGGGAAAATCAATCACAAATTTCGTGAAAGTAACATTCCCTCTCTAGTTGTACGTGCATATAAACTGTACAAAACAGCTGACAGACCCCACCCATCTTTAAAGGCTTGTCATATTGATTGTACACATTTTTATACGCCCACATGGAAATGTGGACGTATATTGCCGTCGCCCCTGTCCGATCTTAATGAAACTTGGTATACATGTATATATTAAGGATATCTCGGTCAAGTTCCAAAATGGAAATTATCGCAGGAACGGTTTTTGATTTATTGCCCTTGTCTTAGTAAAAACGCGTCAAATTCGGGTTGTATCCACAATTGAAGCTACAGTTTTTATCCGATTTTAATGAAACTTGGTATACCTGTATATATTGATGATATCTCGGTCAAGTTCTAAAATTGAAATTATCGCAGGAACGGTTTTTGAGTTATCACCCTTGATTTAGTAAAAACGCGTCAAATTCGGGTTGTATCCACAATTGAAGCTACAGTTTTTATCCGATCTTAATGAAACTAGGTATACCTGTATATATTGATGATATCTCGGTCAAGTTCGAAAATAGAAATTATCGCATGAACTGTTTTTGAGTTATGGCCTTGACTTCGAGAAAAATCTTGTCAAAATTTTAGTTTCGATGCAATAAATCCTCCAATTTTCAGAGGATGTTGATGAAACTTGGTTGTGAGCATTGGAATTGATTAGGCCTCAGTCAAGTTTGAATTTGACAGTTTTTCAATGAATTGTTTTAAGTTATTGCCCTTGACTTAGTAAAATTGCGTCAAAATTCTATTGTGGTTGCAATAAGAAGCTTTAATTTTCAAAGGATTTTGATGGAACTTGGTGTAAGCATCAGAATTGATAAGACAGTCAAGTTTGAATTTCTGACTTTTTTTAACAAATGGTTTTTGAGTTATTGACCTTGACTTAATAAAACTGCGTCAAAAATATTTGTGGGTGCAAAATAAGCTACAATTTTTTAATAGATTTGATGAAACTTGGTAAGAGTATTGAAATAGATAAGATGGTGGTCAAGTTCTAATTTGACAATTTTCCATGAACAGTTTTTGAGTTTTTGCCCTTAACTTCAATATTAATTCAGTGAATGTTTTTTGAGTTATTGCTCTATTTATTTTTCAAATTCAATGCTGCCAGTGGGCGTATGTTACCTTGCCTGGCAAGCTATCTTATTGAAATGAATTTCTGCACAGATGTTCATAAAAGATTTTTCAAAAGTATTACACCAATCCTAAAGTTCTGCATTTTTTAGTTTTTCTTTACTGTTTTTGGAAACAAGTGGTATCGTTTCTTTTGGACACTAGTTTAGTTGTCCTCTATGTTGCTGAAAGTTGTTCATATTTAATCAATTTGATGTTTAAAACAGTATTGGCAAAATTACTTTAGAGATAACTATCAGTTTGTTTGCAGTAATAGATTAGATTTAGAAAAAACAAACTATAAGTTTTGTTTTTATATTGGTAGGATAGAATATTAGAAGATAAATTACCTAAATGTAAAAAGACTTCATGTCCTGTAAGTATTATAAATCAAATTGTTTATGGATTGCTGAAAATACAGCTTTATCAACTGAAATGGCAAATGTTCGAATGATTTTTAATCTCATGATGTCACGGGCCATGTCTCTTATATCTACCGTATATTTCCGTGTATAATGCGCAGGTTTTTGCCATAAAATGGGCCCAACAAAGAGGGGGTGCGCACTATATACGGGTAAATAAATTTGGAGTATTTTTTCCCAACGAAAATGCCGCAAGTCGATGTTAAGTATCCGCCATTTTGTCTTCCTTCATCGACACTCGTGGTAAAATTGATTTGTGTAAAAGATTGAATTATGATTGTAATAACGGCCCAATATATTTAATATCTTATAAATTAAATATTTATTGTTAAATATTTGAACAAAACTAAAATGATTCAAGTTAATAACTTTGTTTTTAAAATGGAAAATGTTACGTGAAGACGAGAGGTACCAACAAAAATAATGTTCATGGGCAAAGCATTTTCAATGGCTTTTATAGTAGGAACAATGGATTGTCATGCTTGATGACATGCCTCAATACGTAATCGAGTCTTGCCTGAATATAAATACGGTTACCAGAATAAGTGGGTTTTAATATAATCCATTGTTTTCCTAATTATTCATCAGATATGATACACAAGGTTCACGCCGTCAATTTTTTCATTTCCGTTGAGAGGCAATACTAGTCGATAAATCTATGCGGGGGGTAAAAGCAGACGATAAAAATAAACTATTGAGCGAATCGTGTCACTCCAGCGATGATTAAAGACTTAATTAAGAAAGACAATGATATTTATTTACGTTAAACAAACGAAACAATCACAATTAAGTATTCACGCAAAAGGAACTGACGCAATATCATGATTATTCTTCGCATTATGATTACAAATATAATGGGGCCTATTAGTCTTACACCAAGTCAGTTACCGTTAGCCCTTCGAATTCCTGTCAATGATATCTTCTTCAATACGTCAAAGTTTACCGGGTAATTGCACATTTTTCTTCAAGATGAATATCATCCTCGGTAGCGTCCATAGCATTAAAAATACCGAATCAGGTGAGAAGCGTAATAGAGCGGTATCTCAGTTAAGTCGTGTACAATTTATCGATTAGTATAATAATCAAGTATTCACACAAAATGAACTGACGCAATATTATGATTATTATTCGCATTATGATTACAAGTATAATGGGGCCTATTAGTCTTACACCAAGTCAGTTACCGTTAGCCCTTCGAATTCCTGTCAATGATATCTTCTTCAATACGTCAAAGTTTACCGGGTAATTGCACATTTTTCTTCAAGATGAATATCATCCTCGGTACCGTAAATTAATAGCATGATACATGATTTCTAAATAACACTCAATAATACCATTACGAGAGATTAGAAGCAATAACTACGGGATTAAAATGGATTTTATTATAAAAATAAATAGTAGAAACGTAAGTTGCAGTGGAACATTGTTTATTATAAAAAAAATCTATGAATGGTGACTTACGTATTGACAACTATTTCCCGATATCGGTGTCTGTGAAATGCCAACTTAAAGTCGTATTTTTGCCGCGAAAAGGGGTGCGCACTATACATGGGTAAATGAATTTTCCCCGATTTCGCGGAGGCAAGGAAGGGGTGCGCATTATACATGCCTGCGCACTATATTCGGAATTATACGGTAATAACAATCGTAGTATATATCACTATCATTTTTATCTACATATACCTAAAAAAATATAGCCAGCATAATTGTCTCTGACCACGATCACTTCAACCATTAATTGTTTTTCAAAGGGCATGGTCAAACCAGACATTGTATTTTTCGGTGAAGATTTACCCAGGAAGTTTTATTATCATCTAAAAGATATGTTACAAGCTGATATTATTCTTATCATGGGAACATCACTGGAGGTATATATATATTCTATATATCATTGTAGTTCGTTTAACCTTTGTTCATGACTTAGAAACATTAAATTCAATATCATCATGGTATCTGGCAAAATTTACCTTACAGAAATCAAACAGTTTATTGCAAATTGTAGGCTTCTTTTTTTGGTCTGTGATAGATTATCATCATTGAAATTTTCAAATTATGGTTGAGTTTAAAATGCTAATTTTTCTGTGTTTAATTCAATTAGACTTTAAATCATAAACAAAATGTAGATTTAAGTTGTAGGTACCTAAAGAAATATTATCAGTGGACCCTCAGAAGGGTTTTGAGTTCAGAAATTCCAGTCAGAGAGCAGTGCCTAGTTTTCAGGTAGTTTAATGTCTTTATATTTATCACACAGGTTCAACCCTTTGCTGGTATTATAGATTCTTGTAGATGGCAGGTACCTAGAATATTATTTAATAGAGATATAGTAGGTCCATTTCGTCATCAACGAAGGAGTAAAGATGTGGTTGCTGAAGGTAGGTCACAATTTTAAAACAAAACAGAGCTGTTTTATTCTGTTGAATGTAAAATAAATTTTATTTGGAACCTATACAAGTCAACAGTTATTGCAGTGCGTTCAATCGAACGGACTGCTTTGTTTTCGAAATGTTTTTTTTTTTTTTTTTTTTTTTTTTTTCGAATTCTTCCCAGAGCGCCCAGCCAAAACTACATATGCTATGAATTCACTCTTTCGATTTTCTTGTCGTACTCGTGAAAGTAATGTTAATGAATGTAATTTGATGCATTATTTTTAAACAGGAAATGACGTAGCGCATTCCAAAGTTTTTTTTTGTTTTTCAATTTGCGGCTTTTTTTTGATCCAATGATGATCGTTCTTTTTTAGATAACTACATTAAACTTAGTTCTAAAAGATAGCAATTTGAGAATCAAACATTTCCCAACTTTGTCGCCGACTTTTTGAATTTTGAATTTTTAGCATTTTTTTACTTCTACAGTTTTCTTTCGATCGACATGAAAACTTACAGATATATAGACATTTTGATTGCAAACTATAATTAATTTTCAAAATTTCGATATCCCTTCCGGTTTTGAAGTTATTTGCTTTTAAAGTTGAATTTTGCACTTCCGGAATATTGAAGATATTTAAAAAATTTCTTTTGCATTTAGCTACAATTGTCTATTAAATGATGCTAAATTAAAAAAATCCGAACCGGAAGTAACGGATCAGCCGCCATCTGGATATGACTAATTTTTGTAAAACTCAAAATGGGGCCTCAGGGTTAAATCTAATTTGCATGATTTTAGATTTTCTAAAAACATTCAACGATTGCGCAAAAAAGTATGGGAAGGGATTTTGAATTTCGCTTTTGCTTTTCTTTTATTTCCGGTTGAAATTTTCCAGTAATTGTCAAAAATTTAAAAGGTCATATTTCGCGACCTTGACCTTCGGTGACCTTTTGACCTGAACAAAAGTTATTGCCCTTGATTATATCTACCCAATGGTATCTTCACTTTTGTTGTCTGATGTTTACTTCCGGTTTTGCAGCCAATTGAAAATCACGAATTTCAACTTTAAAGAGCTCTAACACGTGACCTAATTTACATAGGACAGAATTTCTTACATATTCCTTTTACGTTTAATGTCATCTTTCCATTAATATATCACACTTGGTATTTTTATCAAAATTGCGCGTTTAAAAATTTCAAAATTCTGTAATTTCTTCTATACTAACTATGCGTGTTTTTCTTTAAATCGAAATAGGGTCTCGGGAGGTAATTCGATTTGTGTTATTTTGATGTATATAGAATCTATAACCGATTGCCGAAATATATATGGGAACCAATTTTTGAATATTGATTTTGATTTTTTTTACGATTAAAATTTTTAAAAACTTTGAAGGGTCGTATATATTCTGACGTTGACCTTTGGCGAATTTTTTACCTGTACAAATGTGATAGCTTTTGAGAAGTTCTATCCAATGATATATAAAGCTTTATTGTAAGATTTATACTTCCTTTTTTATCGCCATTTGAAAATTGCGAATTTTCCCTATAAAACAATCTGTTTAATGTGTTGCATTTGGGCGATCTACAAGATATAAGTTTCAGCGATCTGAAATTATTTTTTAGTTTAATCGTTCTACATCCAGTTAAAATGATTCAAAGTTGTTATATATGTTTTTCCTGTTGTGGGTGATGTAAATATTGAATATTTGGAACGAAATTACAACCTTTAGAATTTTAAATTTTATCTCTTATAATTATGCAACAATAATATACAGTTGACTGGAATAATGGTCTAAGGGACGAAACTCTATTCAATATAAATTTTAAAATGTTAGGCCACGCTATTTATGTGTTGTCTCAATGTTATACCCTGGCGACTTAAGACAACTTGAACCATTAGTGACCTTTCGATTTGTATATAGCTTCGACATTGTCTATCCAATGCTGTATATATATTTTTTGTACGATATCTACTTTTGGTTTCATCGCCATCTGAAAATTGCAAATTTAATATATAAAACAATCTATTGGGTTTTTATTTTATTCATTTTTTATTATGATTTTAACTTATTATCTATCTTAATTGATGATGAGGGCTAAGTATGGGGAGGGGCAAAGAGGGGGAAAGGGGGGTGTGGGAGCGTTTGTTATGAAATCAAAATCCATTTCTGATGCACATTTTTTTTATTTTAATAAACCCTTTTTGTCTTTTGCTTAACGAACGTATCCCTTGATGGAACGCACTGCTTCAGTGCCGTTTGGCGTATGGCTCTAGTTCTTTGCTTATTATTGTTTGCTTGGTCATTGTTAATCGTTTTCTTTTGTACCCTTTTAATGGCTTCAATGTATCTCATATATATTGTCACTGTTTTATATTGTTAATCATTTTACTTGATAACATTACCTGTATGTGTTCCGAAATGTAGTATGTAATTCCTTGTTCTTAATGTAGTAATCCTACTTCTATATGTCTTATCAAGAATTTATTCTTCTCTTGTTTAGTTTTGGATTCAACTCTGAATGTCTTTATAAATTTACCTCATTGCACACTAGCTGATTTTGATTATCATAACTTTAATAATATTGTATATATATTGTTCACATTATAAGATTTTTTAACAGGAGATATCTTAGAAACTATGCAGAAGTTTGTAGATATGATAGGTTGGAAGGAAGAAATTAAAGATTTAATAATAAATTCTGAAGGAGACTATAATATTGTAAGTATTGTTTCTATTACTTTATATTAACATAGAGTTTACTTCAAGCTCATTTTAAACTCATTTTAAGCTAACTGAATCTGTAACACTTTAAAGAAAATTCCAATAGTTACTATCACGGCTCTTATAAACATTTTTACTTAAGGAATGAATGTGGCTCTTGTTAGCGTTATGGGGAAATAAACGCTGGTTTATCACCTGACAAGATAAATGACCCGGCGACGCGGGTCATGTACGTCTTGTCACGTGATAAACCAGCGTTTATTTCCCCATAACGCTAACAAGATCCACATTCATTCCTTATATTTACATTGGTCTATCTTTTCTGAACAAAATACTTCAAAATTGTCTTTTTTTTTTATTGGAAAAAATACCCTAAACCGTTGTTGCTTCTTCAAGTCACCTTGACGACGTCATAGTTACAATAGTATCACATGACAAACTACAGTTATTGGAAAATGAACGCCAGTTTGCGTAACTGGCTCATTAAAGGAAGTGATAGTAGAAATGTAAATATATGCAGATATTATCCATATATGGATGTTTGTAATACGTTGATATAGTCTTAACAAGTTAAAACCAGAGGTCAAGATGATTCCTTTGAATTTGTCTGACATGGAAAAATTGTCTGATTGTACCTTAATAGGCATCCTGTCCAAACAGGTACAAAAATAGGAAGTAAAACTCATTTCATTTTTCTTCAGAAACCCAAACCTAGAAAAAGGTTATAAAGGTGATTACTATAAATACTATGCTTGCTTTAACTAGGAGATATAAGTTAACCTCTTGCTGGGGTCAAGGGTTTTCATTATTTCTTGTATAAATGTATCAGTTAATCACTTTGTAGCTTCAAATATTAGTTTAAATGACAACATAAATAATTATAGATGCACAATCCATTTTGAGAGAGGATTTTTTCTGGTTACATTTAATGTTGATGACATTGACTTTCATTAGAAATTTACAAAAGAGTTACCAGTCCTTGTTCCTATAAATAGTACTATTCCACTAACCTAACACATGTTAGCTGATCAAATAAGGGAATTCTCCTTTATCTCCCATTCACTGGTTGCATGTTCTCACTAAATATAGTCCCAAGCAAGTATCTGTTATGCACTGTATTGCTTGTTCCTGTATCATGAAAAGAAAGCACTGCATGGCATTAAGCTTAAGTTCAATATATGTCCAGTTTGTAGTGTTATACCTTATAAATTTATAAACATTTCAACATGTTGGTATGTTATAATTTCATAAAAATGTGAATAAAATATAAATTCAGTTTTTTTCAAATGCCATATCTTTTTGGCCATCTTAATAGTCTGCTGAATTGAATAACCATGTTATTTTATTGTTATTTTTTTTTTTTTTTTTTTTAATTTTATAGGGAAAAGTAACCAGTTTTTTATCAAATATCAGTGGTATTGAGAAAAAGAAATCTGAAATTAAGCCTGTTATCAAAGATCCATTTGTAAATGCTATTTGGCGCCAAAATGCAAAATATAATCTGCAGGATTACTGCTCCTCTTCCAGTACTGAAAGTGAAACCTCTTCAGACAGCAGCTCATCTGATTCTTCAGAACCGCAGCATTTTAAACGAACAAATGTTAGACTGTACAATTCAGCCAAAAGTAGTGCTTCAACTAAACCCCCCATCAAGAAAGGTTCTACACAAGATCATATAGCAGGACCATCTAGTACGCGATTAAGAAAACCAAGTGAAAGAGACATTAAACCCCTACAATCAGATAAAATCACAGATAAAAACAAAACACCCACACATGTCCCTGTAATCAAATCTAAATTATATAATACTGCTCGAAAACCTACACCACCAAAACCCCCACTCAGTCCTTCCAAACTACCCTTTAAAAAAGGGAATCCTTCAATAGTGGATAAAGACATCAGTAGGAATGGTAGTATTAAAACCAGAACAACCCGTGTGATAAAAACAACAGATAGTAAAGAGGTTCGGCCAAGAAATGCCAGTGTTAATTCTGTTCAGGTATATAAAGCAATTCGTCAACGTGCAACTTCAGTCGACTTACCACAATTACGATTACGTGAAAAATTAAAGCGAAATGTAGTGGAAAGCTCGGGTACCGAGTCAACAAGTGATTTGAGCTCTGGTTCTTGATGCAAATTACAAAATTCTGTGTCAAATTGAATTTTGATGTTGCATGATGTATAAGTCATTCGATTACTGGCTACATAATTTTTGTACAAGCTTTACATGTTTTACGCGCCAGTAAGTGGATCATTCAAGATGCTAAAATTTAAATTCACTTTAATAGTCCAAATGCAATATTTTTGTGTAGCAGAAAATTGGCTCATAATTTGTGAACAATCCATATATTTTAATGGGCTACATAATTTATGTACAATCCATTCAATTGGATGGGTTTATTTTATAAACCATTCAATCAGTTGGCTTGGAGATTCTGTACATGCAATTTAAATCAGTCGGTTACATAATTGAGTGTGGTAATGTTCATATTAAGTAATAGTTGATAAATGGATTGAATTTGTGAGAACAGATTGATTATATTTTGAATCTATATATAAATTAAATAAATATATATATCAGATAGACTTTTTCTTATCCCATTTGTCAAGTGTTTTTTTTATTTTATGAAGGGTGATATAATTGAAATCTGCAAACTCAAAACAATTTAAAAACAGAAATACAATTGTTAAAGCATAGTTTGACACATAGTTAAAACCATATATATATTTATTCAGGCTACTGTACAGAATGAGAGTCTCAGTAGCAAGTGACTCTCTTACAATATCACCAATATTGTAGTGCGCACGCAGGCGCCTCATTAATATTCATGACATTTATTAATAGACAATACTAGCAGACGATTATTAACACAATAATATACAACTTGATCTTCATAATTTACTGTTAACGACATTATCTGAAATGTAAATCACATTAAATGCAAATACCTTTCTTTAGAGGTCCAAAAAGTTATGTGGGATGCATGGAATACTTATTTATATTCAATATTTTCTGACAGTATTAAAATTATTCTCTCTACAAGTTATACATGCATATTCCCATACCAATATATTCATAAGATTAAGCAGAGATCTCCTGAACACTAGTTGTAAATAATACAGATGTAAAACTTACATTTCTGCTGTGTTTCTAAAGACCACACATCTGTGATATATTTATTATTAACTTGTAAATTATTTAAAATGGTGATATCAGATGTTACAAGATATTGCTTTATAACTGGCCAGATTGTAACTACTGGTATACATAAACTTATATGTGGAAAACTGGCTTTTGTTTCTATATCCCTGAAAGATATACATGTATTTTTTTTCAATAATAGCAGTATCCTTTTTTATCAAGGAAAGACATAGCGTTTTAGTTGATGCTGTCGCTTTAAAATGATTAAAAGCTGTAAATTAAAAATTATATAACCAAAAGAGTGGGAAATGGCTGAAAGATTTTCCATAGAAATATCATTTTTTGTAGCCTTGCTTGAGATCCAATTTTAATATAAACACACAAATATCAGACAAAATATTGTATTTTCATGTAACCAAATGCATGTAATTTTGAAACTGGTTTTTAATACTTACTTCGTGTTACTAACTATGATACCAAGTAATTGTCCCGACTGATTAATTAAGGCACCACCGCTAGCTCCAGGATGGATGGCACAAGTTGTCTGGAATTGATAAGTTTACATATAGTATCAATTGTCAAAATGAAGACTGCTTGTCAAAGGGAAGGCTCAAATACTGGACAGAATATCCAAAAGCAAAGCACAAAAACAGTACAGCTGTAGAAGTCCCTCATGACACAATACTCTTGTCACTTTGGTCTTAGGTTTATGAATTGTGACTTTCAATTCATGCTTGGAAAGCAATTAACAAGACAACTAAATTTTTCAAAACTGACCTGTATTAAGACTGGACTAGAGTTCTGATATAAAACTTTAGATATTATACCAGATGTTATAGACGGCTGTATATTATATTCATAACCAAATAGAGCATGTCCTATAGCTAATACTTCCTCCCCTGTAATAGAACATCGTTAATCTCAAAACAGAACAGTATTTTACTATTTATTTTTACCCTTTTATCAATAAATGCAATATGAGTATATTGCATATATACCTGTATATCACATGTCCCAAATCATGATATCCCAATTAATTTTTTTTTTTTTTTTTTGAGGAATTAGGTCAAAATTTTCTATACCTTCAGATGGAGAAGCTACTTCTAACTGCTGCTGGTTTGATGTTCTTGACTTTTTCAGTACATGTAATAATGCTACATCAAAATGGAGTCCCTGTCTGTGTTGATAAACTATATTGGCTTTCAGACGAGGACCATTCATACCAGTCTTTATCTGGACTGAAAATCATAACAAAAATTTATATCAGCATCATTATTTCATTACAGCCTCTGTATACTTCTTTCATTTCTATGTATGATACCTTGACATCCTCTCATTAAATCATACTGATAAATCAGAAACTTACCAGGTGATGATAAATCTTTCACAACATGATTACAGGTGAGAACTAAGATAGGATTAGTGTTTATTATAATACCACTACCCCAGGAGGTACCAACTTTAACTAATACTATTCTTTTTAATGTAGATTTTAGTGCTGCATTACTGACATCTAAAAAAAAAGGAAGTGATTAGCTTTAAAGCAATACTGCCTCTACCTCTTAGAAAGAACATCGTATATTTTTTAAAGTCTAAAACTTCGGCCATAAGAGTATATATTCAACATTTGAACCTACACGTGCCATAACAAAAATAGAGCATCTCTATATAAGGTGATACATGTATATACATTAAGTGAAAAGTTAGTAATTGAAATTCCTCAGTTTGATAGACTAATAGGATTGTATAGTTTGTTTATTTCCTAAGAGGTAGAGTTACCTTCATTAAGTCATGTCTACATCAATGAATTAAAGAGAAAAAAGCTCAACTTCCCTGTTAACAACTAGAAACAATATGAATTACATGAAATAGGAATCTTGTTCTATTAATTGGGATAATGATGACATTCACCATGAAGTCAGCAACCCATAAATTTTGCAAGGATATTTGGCAGAACTGTTTTTTCATTTCCAACTGTCATTGTCAACTATACGGTACACAGGGTTTCAGAGAAAAAAAGGGAGATTACCAATGCTTTGAAGTGATCTTTCAGGACTTGTCGGAATGGCAATACTGAGCTTTCTCTTCAATGTATTTATTATCTCATTTATGGAACAAATAATAGATAGGCCAACCCACTCATTTTTCTTCCAACATAGAGAACAGACAACTAGCCCACTCAGTCTCCTATAAAATGTAATGAAAGCATACCAAGAAATTACATCTCAGAGTTTTAAACACATAATTCTTGACTGTGAAATGCTATAAGAAGGCATACAAATATCTCTTTTCTCAAAATCTAAAGAAATACATGAAAAATCTATTACTACAAAAATATTCTGATGTTTGTGGTAAATCTCAAAAGATAAATATCTTGATATCTGTAATAAAGCACACAATATATCAAACTCAAAAATATTCTGATGTTTGTGGTAAATCTCAAAAGATAAATATCTTGATATCTGTAATAAGGCACACAATATATCAAACACAAAAATATTCTGATGTTTGTGGTTAATCTCAAAAGATAAATATCTTGATATCTGTAATAAGGCACACAATATATCAAACTCAAAAATATTCTGATGTTTGTGGTAAATCTTAAAAGATAAATATCTTGATATCTGTAATAAAACACACAATATATCAAACTCAAAAACATTCTGATGTTTGTGGTAAATCTCAAAAGATAAATATCTTGATATCTGTAATAAGGCACACAATATATCAAACTCAAAAATATTCTGATGTTTGTGGTAAATCTCAAAAGATAAATATCTTGATATCTGTAATAAGGCACACAATATATCAAACACAAAAATATTCTGATGTTTGTGGTAAATCTCAAAAGATAAATATCTTGATATCTGTAATAAAACACACAATATATCAAACTCAAAAACATTCTGATGTTTGTGGTAAAGATCAAAAGATAAATATCTTGATATCTGTAATAGAACACACAATATATCAAACTCAAAAATATTCTGATGTTTGTCAAATCACATAGGATCGGTAAATATATTTATGGTTTATCCCACAGTATAATTGTATATGCAAATATTAGTCATATGATTTTTGTGATAATCACACAGAGTTAAAGAGTCTAATGTGATGTTTGTGATAATGCACATAGCATTTTTTTAAAATTGATCTAAAACATAAATATTGTGATGTTTGTAATAAACCACATAGTAATTTTAAAACCTAAATAAGGAAATGTTTGTGATAGTTTCAAAAAATATAGAGTATGATATTTTGTAGCAAATCACACAATAAATCTAAAACATAAACATTTTGAAGTTTGTAATAAATCCTACAATAATCTTTAACATATACATTATTATGTTTGCAGTAAATCACACAATATATATATGAAACATAAAAACTTTATTGTTTGAAGTAATTCATACAATAAATCTGAAACATAAACATTATGATGTTTGTAGTAAATCACACAATCTATCTGAAACATAAACATTATGATGTTTGCAGTAAATCACACAATCTATCTGAAACATAAACATTATGATGTTTGCAGTAAATCACACAATCTATCTGAAACATAAACATTATGATGTTTGTAGTAAATCACACAATCAATCTGAAACATAAACATTATGATGTTTGTAGTAAATCACACAATCTATCTGAAACATAAACATTATGATGTTTGTAGTAAATCACACAATCTATCTGAAACATAAACATTATGATGTTTGTAGTAAATCACACAATCTATCTGAAACATAAACATTATGATGTTTGTAGTAAATCACACAATCTATCTGAAACATAAACATTATGATGTTTGTAGTAAATCACACAATCTATCTAAAACATAAACATTGAATAAATCTCACGATTAATCTAACAAATATATCTAATATTATGTTTGTAGTTAATCACAAAGTAAATCTAAAAATAAAAAACATGACAAAGTAAATGTAAATCATAGTGATGTTTGTGATATATGAAAATCAGAAAGAAAATTTTGACAAAAGGTCACCTTATTCCATTTTCTATGGTGTAAACTCCACCTCCTTCTGTGCCAGGAACACATCTTGCATCTGTGAGTAAAAGACAATTCCTTCTCCCATACACATTGCTTACAATTCCCTTACTCCAAGAATTCATAAAGACTTCTGGACTAAGGTTACCAAATGGAGTGGCACAAAGTGTTAATGGATCATGTAGGTTCAAAAGTTTTTGATTATTTTCAAGGAAGTAATTTTCAGCAAAATTGAAACCTTGTGGAATTTTGGATATTTTGAGCAAGATGAATTTGGAAATAAGTTTAAGATGCAACTCTTGAATACTGCTTAAATTCACTGCCTGGATAGAAGAATCACTGTCTGTTTTTTCATCTTCAGAGGTAAAAGTCCAACAGGAACCACCAAACAAACCTCCAAATGCTTCATCAAAATCATCACAGGAAAATATCTGAATTATTTTACTTTTGTGGCAGGTAATTCTGTCAAATTTATTGGAATTGCAAGAAGAAAATGCTGTTGATTGATGAATTGATTGGTTCTTTAATTGGACATCAATATTTTTCACTACAGGTAAATATTCTTTTTCTAAATAAACTTGAACTTCTATTTGGTCTTCATTGACAAATGGTAAAGAAGAGTCAAGTGAAGATAGCAAATCTGGACTTTTTTCTACCAATGGAGCCAAAACAGTAGCACTTGTGAGTACTAAACCACTTTTCTTATTGAGAATCACCCCACTACAGCTTCCATCAACCTTATTATCAGAACATAGATACACTGATACCATACAGTTTGATTTATATTTGTTAGTACTCATTTTTTATAATGTTATTACATCCCTTTTAGCAGAAACCATTTACTTCTGAAAGAATAGCAAGAACAAATCATAATTCATTGCTTGTCATTGATCCCTGTTTTGTACCAATACAGTTAAAAGAAAGTACTGGTACTGGTAGTCCACTATATTTGGGACGGGATGCAGTTGTTTCCTCCTTTTACAAGTTCCTCCCCAGTGGTTTCCGCCTAGTGGTTTCCACAACTTTTTAATCCCAGTTCCCCCTCCCCCACCCCCTATTCCAAGTGGTTCCTCCCCTAATATATATATATGATTAGGTAATTAAAAGCCTGTGAGGCTTCAAATGGATTAACAAAAAAACGAAAGAAAAGGAACCCATTGGTATAGGCTAAATTACTTTGATTACCTAATTAGAGATTATGATAGCCTATCTTTTATTATTCTCATAATAATATATGAAACTGTAAATATCACACAAAATTCCTTTCCATTTGTTCAAAACCTCTGAAAAGCAGATGGAAAAGTATAATTTTTAATGTAATCATCGGCAATTACTTGAGACGTGTGTAGGAGAAAAAATGTAAATTAATTGAATTTTATTTATATTGGGCATGTCAGCTTTAATATACATTTCATTTTCTGTATTTTAAATAACTATCCGCTTGGTCATCAACATCTTTGGGTTCAACGTAATAAATGTTTGGTAATATCAAAAATGATTATGACTATACAGAAAAAATGTATCATATTTTAAGTCATATTTACTATCGGCGAAATACCGATGTCAACAAGCGTATATCAATCAATATGTATATGCGTGATACGTCATCAAATCGTGTGTATTTACTAAGATATTCGCAAACTTTTCATCAAACTGTCAAGGCTCACGAATTATCGCCTCTGTTTCTCTTGAATGAAATCTTTGTAAACTCTGTGAATGTCTATTTTGTCTATATAAATGCATAAATGATCAAAATAAATAAGGAGGGACAAAATGAAAAGACCACCTTCCCGTTTCTATTTTTGGACTTCCACTTGTCAAATCACCACGATTGAGGTCACGCCATATGACGTCACGCATATCTGCGCATTCATTTCATAGATATTTTCGCCCAGATTATGCTTGTCCAAAGCCTTATCCTGCAAATCGTCTGCGATAGATTTCTCGAATATACTCTAATGAACATTTGTACAAAGATTCATTCAAATTCGATCGCTAAATATTCCAAAAATTGAATAAAACGTTTAGTAAATCCAAAGGTCAAAAGGTCAAATCTACCCTTGCGCAGTAAAATGAGAACCCCGTTAATCATTGGCACGTTACATGACGGTGAGTGTTTTCTGAATATTATTTCGCTGATAAAATTTGCAGGGTAAAGCCGTGTTCTCAAGCTCAAACAGGACTAAATGACAGTTTTGTCATCCTGTTTACTCGAAATTTATGCATTTTTTGCAAGCGTGACACGTACAATAGGCTGTAGAAATGACATTTCCATTTCTTGCATCAATGCATTATAGTGGATGAGGTCATATAGCTGAGAACGACAAGCTTGAAAACCTGTAGATTTTGTCTGTCTTTTATAACAAACCAGTCGCCATCGTGTGAAAAAACTCAATTTGCCCAACCACCCCCGTTCCTTCCTTTATTAATTCATTCACAGAAAAACATTTTTTGAGCTTTTTGAGTGTTGTGGATAAATAGATTTACCACTGCGTAGTTTCTTATATTTTGACAGATAAAACTCGAAAAAATTGCGCCAAGCTATAGATCGGTTAGATATAACAATACGATACTATAGACTTCATGCTTTCATTCTTAATGTGTTAATGTAGGACTAGTCTCAAAAGGATTATTTATTTTAATATGCTCTGTAATTTGAATATCATCATTTGCTAAGAGCAAAATTTGGTACCTTATGAAATTCCTGCAATATATAGGCCTATGCCATGAGCAACAGAACTTGAGTATCATTTGAAAATAGCTTGAGTAAAAAGAATCTGCACAAATGTAGGCCCAGTCAAGTCTGGTATTGAGGTCAAAGAAATTTTCTATTTTACTTATTTTCTTATTATTAAACATTGCAGGCCTTACATTAAATGTATTCTAGCCTCCTTCTTAGTTATTGAGTTAAAACAAAAATGATAATAATTGGTTGAAGTCTGATAATAAAGGTTTCCCTTACTATTCATTCCTTCTAAATGAGAATTATTAGGTGGATTTCAATAAATTTAACCAGATTTTAAGAAGTACCGGTACTTATGAACTTTGTACAGTATGTGTTTTTGAGACACTGATGTCAATCAAGATTTTCAGATCAAATTGTTTATATCATAGTTGCCGATACACTTAAATTTTCTTTTTAGAAACCTCTAAATACTATCTGTTCAACAGTTGGGATCCAATTTTGATTACCGTACATCCATTGAATCCCTTTTAAGATATTGTCATTATGGAAATATTCCTGTCACTAGGTTAAAGTTTTAAAAGCCGATAATTAAGGGATTGTAAAGAGGTTCCATCTTTAAATGTATCCTTTCCATTCATGGCCCGAGTTTATTTGAGTTTTCCATGGAATACCTGTATGTCCTGTGGTTATTTACATGTTTGGCTGCATACAGTTGTCACCAAGCTCGTGATAATGTTCTTGGTATAGGTGGAACTGCAAGACCAACAGATGTCTAACTGTAAATTTGAATTGTGCCAATCGGTGTCCCGGATGCATAAATAAAAAGTAATTAACTTCCTTACCACTCTATTAAATCTCTTGCTGGTTGATCATCCTTGTTTCATCAAAGAAGTATTCTGGATCAGGTTTTCCGAGTACTCGTACTACAATTCAGAATCTCAGAATATTATAATTGCTTACTAAGGAATCTCCATGAACAATGACAACATTTGAATTAGTCCAATATATTTGCTATACCTGAAACTACTGTAAAATAATATATAAAGATGTTTATACTATGTGCGCCACTGAACAGTTTTATTGAATGTTCCAGCGCTATACAAGATGGATTAATATTATAATTATGTTATAAGCTAAGGATAGATGTGTGAAAGTGTGTAAAAAGCTAACTTTTATAAATGACATATTAGATATAATTACGGTTACTGTTCTATATAAAGATCAATAGTGTTAGTCATAATATTGTAAGTATAGGATATAGACTGATACGAGGTTAATATTTTTTTTTCGAATGTAAACCGAGGGGGTTTGAGGTCAATATCTTACTTAACAATCTAAGGAAAACTATGTTTCTTTTTTACTATTAACCCCTTTTTCCGATAGATTCGTCCATAGGTTAACATGAAATAATCTTTGTCGACATCAAAGGTAAAATAATACTGTGGATTGTAACCAGTTTTATTCATTGAACTATTATCTCTTCAGATAATTCTGGATTAATAGTTTCAAAATTGTCCTCTTCCTTGTTTTCTTTCATTTTCACAAGGTTCTTTAATTATAAATTATTAATCCTTATAAGACATAATAATAGAAGTTACAGCGTACATTGATGTCTCACGAGAACGCTACCTTTATGTGTAAAGAAAGACTTTTGTACGTTCAAAATAAACACAAATGTGTTTAAATATCTGGATATTCCACACAGGATGATATTGCCTGCACACAATAGACATCTGTTCAAAAAGATACAGATTAAGGCTGCTTTGGCAGACTACAAAGTTGAAATGACGAGAAATTCAACAAACAAGAGATGTACCAGTAATCTGAGATATTCGTTAACTGTATATTCGGGATGAGATACAGCTGTTGTATCTACACCACATACATCTGCAGCACAATAATGCAGGATTGCCACTAGGGTAACTTTCATTGTAGGCTGCTTGCAAAGCAGACGGGAGCCGCGGTGGTTCAGTGGGTATGACGCTTGCTCGCTAACCTGAAGGTCCAAGGTTCAATCCCGGCAAAGGTCAAGATGAACTTTCGGATTTTTCAGCCCAGTTTCCCCTTGTCAGTGATTCAGGTCAGAGGGACTGACCTGGAAAAAGCGTCTAGTCGTTCGGATGGGGTAATAAAACCGAGGCCCTGTGTGCTACAGGCTGTGCACGTTAAAGATCCCTCGACAGTTGGAAATCGCAAAAAGAGTAGGCTAATGCCGCTGTCCTGGCAAAATTTCCCTCATTGCACACGCATGGCGATGCCCGTCTTCATTAGCCCATAAGGTGCAGAAGAGTAGGACGTAAAACTCCATTCATTTCATTTCATTTTGCAATGCAGACAAAGACGTCTAAGGTAGGGCTGCATAAATTAATCAAAATAATTGATTACTTTCGAGATTTATAATATCGATTCCAGATTTCATAATCATTTAAATATCAAATTTTATAAAGTCGTACGCTTTACAGAAACCTTTGAGAATGGCCAAATGCTTTCTCTAGTGTCGAGGCAAATTCCCATATATTACCCCACATGATTGAATTGCGTATTATGAAAAATGACAAACATCAATAACCTATATTGAAATATCAAACAGGGTTAATGAAACATGTTGTTTAAAGAAATAAATAGAAGTTGATGTCCAGAATAATTGTTATCTCCCAATGTACAGTGATACTTCTTATTGTTTTACAAGGATTACATTTGACATCTATGGAGATGCGACACTAATCATCATCACTTGATAATGTTTACTGTCTGTGTAATGAAACATGTTAAAAGGAATAAGTAGGCATTTAATGGAATGAGTTAAAACCGATAATAGTTAAATCTACCTATCTAGGTTAACTACAGAAATTTCCCACAGTTATTGCACTGATTAAAATTTGTTTTGTCTCCAGTTATTTATTAAACCAAACAATAAAGAGTCGGAGAAAAAGAACACAACAATATGACTTGATATGCATGTTTTTTTGATTAGATAATATATTTGGTATTTTCATACATGGTTGTCCTGTTGCTCATTTTAGGATGAAGGCGGGCATAGAAAATGAGGCGTATGGTCGTGGAGCAAAAGGTTCAAAATTTAAAAACCGATGCGTAAGTTCTTGATTTATTTGCCCCATTTTAAACAGCATAAAGATTTATTCTATACACATGTACCAGAAGAAGTGTCAAATTTAAAGTGTTTTCATATTGATATTAGCCTTATAGGAAGACCCGATTCATCTTATCTTCTACCATTTAAATATATTTTATGATATTTCAATTTTTCAGCTCCTTCTGAAATGGAGGATGGCCTTGAGGTTAACATGTAAGTAAATTATTCTATTATTCTAATAATTATAGACAAATTATTAAAGGTTATAATTTGCCAATTGAATTCTAGTTTTGAATATATGAAAATCTCATCATATTTTGCACTTTGTAGTCTCAAGAAATGACCACAATTAGAGAAACATGTAGATTTCAGAGCTCTGATTTTGACAGTGCTGTGAACACCATTACTGATTAGATTATCTAACATAACTGTAACTTAAGAGATTAAGGTGTGATTGGTCAAATAAAAGACAAACTCTGTCCCTTTAAAGGTGATAAATTAAGATTTATATAGGAAATGGCCAATTTTCAGTGTAGTAGTATTGAATATCTGGCCTTGCAATAATCAATGTGGAGAATTTAATTGATTTTTGTTTTAATTATTGTAGAGATGAATTCTTTGGTGAAGGCAGTACATCAGTAAGTATTTTGTTAAGTTATAAGTAGAAGTTTTTATATTAATATTTTCTTATAACTATTTTTGAGTTCATATGTAAAATATCATTTTTTCAAGATATAATCTTGAAGTAAAAATTAACAAAACAATGGTTAATTATTAGAGTATTGATTCATAGACGTGATTCTTGTACTGTTGATATTCAAATGTTAATGTGTCAACTTAAGAGTTTCATGTCCTTGCACTGATTTTTCAGATTCCATCTTTTGGAGATGGAGAAGGATTTTCTTGGGCTGATGACTTTATCTCATCTGCTGAAGGTGCTTTTCAAGATAGGTCATCAGCTTCTATCAGTACAACCACCAATGTTCTGCCATCCTCAATTGCTCAAGTATCTCAAAACCATGTACCTCAATCTGTATCAACAACTGCTAATGTGTCACATCAGCAAGTACAACAAACCAGTACATCAGTTATTGGAACTGGTCAACAAACTATGTTTGTACAACAGTTTCCAAATGTTGTTAATCTACCAGCTGGTCAAAGTCAAGTTTCAAATCCCCCTGGCTTACTACAAGGGTAAGTATTCTAATATATTTTGTAACTTTTTTTAGGGGTTTTATTATCTGCTCATCTCTCCTTCTGAAACCAAATGCATTCTGAATCCTATACCATTAAAGATTCTTGTCAGGTTGAATTGTGTACATATATAATGGTTAAAGTATAAAGTGTATTGTTTCAGATTTGTATAGGATTATTTCATATTTTGATTTACAGGTGTTCATTTCGTCATGCCAAATACAGAAAAAAAGGTTTTCAGTACGTCATTGTAAACTATTTTTGGTGGAAAGTTCAATTCATACATTATTTTTACTTGGAAATTTTACTAATTTGGCCTTTTAACACTCAATCATTTCTGGCACAAATATTATTTCAGATTTATATTGAATACCATGATTGAGGAAAAGGAATTATGCATGGGTGAATGATAATTTACCGGTTTAGGGTTTCGTTTACAATGGGTTTTGGTTATAATGCACATGCTGGTTGATTTTATCACTTACAAATTCATAAAACTGTATTTTCATGTATATATTTAATAACAATTTTTACTAACAAGTTCATTGGTTTCAAGATATAAAAGTTGTTGATCAAGTCAATAAAGATCAGATTTATGCTACTTAATATTTTTGCACAGTTTTCTGATAGTGCTAGATATTTCTTTTTATTGCTCAGTAAATATATCCCATTTAACGACTTTGGCATTGACTCTCTTCCTCACACCATTCTCAAACTATTTTTTTTTCAGCTCAGGGCCTCAGTTTATCATCAAATCTGCGAGTACTGGACCAACACTACCGGTACAAACTATCCAGACTCAAACTTCACAGCCAGTCCAACAGCTACCAAGATCAAGTCCAGCTCCAGCTGCCTCACCTTTCTCAGCTAACTCTCCACTAACATCACGTAGTGTAACTCCTAGTTGTAGTCCAGCACCAGCCATGTCTCCTTTGGTCTCCAGATCTATTACTCCCATACAGACACCAACATCTATAGTTAGTGCTGGTAATCTCAGTCGACCACCTAGTCACTCCGGTAGTCCAGCACCTAACTTTAATATGATGCAGTTTAATCAAAACAATAGCAATCTTCAATCAAGGGCACAAGTTCAGATAGCTAACTCCCTGCCGATACAGGGCCTGATTTCAAATCCTAGTCCAAACACGAATAGTATTATGACTGGCCAGTCCAATCTTGCACCAAATATTGTACATACTCAAAATGCAGTGATACAAAATCCAAATGTTGTGAATTTAAATGTTGCTCATGTGTTGTGTAATAATTCTCAAAGTATGGGACAACAAAGTGTTCCAGTTACAATGCAGAATTCAATGAATATTCAAGGAACTATCATACAAACAGCCCAGGGAAAGAGTATATTGATTCCAAACAACCAGCTTCAGGGACAACAAATAAACCTGGCTGGTATGCAAAATATTGTGCAATCCAACCAAGTAGGACAACCAATCATTCAGAATCAGCAAAATTTAGGAAATGTGATTAGATTAGCACCACAGCAAGATAAGCCACAGACTGCTCAAACCAATTACAGTTTTGTCAACTTGGGAGGTGGTCAGGGTCAGCAAATACTTATTCAAAGACCACAAGCACCTGGTCAACCTCAAAATATAATTTTGAGAAGCGTTCAGCCAAATATCATTTTCCAACAGCCTGGTCAAACACCACAACCAATCCAGCCCCAACAAATCCAGCAACAAATCATTGGTCAGCCTTCTGGACACAACTTGCAGTTTCAGCAAGTATTAGCTGGTGGACAACAAATGAAGATAGTCACACCAAGTGGTCAGCTGGGACAACAACCTGGAGCCGTTACTTTAAATCTGGCTGGACAAAATATAAATCTTCAGCAGCTTGCTAACTTTAATTCTAACAACCTACAAGGAATTCAGATGGGACCTGGTGGACAGTTTATTATCCAACAGCCCACTCAACAGCAACAACAGGTACAACAACAAATATCCAGCTCTGTGAAAACTTCCACAAAGGTGACATCATCGGTATCAGCTAACCAACCCATTGATCCTCTGACACAAGCTCTGAGTTTATCAGGAATAACTGAAAATGGATCAACATTTAATGACCCCAGTCCAACTCCTACACCAACACCACCGCCTGTTGAAACAAAAAAACCTTCAAAATCAAAAGCAAAGAAACAAGCCCAGCAAGTAACTTCTGTATCTAGCACAACATCTCAGCCTGCATCACAATTTCCACTCCTTGTGGAGAAAGCTAATGTTTCTGGTTTAGATAGTGGCATGGGTTCTCTAAGTACTGCTCAAAGTACCATTGTAACAACTACAATATCTCAATCTATTGTCCAGACATCAAATTCTTTAACAATGGCATCTACGTCTTTAGCTGGACAGGTGATGAGTAGTGTTTCACAGCCCTCATTTATTCAAAGTAACCAATTTCAGACGTCTAATTTGAATCAAGTGGTCACTGTTGGCCAGTCTGGATCAACAGTTGTTCAGCAACAGCAGAATGTTGTCATCCAGCAAACAACAAATACTAATCAACATCTCCAGAGAATAGAAACAGACATTAAGAGATTGATGGGCTTGAAATCAATGACAATGGACCAGAAGCAACAACTACAGAGATTAAGCATGCTGAAACAGAAACTTATGAATTCCAATCAGAATCAGATTAAGAATTTGTCTGTCCAACAACAACAAATCTTACCAATGGTTGGTCAACCACCATTAGCTCAAATAACCCAGTCACAAACAGCACCATCTCCAGCTCTTCAGGTGTCTCAAACTGTCCAACAGGTTACACCTATCAAACATGTCATCCAACCAGTCCAAAATCTTCAATCAATAGACAACTCTGGCTTCCAACTTCAGTCTACCAATAATGCTGTTCAGTTTTCTGTTGCACAGCCACAACTATCTTCTAATATTGTAACATCAAACATGCCTGCTTCAAAGAATCTGGTACAAATACAACCGGCTCATGGAGTGGCTGCTCCACGTCCAATAATGTCAACTGGTACTCCAGTAGCTAGTATACCCACTGGTAAATTGCCAATACCTGCTAATGCTACTCTTGCTGTCCCTACCCAAATTAAGGTTAGTAGAAGTCACATAGCTTATAATTTACTCTCCAAATAAGATTTGTAATGTCTGCAACATTTGATTCTTTAAAGCTATTTTTGACCAATGGCTTGGAAAACAGCAACATCAATTTTAAGTGTCTCGTAAATGCATAGTTTCAAATCATCTGTTTTCAGATTGGAAATCAACTATTGACTTTAAACTTGACCACACAGCAAAAGGACAAACTTCAAATGAGTTTATCAAAGATGACCATAGAGCAACAAGAACAATTTTTGAAACATCAATCAACATTAAAATTACAACAGAAACAACAACAGATTCAAGCCTTACAAGCAGCTGCTGCTCAACAACAAGTTCAAAAAGTTAATATCGTTGTTGGACAAAGTGGTTCCAAAATCCCTTTGACAGTTCAGGTAACTCTAAAAAAAATTTTCTTGAATATTTTTGAAAAATAGCTTTTGAAATGGAACCATAAATAAGGTCAAGAGTTAGTTCTCATTTGCTCTCATTTATATACTCCCTGTTCTTATTTTTAAACCAGCCAGCCTAATTTGGATAATGTATTTGTTAGAAAATTTTGCATTATGGTACTAAATCATGTGTATTTAAGGTTTAACATTGTGTCTTATGAAAGTAATTATTTGAAATATGAATCCATAATTTACAGCAGACGTCTGGAATACCTATAAAATCTGAGGTTATTGGCCAGCATACACAACCCACTACCCCTGTTGCTTCTAATAGGGTTAAAATGGTGGCACCAGAAATCCCGAAAGCATCATTGTAAGTATTTTGTACTTGATTCCAGCAAATGACCTACTGTCAGAATTTCCAGTGCTGAATATCTAGGAGTAATTTTCATCTTGAGTAATTTAATGCACCAATATTAACAGCTGACCTGGTTTGAAAATATGATAGATAAATCCTGTAAGGGAATCTCAAATAAACAAAATAATTCTTCTTTGTTGAAATATTTAACTTATAAATATTAATATTTCAATTTAGAATCCACCAACAAATGAGCAAAGATCAACAAAATGCTGTAGCCCCAGATACAAAGACACCATTTAAGAATTCTCGTGAAGCTTGTCGTAGATTATTGAGGTATCATGTGTTTCAGTGGTCTGGTCCATCACAGCAGGAACATGATAAAGGTAAATTAGTTTTTGTTGAAAAATAAGTCTTTTATTGCTAAAGGATTCAGAAACCTGATCTCAATTTGAAACTGTGCTTTCTTATCTATATTTAACTTAATGTTATTATCCTTAGTCTAAATACAGACCTTGTATTGTCACTGCTATGAGAATGTAGGTTTTATTTGAAAAGTACTGATTATTTTTATCAATCATTTGTTTATTTGTTTAGCTGAGCATATGATGGAATTGAGAGCACAAGATTTATTAAATAAGAGTCAGAGTATGATGGATAAATATAGACATTTACTACTGAATGATAGTATGGTAAGTTTTTTTTTATTTAAGTACCCGATTCTGTGGCTGTACACTTATATATTGGTGCCTTCTATCTGTCTCAATAATTGGGAATACAAACAATCCCACTACCAATAGGAGTTGAATATGCCAATGCTATCCTTATATGTTATGCACATTTGTATGGCACTAGAAAACAGGATTTTTATTTCTCTTCATTCACTAATAAGTGTTTTGAATACTTATGCAATATACTTATTGAAATTGGCTATTGATAGCATTAGAAAAGGAAAAAAAATGTTATTGTCTAATTGTAAGTTTAAATTGGGATTTATGCTCTGTTATTTCAGAGAGAACAACCATCAGCTGAAATGGTGATGATACAGAGAATGTTACACCAAGATTTAACTGCTTGTATTAAAGAAGATAAGAGAAAGGTGGAGGAGGATCCAGGTACAAACTACAAGTTTTGATTATAAAATGCCACAAACGTGCACACATTGCTAATATGCAGATAGATTATTTTTTTCACCTTGAAAATCTGATTCCAATTTACAATATGCTCGTGAACACAATTGTGAACATTGCTTTTGTCAATTTTTATTCTTTTTCTTTTTTTTGTTGCTAAATTGAATTTTTGTATGATTCTACAAATATTTAACTAATTTGCCAAGTATTTCTACCTGTACATATAGTTGGTATCAGATATTATCAACAGAGATGGTGAATAGCCTGACATATTAGAAATTGTAAATATTTCAGTAGATGAAATATATTGATGTTATTCTTATTGCAGAGTCATTTGAACCTATGCCAATGAAGTATTTGAAGTCTAGGGATTCTAAATCAGATGAAAGTTTTGATGAAGATAAAGTTGTTAAAAAAGAATCAAGTTTTGAGGATGAAAGTAGTGTTAAAGATACATCTGATGAATCTGAACCTAGTATTGTGGTGCCTGATATAAAACAGGAGGAACCAATAGTGTTTAAAAACTCACCGTCGAGTGGAACTATGAAGTTACTAATCAGAAAACATAGTCAAGGCTTTGTGAGTAGTTTAGCCAATGAGGATTCTGGAAGTGAGAAAGCTAATTCTCCAATTGTGTCTATAAAATCTGAACCTATAGATTGTGAATATGAAATGGAAATGGGAGGTGATTCTATCATTTCTAAGCCTGCATCGTCAATGTTCCGTGCATCATTGAAAACTAAAATCAAACTGGAAAATTCTGATGTGAAAAATCCTTTACATATTGATGTAGGTGGGGAGGGTACGGACTCGTCAGATCCTAATCAGGATACTTCATTTCAGCATTCAGATGAATCATACGAAGACTATAAAGATAGTGTTTTAATAAGTCGTGACATGACTAATATGCCACATACTGACATCAGTGATGTAAGTATGGTGGAAGATCTAGATCATTCTATATCACCTGTGATACCTTCTCATCGCCACTCTGACGAATCAAAAACATTAAACAGTATGACAATAAACATGGGTGAAAACTTGACACAAAGTTTATGCAATGATCAATCGGGGCGTGATCGTGGAGACATTGTAGACTCCGTAGAAAGTGCTACTTATAGTTCTGAAAGTCCTGCATATCAAGCTAGTTTAGGATTATCGGGGCATCACGGCGAGGAGGAAAGTTCAGTGATGACATCTGACTCGTACACCTCGACTATCATTCAATCTAATAGTGATTTAAATAGTATTATATCTACAACAGAGACGTATACAACCTCAGAACATTATACAAACTCACAAACATCTCAAGAATTATTGTCTGTAAATCCAAATGAAATTCAGTCCATTTCTCAATCCAGAGTGTCATATCAACGTCAAATATCATCGACAGAAGTGTCTGATTATGACCAATCAGAACAAGACAATTTCAATACGTCATTTAGTTCAGACACACAATTAGTTGATCCACCCAATGCCTTGTTAAGCAATCAAATGCAGAGTGCTATTGATAGCATCTTAGACAACGAAGAGGATACTGATGATTATATTGCTGGTCAATCTAACTCTTATAATAGTCAGGAAGTGAGTGAAGAGGACGAAGATGAGGAAGAAAGCTATTCCTCTTCGCGGGGGGAGGAAGAACATGGGAAGGGAGACAACTCTGATGAAGATGAGGAGACTGATTTAGATGCTGCTGTTAATAGTATTTTGATGTAAATTTCCATGATTGTAAATATTATTTTTTATCAATGCTGTCATCATTATGTGCTTTTGTTAGATCTCCATCATAATTTATTGATCATGTCATCAACATGCTGGACCTTTTTCTCATTCAGGCTTGCTTTTCTTGTTAACTTTTAGTTTAAAACAACAAAATTTGAAAAGGGAGAACACATTTTATTGAAAAAGTAGCACTCAATTGAAAAGCCAAACTATCAAATAAGATAACAATTAAAGCTGTGGGTTAAGATGAAATTATGTCTATTTATTTACAAATTATGTAATGGCTGCAAAATATTTTAAAAAGCCTTTAATAAATCAACAAGAGTTCAAAATAAAATTATTTTCAATTAGGCACTCTGGAGTATGATTTTGTGTAAATAAAACCGGATGTAAATTGACCATTGTGTAAATGTTCTTCAGAACCTTAATCACTTTTTGTTTCATTATGCACAAGATACGATTTTATTTGAAATTATAAATACCCAAGAAAATGGTTTGTTGCTACTTCTACTTAAAAAATGAAAAATATATTTTTTCTATGAGATATTTTTCCACAAATATGTTAAAGAAGAATGAAAATTTACAAATAAGGTCTAAGGTGTAATAAGCTATAGAAATGTGTGATAAAACTAGAAATTATTTATCCAGGCATGCTTAAATATTATGTTCAAATTTGATCCAAACAATTGTAAAAAAAGATTATTTCGATTACAACATTATTGTAAATAAAACTAATCATGCTTCTATTTATTGTCAGAAAAGACATACCTTTCAAGATTAAAGAAAAATTGATTTTTGGTCCTTTTTTATATAAAATATTTAAAAAGTCTAATATATTGTTATATTTCTCCAACTGATCAATTTACAAAGTTACATGTTATGGGGTAACTATCAAATGTTTCTGACAAATATACTTGGGTTGACCCAGAGATTCCCAGAAGTTTTGAAGGCTGTGTTAAACATAGTCAAATCTTTATATTTAAAGTCACTTGTTTTTTTTTCGAAATGTCGAAAACTAATTACATTTGTGATCATGAATAATGCTAAGTAAAACTTTTTGTGAGTAAATTATACATGAATTTTCAGATAGACTTTAGACATCTCTCCCTTGAATACTTTATCAATTCATGTATGTGCTTTGCTTCATTTAAGTTTAAGGTTTTATAAAATGTTGAAAAATATATGTTGTATCATCTATACTTTATCATACAGCAATTTGTAAAAAGAATCATAATGATGTTTATATTTTGTGTAAATGTTTATTTGTATATGAAATGAATACAATCCTTGAACCGTATTAAATGTAAATGATTTATCCTTTATCCCCAGACCATGAACATAATTATGTTCTTTGAAGAAATAATAAAACTGCACCATCGAGCATCTTTGGACTAATTACCCCTGGTTACCACTAATAGTGTGCACCATCTCGTGTCCAAAAACCATTAAAAGTGCCATTGAAGATTATTACTGTTTATTTTTATATACGCCCACATGAAATACGAAGGCTATATTTCCATCATCCATGTTTGTCCATCTGTCCAAATTGCTCGTAAACACTCCAGAAGGCGCAATATTTGCTGAAATTGTTAATCACCCAAGGATGAACCCTATTAATAACAAAAAATATTTAAAATGAATTTATGCCCTTGTTCTTTAAAACGCGTTCGATTTTTGACTCCTTTACATTCTTCAGTTCTATACAGATTTTGAAGTTGAAAATTTTGATTATCTTACCAGTCTTGTGGGTTTTTTAGTTCTCTAGATTGAGCATTGCATTATGTTTTAAAACGTAAAACGGGAGAACTTGGCGTCTTCTATCTTTAAGGTTTTCTTCCTGCAATTCCACTAAACGAAAGTGTTTGATGATGGATTTAATGAAACACTTGTATTCAGTGTAATTGCAGGAAGGACTGACGTGATTTGGAATGGTGTAAATTTATGTCTGGTTCCTGCAATTCCACTAAAACCGAGAATTTGATTATGTCACTAATCGGTTTGACTTTGCAATTAGTGACCTCATCCATCACTTAGTTTTAGTTTAATTGCAGGACCATAGATATTTGATTTGAAATTGCTATCAGTGTCCCCCAATGCACAAATAAATCATATTACAGTAAAAGTAGCTGCTGCAAAAAAGGTCAAAGAAATATAATTGCTAAGTTGTTAAGGGAATTGACTTTTAACTACCATCATTAGACTAAAGGTATCAAGGAGCTCTGGGATCAATTCATACACTGTTGACTTGTATTAATAAATGCATAATTGAGTCTATATTATAGACGAAGAGTTTGTAAGGTGTTAATATTACAACAGAATCCATTGTGTTTTTAAGATGTAGTTATTTCCCTTTAATCGACAATCGATAAGAAAAATTGACAGACGGATATCAGTGTCAGTTTTATTATGGCGACAAGCGCTAAAGATCGAAAATCTTCGTTGAAAACTTCGACTTTTTACAATGTTCAATATTCAACATCCTTGTTAGATCGAATAAAGTGTTTGTCAGTCTCACTGGCGCACGACATAAACGGTAACCTTTTGCTTGTTAACAAATATTTTCAAGGTATCAATACGAATTTGGATTTACCCGAACAAGGAAAAAGGGCGAAGTTTTCAAGGAGTTTTTATGATTGTAATTTTTACCTGTTTGGTAGGTACACATTCGATCAATATTTGTTTAATTGTAAAGGCTTTTCATTCTAAAATTACCGTTAAATGTTTTTCAAAAGTTGTGGTATTTTTGTTTTAAGTATATGTAAGTATACACGTAAATTGTGTCGAAGGCAGTCGCTTATTGTTTGAAGTTGGTAAATTACGCAAAGAATCATTCCTCAGGTCAATGGAATTTTTCAAATCATTTGTAAAGACTTGTATAGAAGCCAGGTATTCTAAGATTGCTAGGATTCTATATGATTGCTCACTATCTCGGAATTGGAGTTAATTCTTAACTACAAAAATATGCTTTACTCTTGCTAAAAATAACTTCATTTCGTCGCATTGATAATTCTGATAAAAATTTGAAAAGAACTCGCAATTTAAAAATTTCGCTTTTCCAAGTTTTCTATATTATCTCGGCTAAACACGAATAAAGTTTGTGATCCTATCAATTCCAGTTCCTTGTTAAAACTTGATACAAAAAAAATGGTTGTCTGGATTCTCATTTATTATATTTAGGTATTGTCTGTTCAAATTATTACTTTAATATCTCGCTAATCATCTTATTTTATCATCATATTATATCGTTAATAACACGTGTTGACGTGCGTGCATATCTCTAGAATTGCCATTATAATTTACCGCCATTTCTGATTCAACAAGGAATAACACAACACGCGATTTGCAAACCTGTCTGTTACAATTTCACTTAATATTTGTAGAATAGGTTAACGCTCCGAATCTCGAAAACACTGTCTATGGCTACAATTCATTTTTACTTTGAGGATGTTCAAACCTGTGGCACGAGATTGCATGACTAGCGACAGAACCACTCGCGACTAGATATTGTTATTAAAACTGAAAGTCAAAATATAGGCTACCGAAAAAGTCAAACTTTGAAGATAAAAGACAACATAATAATCTATTCTGATTCGTATATAGAATTACCCGAATTGCTACAAAAGAATAATTAAATTACCATAATTTGAAAATCATAAGTAAAATATATGAATAAGTGGATATCAATTACTTAAAAACATTGAGCATCAGAAATATAACTGATTTGATAATATTACATAATAAGATAACAAAATTATACGGATACGGATTATACGAATATTTTATCACGTGTGGAATATAAGAATAAATAATAATTGATATAAATTGAATATAACATATCAGGCACGAACACTGAATTATATTTAAACTTAATATGTAATACGAAAAAACTATAAAATATATGAATAATAACAATATAATTAATTTTAATATCAGATAAATAAAACAATAATATTGGACGTATTCCTACACCTAAACACAATAACAAAATGAAATGAATATCAGAAAAATCTCATATTTGATTAATGATAATAATACAAGGAATTGAAGAGAGATAAGTGAGTGTAAGGTTAATAACAAATCACAAAACGATAACAATAACATGAATTAAATATTAAAGTCACTATGAAAACAAGATTACAAAATGAATTTTATTTAATTTGATTAATAACACATTTTAAATAATTTTCACATTAACAAAATATCACGTACAATGGATTCATAATTTCCACATTAAAAACATTAGTGTGCATAGGAAAGATAGCAAAACTATTTTTAAAAATATGATATGATGATATGAAAAGATAAAATTGGAATCATACCGAAATTTCTTGGATAACAAATTAAAAACCACATAAACACAATATAACTCAGAAATATAACAAATTATATCACATTAGAAAATATTATATAGACAGATAATAAATTTCATTTTAATTCCTAGTCTCGGCATTACAATGATCATTATGAAATATATAGCAAATTGAATATAAATTAACTAGATTATCACATAAAAAGGTGCGATAACAACAAGCAAAAATTCTACAAGAAAAAATCAATTTTATACTAGAACAACACATCAATTAAATGGGACTAACAACCTATCATTGCAAACGGAGTAAGTGGATGTCACAATTCCAAAGTTTCACAGAATAAATAACAAAATAATGGCAGATAAGTATATTATACTGTTGTCATATTGATAATGAATTACAAATGACAGATTAAAAATAACGGAATAAAATTCGTTATTCGTTGAATTTTAGTCAAAAGTACAATGAATTGGGGAAAAAAAAGTTATTAATTGGGTATAATATGCGTGTTAATAAGGACATAATACTTGTATTGAAAATTTTAAAAACGATGTAAAAACTACAACCGATAATCTATACACATAGAGAATTAAATTGCGGCCTTTATTAAATTGAGTGTGTTTTTTACACATTACACATTTTCAAAGGCATTTTGAAGACATCAGATATACGGTAAAAAACATCCTATATTTGATGCTGAGTACTTTTGCAGAGCATATATCTGGGGACCGGTACATAACGAGATATGAGACTATATAATTCTCCCTTTCCATGTGATTCTTCTAAGAACTCTGCTCTATGTCATTTTTAATTCTTGTCACTTATAAAATCTTATCAATTCTCGTAATAGATGCAATGAAAACGTAGTAAGTGTGCAGTCAGAATTTTATTCTTATATCAATGAGACCAACAAATTCTTTAACTTTAATTTGATCATCATCTCAAATACATTTCCACGGAATTAATATTCTATGACATCATTTCTACATCACCATCATCATCACCATCACCATCACCATCACCATCACCATCACCCATCACCATCATCATCATCATCATCATCATCATCAATATTATTTCTACAGCATTGTTCTATATGTAATATGATTATTATAATCAACATTATTATTTCGCTCGAATTTTTATAAAAGAATCGTTTCTCATAATCATCACATGCATCACCCATTTGCATCATCTGCCATTCATCATCATGAACAATATTTTCTTCATCATCATTATATTCATCATCTTCATCATTAGCATTAACATTATATCTTTTTGTTATTCCCTAGGAAAATTACCCCGTTGAAATAGATGATATCCAAGATAATCGAAATAAATGTTCCCCCCAGCTCATTGTAATGTTAAGACTGACTTTATTAATGTAACATCTGAATTTTCCAGAATCTAGTAATAAATCATCATTAGAGAATATTGTGTAGATCTTTACTCCTGATTTGTAATTTTTTATGAGTTTTTTTTTTTTGGTTACTATTATTGATTCTAAAAAACACGTAAGAAAATCGTATTTTGATGTTCAGAAAATATTCTGCTTTTAATATTTCTAAATTGAAGACTTCATCAGAAGACATAACATATATTAAAAAGAAATCGTAGCATTTTGGAGATAGAGAATCTTGGTTTTGGAGCTCTACCAAGAATGAAAATGCCTCTTGGCTACAAAATAGCTTACAGTTTGAGTTCTTCCGAAATACTACGGATATCCCATTACAGATTGGCCAAATCTCTGTAAGAGTCATTCTGAAGACTATTAATATTGATGTAATAATGCGGATGCCGATGTGCTGATGCATTTGTTAGTCTATGGCATAGGAGGATATCATTGCAAATGGAGGCTATGCGTAAGTCGGGGAAATATCCACAGAGACTGAAAATAATACGATATTCTTGAAAGCGCTCAGATTTTGTAAATGGACTGATATTTGGCGGTAAATTTGAAAAACATTCCACTTAAAACACCTTATTAATCCCTCAAGATATTTAACTCTTTGCTGTGTATTTTGCTATTGACATTAAACACATCTACCAGTGCATTGAAACCTGGTCCATATTTTACCATGTTGACATTAACTGAAAACAAATAAAACGCATTTTACTGTTTGTTTTTATATGTTGACAAACGCAAAATAATTATATGATCGTCAACATGAACAAGTATAGAAAACCACGTTTATTTCCTATTGTTTTAATATAATATTGACATATTAGAAATTTGAACTCACAGTGTCAGACTTTCTGCTTCTGTTCATATCTGAAAGGAGTCAATTTATTATGCAAAATGCAATTTTTTAACTCAAGTTTAGTTCAATAGCCATGAAGGTGGCTTTAAACATGTTTTCAGTCCAAATATTGAAATACTAACCCTTATTCAACAGGTCAGCTTTAATTGTTACAATAAGCCACATGGTAACCTCATAACTTTAGGCCTACATCCACGAATGCATGCATTGTCTGAGATCTGCCGTTCCAGAGTTGTGCGAACAACAGCTATTAAAAACTTAGTCCCAAGTCCCAATTAAAAGTGACTAACCCTAGCCGAATCTTATGACTGAATATAACTGTGCAGCATCCTGAAAACTCAGTGAGGTAAATTGCTACAATTGAGGTTAAATGCAAGAAATTAAAGCCAGTAGGCTAGTCGGAAACTGTTTGCTACAACGCTAGAATTAAGGTTGTTATCCCACAGAATTCTGTTTTTAACTTATACACTTAAAAATCAAATCATGTTAGAAAATTCAGATATTTTACACAAACTTGAAAAGAAGAGAAACATGAAATAATAGATTACGACAATAATACGGACATTCAAACCAATTTTGACTTGCTACACGCGAGTTTATTTGAAGGAAAGATCAAAAACAAGCTGACGTCTTCCTTGTCGGATATTTGTCCCCTTTCCTAGTCCTCGGCACGATCTTAATTCGATAATTCGACAAATAAAACCTTTATCAATATTATCATCAAACGTTAAATCTGGCAACAGTGTAACGATTTACAATTTTATCAATACAAGCAGAAGGCCAGAAAAAGGCGGGAAGACATGGGGTAAAGATCAGATAGGAAAGCAAACTTCAGAATCGATGGAAGACACAATCTTCTTGACCAAATATTTTCCGATTCAAATGATCATGTCTTGTAAAAGTTAATTTTCAATGGCAGGAATAACCTCGGGATCGACAATATTGTCAATCAAAAACTAGATTACAAAATGTTTCAGTTGTTCAAGCTTGTACTATGATAAATATCTTAACCATTTGTTAAATGGTATTACTGGTTTATTCTAATTAAATATTACATCATTATATTAGAGTCCTTAATTTTAAAAATTATTAAAGATGTATCATTGTTTATTGGCTATATATGAAACGGTTCGCCCTGTTATGAACAGTTAAAGCATCTGATATTACTGAAAAAGATGGAGAAATGATCAACTTTCAAAGAATTAACACCAACATTGATCGCATATAGCATTCGATTGTTATTGAACAGGACCACTGTAGAGGCAGGTATGTTGCCACCGTGTATTATTTCATAAAGTGCACTAATAACATAGACTAATATCTTTAGACCATCATCCGTAATATGACATTAACACCATCCAGACTATGATATTGCCACCCATACAGCATTACCATTATTCAAAATATAACACTCGCATCCAGATGAACATCCAGGTGACACGTAGAATACACGACCATCATCTATACTAGACTAGATTCTGAACCTCAATACCATCACACAAACTGCAATTAAAGTACTATAATCAAATAATACAATTCCACCCGTCATTGTCGTCATTTAGACTGAAATATATTGATTCAGACTAAAAATCTACTTCTTACCCATGTGAAATAAAAAGTTTATTAACACACCAATCGGTTTAAAACATCTTCATTCAGCATGAAACCTCATCATTCAATCATTAAAATATAGACTGCAATAGCCTCATACTGACTGACATACCATTATCATGACTGAAATGCCATCATCTAGCTTTCTGAACATTATGTGCGATGTCTCATATCAGATTGAAACAAACTTTTGCCGCCATCAACAACTGCTGCTGAAATCTAAACATTATTTTTGTACCTTTGCGAACCATTCAACCCGGACCGTGGATGCTAAATCTAAACAACAGTTCAGGAACAGTTTCTTGAAAATAAAAAATATGACCAATTGGTATAAGTATAATAAACGTAGGCATGCATCGTTACCTCCTAAGGATTGTCAGCAGTTTTTATGACCGTTTTCATATCAATATGATGAGATCCATTTGCCACATTTTGTATAAAATGGTCAAGTATATTTTTAATATTTTAGCCTTTGATTCATGCAAATAATTTTACCATAGCAGACATTGATCAAATTTGCTGTCATCGACGTTATAGTTTTTTTTATAGAATAAAACTGGATATGTAATGTCTGGATACAAAAGAGAAGGAAGCGATTGATAAAATATACGATTGCCACAGGAAAACATTGGAAATAAGTTAACAAAAGGAGAAAAAAACTTGAGCAGTCATAGAGTAAGATTGGATAAAAAAATATCAAAGCAAAAACCAAGAACTATCGTGTCTTTATAAATATTAACTATATTATTACTACATATCTTGAGGGTTTTACAACAGAACCTTTAAAAACATAAATAATTTGGGCACAAAATAAGACAATAAGGAATTCGATAATTCTGTAATTTGCTGTAAGCAGTTAATAAAAGCAGGAGAAATTATGAAGGTAAATATATAATTAGTGAGAAGGATTATCGATAAAACCATCCTTTAGAAATATTTCTATCACCTGAGAAAATGAACAAATGCTCTACTCTAAACATCTTGAAGACAATAGAGAGCGATGCCAATCCAAACGATTTTCTTGTCAGGAATCCCACCATTCTTTTATTTCATTTCAAACAATAGAATACCATTCTTTCTTTTCAACCCTTATTTAGCAAAAGATAGGATTCGAAATGTTTATTTTTTATTCTTGATGAAGACAAAACATTTCTGAAAGTCGATATCTTAGATGTTGTACCATTGGTCTTTTAGAGGTTCGCGAAAAACACCGCCAGTAACCATCATCAACAACTTAAACAAACAAATAACAGTTTAACACCGGTTATTTTCTATGTATTGTTTCTAATGGAATTCCAATATATACTTTTCATGAATAAAGTCAAGCTGAAAAATCAACTAAATATCATTTTGTTTTGTTTTATCTGAATATTCATGTGATAATATGTATCTGACTTTAATTTTGTGTAGCTTCAAAAACAACCATAAAAGTTGTTTTATACCTCTATTTTAAATATGTCTACTTTCTATCTATTCATATTGGTTCATTATAATTATCTTTTAGTTTCGCAATTATTTAAAGGGAATGTTAAGAAGTTTTCTCAATTTGTATGTGTATCGGGGACACTGATAGCATCAATTTGCACGATCCCAATTTTCAGTCAGACGTCTGTAGTTTCGGTAATTTAACTAAACCTCGTTGTTTTTTATGTCGTCACTATTCACTCTATGCTTCATTTGATGCAAGTATATTTTGTAATTAATGACGTCATTTAACAATTTGCAGGAGGTCTGCCTGAATGGTTCCAGTTGATGTTATCAGTGTCCCCAATACCCCCCCCTCTAAATAAATTAAAATACGAAAAACCTCTTAAAACCCTTACACTAACGAAATATTCATCTTTTCGGGTCTACTTTTCAGAATTATTTTTCAGATCTACTTTTCAAAATTATTTAGTATTTTTCCTAGTATTAACTCAGTATTAACACCACTATACTTGTAATCAAAACTTTAACTCTGTGCCAGTAACTTGTTACTTTCAATCACCCCTAATCACTAAGATTTGTAGAATTTCAGATATGTTACTTTGGCTTGCAGCTCATTTTATGGATCTTGTTCGGAAATTGTGTACACATAATAAGTGTTTCGCCTGAATAAAAATAAAATGTTTAAGTTACAAGGGCTAAAATATATATTTTTATTATTATTATTTAAATATGTGATAGGCTTCGATGATTTGTTTGTTATAATCTGGAGACTAGGTTATTTCTCGAATTACTCACAGTGGAAACAGAAGAAAAAATTCAATTCCCGATACACATAACAAGGCCAGGAATACTCTTTGAATTTTCTTTGAGAATGGCAGAATATATAAGTTTTCGCTTGAATGGAGAGAAGTGTGCATGGTCATTTTTATTAAAGTCGGTATCCATGTTTATTTTTAGCCAAGGTAGTTTAACGTTTGTATACAACGCGTGTTGGGCGTGTGTTTCTGGTCGAGTTCGTGTGCCTCACCTGCGGTATACAAAAGAACCCATTCAAAGCTCACTGTGACCAATCGCTTCTAATAAAAATATTTTCATTTGTCCTGCTCGAGGGTTATTACAATAAACACCAATAAAAGTATTGTTCCTTTAAGTCTTTAGTACCGTATTTATTTTCAAATCAGATGACCCGTTTTTATGGTAAAATTAACACAGTGTCCCAGCTATAAGTCCCTAGTATGAAAGGTTTCTGCTCGTTGTTAGCCAGTCAGATCTGTTTTATTAGTTTAAAAGATTAAAGTACTTTGTACAATATTTAAACGCTAATAAAATATCACAATCATATGAAAATGATGGATAACTTTTATATCCAAACTCTATTCAAATACATTATGAATAGAGACTATAATATTTTTTTATTATATTTTTATTTCTACCTTTATACTTTTTTAAAATCCCCTTTAACTTTGCCGAAAGAACGATGTTTTGGTTTTTAAAAAAGGGTATTTTCTCAAAACTAATTATGAAACAGATGTTGCTGTACTTGTATGGTATATCAATGAGGGCATTCATCAGTTCCTAAGATATAAAAGAATTCGTCGACCTCTTTTTCTAGGTGAAGCAGTACACCTTAATGTCAAGTGTTCGGACATTGGTGTTTCTTGACAAGTTAGAAGGTTGCGATAATTCATTGATTGAGATACATATTTTCAAACTTGGGAGTTCAAGGTTCGATGACTGCAAAGAAAGTATCTTCAAATTTTTATTCCGATTTCTACATGAATTTCTAGCTCTAGGTGAAGCAGAAACAGGTTGTCAAGTGTTTTGACAAGAATATAATTCAGTGAGTGTGTCACTTGCTCGCTTCTCGAGTCCAAAGTTAAATTCCGACAAAAGTCAAGATATTACCTTTGGTTTTTAACTAGGTGATCCAATGCCAATAATGTAGGTCGAGATGAGATTTATAAAAATAACAGAAAACACTTGGGCGGCGTTGCCTTGATTAACGCAATCAAAAGTAGAATATTGAAGACTTTTCCTGTAATAAACTTGAAAAATATAATGATCGGAATGATGTATATGGGGCAAATTATGGGATTGAATCCAATCATAGACTAAGAAAATACGCACATACGGGCTAATAAGATCAAATGTCAGTCAAACTTAGGATTATACCAAAATATTTTGCATTTACAAACATTGATGTACACTCAATATTAACGCATCCGTTCAGCAAAATTCATAAGTCGACCAAGTCACGATTTATAAACAACAATTGCTATTTCTGATTGTAAATCTACGTAAACGCCCCTTTAATATGACCCTGGTTATATAACAAGGCGTATATATTACCGTCGAGGTGTTTGACAACAAGGCATATGTTTAGTCAGCAAACATCTAGCTTATAACGTGAATATAAACAAAAATTAAATCAGAACTCGAATAAAACACCGTCTCATGTCATTTAATAAGGCACATTGTGGCATTTTCATGAAATACGAAATAACGGCACGCTTTAGCACAATAACGTCCGCGCGTGCCTTGCCGTTTGCCACGTGCTTACTGCCCTTCTCAATTTAAAGTCGCTTGCGTTATGAATGAAAGGGCTCAGAGTTTTCAATTAGTTCTCTAACAATAGTACCTAGTTATAAGACAGGAATGAATAGCCGGCAAATAAAACCTTATTGTCACAATACCTGTATGCTAATTATTAAGAATAGGGTCAACTGAGTAAAAGCAACGCATAGTTGTTAGATCTCTTCATTTCGAGATAAATGCTTCAAATTTGACCCTTTTTATCAATTATCAATTCGCGTGAGAGAAACGTTTCGTTTGAAATATTTTTCATAATAGCAAATGAAAACTGCCAATTTTGCCTTTGTCAGTATTACAAATAAAAATAATAAAGGTGCAAAAAATATCTGAATGATTTGAAAGGATTTCCACGGTGATCTGCCATGAAGTCAATTAAAATACAAAATTTCAATGAACACTTTTTTAAAGGAATAATCATGGTTATTTCCTTTTTTTTTCTTCTTTTTTGTATATTACAAAAAATTCATTTGAATCATTTGCATAGTAATATTTTTATAAAATTTGTTGATTTTTTTTTTCATTTCTAAATTTTATTTAAAATATTCATTTGGTGTTTTATATTTATTTTTCAAAGTTTTGTTGTTTAAATAAGAGGCGTTGTTACCAGAATTTAAATATATATTTTGAAAAGCAAAATTATACAGATGTATGTATAACGACCTAGCCGCTTATCCTATTTGATATCCTCTAAATCAATTATTATTATTTTAGTATTTTTTTTTCACTACCGAGATGCAGTAGAGGCCCAACCCCGTCGTCAAGTTGGAGTCTACGGGGCTGGACCCCGGCTAGTGAAAATTTAGCCCCCAACCAAAACTTTCTTCATTAAACAGAGATTGATTACTATACCGTACAAAAGAAAAGATGGACATTTTGATTGAGATGGTGGCGCTTCAGAAACGTCAGAAATGCGTTCTCTGGACTTTCAGTTTTGATATCTCGAAGGGGGAGACATAGGACAAAATATAAGGACCCCATTACCAAAAACAGGTTTGGCGATAGGACTGTGTTGGCCCATATAACGGAACACTAGGTTTTACTCCCTGAAGACTTAAATTAGGCCTTTCTGGTTCAGATTATCAAGTTCCAAACACACCATTCGTCCAGACCTTTTTGACTATAATGTCAATGCACGTATTCGAAATCATAAGACATTCTGAGTCATGAAAATAAGACATCCGATGTTACATGCTGACTGCAAAAAAAAAAAAAATTCATCCATGTGAAACAATAATTTCATAAGCTGATATATGTGAGATATATATATATATTAAAAATATACATGTATGAATAATATTACATTTGATTTTCCACTTTAATAGACAATCATTGATCCAACACAAAGTCACTCGTCTCTGTTATAAGGTGTAAAAACGACCATGAAAAGTCGGATGACTTGTCAATTAAAGTATAGGATATTTTGACAGGAAACAGATAGTAAGATATGAAATCAATACGAGACCAATAACAGCACCTGTTGTGATGAATTCATTATTTTGTTGTGATGAATTCATTACTAAGCCTATCATGTAGTCATATAACTTGCAAATACCAGGTTTCAATTTTTATTGGAAATGTGTTACACACTTAACTCTATAATCTATACCCACTCAATATCTTATTTTACATAATTCGATACTCATTAATTTCAAAGATTTTTAAATTTACGATATGCAGAATGTTTATTGGCATTCTTTACGACAGTTGTCAAAAAGTTTGACAGTTTGAAATGTACTTTTGCAACATTAATTTACTACTTTGAATATTTCTATAAGGAGCTTACAATTCCAATTTCTCTTTTTCTTACTTACACTTTCTGTTATTATGATTATTTGTAATCTCCGACCATGATGCATATTTTTATAAACTTAATGAAAGTTTGCGCAAAAAAATCATTTAAAATTATTATTAGAAAGTTGTAAGTGTTTTTGAAAAACTAATTAATAAATCAAAAGTTTTAATGCTGGTATTATTTGTTTCACAGCGCGGGGGTGTATCAGATTTGCATCTTTACTGTTGGTTCTTGCATTTATCTTATTTCTCTGGTAATAATTTATCACATTATGTTTGAGACTCTGTAATCTGATACTTGATAAGTGTGTATCCGATCATGTTTGTAGATTTCACTTGAATATAGAAAAGGATCAAAAGATTCTGTAGGATGCTAGAAAATAATATAAGGTAGATATAAGAACTTTATTTTCTGTTTAGACTCATTAAAATGGTTTTAAAGGGGTTTACCACGTCTAATGAGACTCTTCGTCGTGTTTGGTTGACAGTTTTCGTAGCTAATAAAGACTGGATAGCTACGGACTGATCGATTCAGTCGATATACTTGGTTTATCAAGTGCCGGTCTTCTTGTCGATAAATTGATCTCTATCTTAATGAGTGAGGCATAAATCAAACGCTCAAAAATTATCTCTTCGTTTCGTCTTCTTAAGTTTTCTCTTTTTTTCCCCTTAAAAAAAAAATCAAACAAATTGCATTATTTCCAGTATGGGATATCTAAGCACATTTTTTATTGAGTATTACAATAATTGTTAAATTAGACCCTTTTTATCAAAAAAACAACAATGTCAGTCTTTAGTGACCAAAATTACGTACTATTTTGTAATTACAACAATGATGGTGCCGAAAATTTCAGAATATTATTCCAATCCAGAAATAGATTTTTTACGTTTCATTTTATCACATAACTCATTAATATTTCTTTTTTGATTGCCAAAAGAAAGGTTTTAACATTAAAAGCCTGTATATAATAGGCTACTAAAACGTTTGCCCACCGTTTCTAACAAACGCACTTTGTGCCCTCGGGCAGATCTGAAATTGTTTCTAGTTCGACAAAATAAAAAGACGCCATTTAAGTTGAATATACCTCTACGTTGTCTGCGTTCTTCAAGAGCAAAACAAACAGAGGAAATATCGTATCTTTGGCTTTTATCGCATTTCTTTTGTCTTTTAGACTCAGGTGAAGTTGTATAGAAGATTTCTAAGCTTTTACTGATATATAACTTCAAGTTGTTTTTAATTTGACAGTGAAAACGATCTCGGCTCTTGTTCTATCATCCACCATTAGCGAAGCAATGGGCCTTTATTTATCTACTTTTCCCGTGTTCTTACACACACAAATTATCCATTATGACTACATAATAGACCCATCTACAAAAAGCTGTGCATTTAGCCAAGAAAAATAAGAGACATGAATAGGAGTGTTTGGTTTTAAAACAAACAGCAAAACCATCATCTTTCCTATTCTCTTAGATTTATAACAGGAAATATTTCCATTCGGATCTGACTATAGTCGCAGTTTGTATCCTTAAATAGCTTGTCTTTCTCTTAGTTTTTAATCTTGAAAAAAATAAATGTCTTAATTGAGAATGAAATTGTTCCTTTGAATATTATGATAGCTTGTTAGGCTTGATGTTGTAGCTTTTGTTATAGGATTTTTTTTTACAAAGATACGGTGGGACGGTGGGTTGGTAAAACTGTTGGGTTATCAACCATGAAGAATTTTGCGGTTTCTCTCCCATTTTGAGAAACTTGTATATTTTAGGGTTTATGCGGATTCGAGAAATAAAAATTCAAAAAATTGACATTTTTAAAGATAGATTACCGTTTCAACAGCATTCGTATTTACGCTATAAACGATCCTTTTTACATTTTGAAAACTTACATTTTCTGTAATCATGCTGGAAACTGGAGAATTACACATCGCCAATGATATTGTGCTGATAATAAAACAGTCATCATTTATAAAAGTTTTTGTATATTAATCACTAAAATTGCTGTATTTTCAGACCTCAGATGACCCTTACAGAAGTTAAACATCCTCCCAAACAGAAAATCTGACATGATACACTGTGACTGTGTTCAATGTATATTGAATTAACAATAGTTTTTCGATTATCAGACTGGATAATGAATGATTCTCTAGACGACCTTTATTTTAATTCCTCGAAGTAGGCATCATTAAGTCGGTTTTCTATCTGATACAGTTCCAGTATTATGTGAAACATGCTCGTCCAAAGATCATTTTCGTAGAGAAACTAAACGGCTGCGATTGTTCCAGTTCCATCAGGTGGAAAAGCAGAAAACAAACAAGACAATATGTCATCCTAATGTGAATAATATAACTTCGAACATTGTAAAACAGTACAAAGAAATACTCATTTACATAAAATACCAAAATTTTCAAGCTTTTTTTCGTTTTACGAGACTAGGTCGACAAAGCAATAATGCAATTTTTGACCCAAATTAATTTTATTCAAATATATGATTAAATATTACTGATTTGAATAGGACACGTCAATCGACCCAACCGGAAGTACAGAATTTTGCTTTGCTTTTTACATACAACAAACGGAAACTATGTTATTAAAGAAGTTATTACTGAAGTCAATATCATTAAGGCAAAAAACTTTTTTTATTTTATTTTAGTTTGCTATTTTTTGTAACGACTCCGAATAAAGAGTTTGGATTGTAGTATGAATTTTTATATCAGCACCAGTACTTGGTAGTACCGCTGGTACACTGCTTACACAACCGGACAATGTTTTAAACCTACCCATATATGGATGTAGGTCGTTATTGTTATGCCGGGCAAAATTAACTAAATCCTAAACAATGGACCTTTTTATATCTATCGAAATGGATAAAATTAATTCGTCATCAAAAATATATAATTTTCAAAAAATTTGAAATTTATTTAAAGAGTGAATTAATCACCGTTGCAGCTCTAATTGTTGAGGAAAATCAAATTTCAAATTAAAAATCTATAAGCTAATTTATAAATCTATAAAGATATAATCTATAATAATAATACTAATTATATATTAAGGTTCTTCATTAATGAAAAAAATTATAATAATCAATTAACAGGGTGTGAAAGAGAAATATCTATAATATTCAAAATTAAACATGTAGTTTTCTCCCAAGAAATCTTTTTTTTATCTGAATATAATAATACAAAAGCTATAAATGCATGAACCTTGCCACAAGTAAAAATGTTACATTAAGTCTCGCAAGTTAGTTGATACATTACAAATACTACAAAGAACAGTATTTAATTGAAGTGAGCATTGATAACATCGAAATGTTGCCATTGCGTATTCTTAAAATAACGGGTCTCCATAGTTTGTTTAATCCAAAGACCTCAATGAATTTCAGCTAAACTACTAAGTTCTGCTTTGGCTATACCCTATGTAGCACAATTTCACCAATGGGTTCAAGTCCCTATTATTCCTGCAAATTCAATATTTTTAATGTATTTAAATCTCATTCCGCAATCTTAATCACTTTTTTTTTAATTATTTCGTATCGGGTGAATAGGAATACAAATATTGTTGCTTATTATTGAATTTGTGGATAGTAGGATTGATCTTGTATCAATATCAGAATAAAAGGATTGATATTTTGATAAATAAAGTCTTTGTTTCTAGAATTTATTAAATATTTAAACGTTGATCTTTTTGTAAATATGTTCCGAGTAAAATTCAAAGGGTTTTTCCGATTTACTAATATTTTCATTATATACATTACTAATCTAAAATAGGCCTACATGTTATGCTTCTAATATATAATTTACATTAAATGACTAATGGTGTGTGTAACTTAATATGTCCTTTCTTCTGTTTTCAATTGACTCATTTGGCAGTACATGATTGTATTTACTTATTCGCTTATGCATGTTCATGGTTCAAAACTACCCAAATACCAAATTACCGTATAACCAAAACCGTAATTCTAAAACCTACGAAACTTACTAACTTTGGTTCGTTTTACATTGCATGGCTCTGATTTTCGAATTTTTTTCTTTTTCAGGCACAAACATGTGAGATATAAATGATAAAAATTGGCCACCAGAGAAGTCTATATGTAAAAGCCGCCAATAAAAGACTAACGCTTAAACTTTATAGAAGAAGCTGAAATCGATGGCGATTAACGATTGAATTACCTTTAACAATATATCACTAAGACTTGAAAAGAATCGAACTTAGTCAGATAAAAACTATTCATTGACAGGAAAAAACTTGATTGTGATCAAGTGGTTATCGAAAAACTAACACTAAATATATTTCCAACCCGTCGCTTCGCTAAATAGTTCAGGAGAATGGTGACCGTGTGTAAAATGCGAAGAGGCAAGTGTTGCGTACAAACGTTGGAATCGATTTATCGTAAAATGGATCGAAGTAAAGATGAGTAAGAAAGGGATTATGTTTTTGTTTCTGTGAGAGTATTAGGTTATCGGGAAAATCAACAAGGGAAATATTGAATTTAAATACATAACGCAATGTGACCATCTTATTGTCGCACTTGTCTCTTTCTTTCTTTGAAACTAGGAACAGAGTTAATTATTAATTAAGGTTCCATTTTAAGACAAAATTTGAAAAGATGTACAACTCTGCTAGACTTTATTTAAGTTTATGAAATTATAGATCTGTATGTCACTATAAAGAAATCGACAAAAAATATATTGGAAATTTTATTGTTGTGGTTTTTTTTATTATTATCATTATTGATTGATGATATTTTTTTAAGACTATCAATATTGTAATTAATGTGCAGTGTAAAATGTAGACAAACTTCTACAGGGAAATGATTAGGCCTACTATTCAAACGTCGTACTTTCTATGTTTTATCGTAGTAAAATGTCCCAATGTCACATTTAGCGTATTACAGTCAATGCAAAACATATATTTCTCTGCCAGAAGAAGGTTAGCAGATTTATAATTTCGCAGATGCCACAGGTTTATTTATCGTCGTAACTTTTCAGCTATAATATTTGGCGTTATATTTTTTATAGGCCTATATATAGAACCTAAATTAATCTTGTAATGTCCTTCGATTAGAAACGATTAATAATTTCTAAAATCATTAGTAGGCCAAATATTTATCAGAAAACAAGAGATGACCACCCAAATCAATCACTCTCTAAATCACGTGCCATCAGACAGGCGTGTGACCAAATTAAGCCAAGTCAACCCACAGTCCAAAGCTAATCCGTAACTGCCACAGTCATGTGACTGATGGTAACCATGGTAAATTGCACGTGTCTGTCAAATTTCTCCAAACTGCCAACCATCAAAGCAAATTATCGTATAAGAAGTTAAGCCGTGCAGATATGACCATAAAGGACCTTCCAATGTTTAATAATAGAGAAGATAGCCATCAAATTTAATGGCAGGAACCACGAGAATAGGCGGGACCAAACGTCGTCACACATCATGCCCATTTATTAATCACCAATTTTATAACAATCAAAACTACAAAACACTTCAATTTATTATCGCTAATAAGACTTGACCGGCTCTTTCGTTTTCTATTTGCGTTTAATTAATTAAAAAAAAAATCCTTACACAAGACGATGACAAACTAAGCTATAAGACGACTAAAAGTCCTATTATAAGACGATGAAAACTTCTTCTATAGGCCCTAAGACGATGAAAACTTCTCCTATATGACGATGTAAACCCCTGCTATAAGACGATGAAAACTCGTGCTATATGACGATGAAAACCTCTGCTATATGACGATGAAAACCTCTGCTATATGACGATGAAAACTTCTTCAGTAAGACGATGAAAAGTCCTACTATTAGACGATGAAAACCTCTGCTATATGACGATGAAAACCTCTGCTATATGACGATGAAAACCTCTTCTATATGACGATGAAAACTCCTTCATTAAGACGATGAAAAGTCCTACTATTAGACGATGTAAACCCCTGCTATATGACGATGAAAACCTCTGCTATATGACGATGAAAACCTCTTCTATATGGCGATGAAAACTCCTACATTAAGACGATGAAAAGTCCTACTATTAGACGATGAAAACCTCTGCTATAAGACGATGAAAACCTCTGCTATATGACGATGAAAACTCCTTCATTAAGACGATGAAAAGTCCTACTATTAGACGATGTAAACCTGCTATAAGACGATGAAAACCTCTATATGACGATGAAAACCTCTGCTATATGACGATGAAAACTCCTTCATTAAGACGATGAAAAGTCCTACTATTAGACGATGTAAACCCCTGCTATAAGACGATGAAAACCTCTGCTATAAGACGATGAAAACCTCTGCTATATGACGATGAAAACTCCTTCAGTAAGACGATGAAAAGTCCTGCTATAAGACGATGAAAAGTCCTACTATTAGACGATGTTAACCCCTGCTATATGACGATGAAAACTCCTTTAGTAAGACGATGAAAAGTCCTGCTATTAGACGATGAAATCTCATGCTATAAGACAATGAAAACCCCTGCTATAAGACGATGAAAACCCCTGCTATAAGACAATGAAAACCCCTGTTATAAGACATGTAAACCCCTGCTATAAGACGATGAAAACCCCTGCTATATGACAATGAAAACCCCTGCTATAAGACGATGAAAACTCCTGATATAAGACATGAAATCCCTGCTATAATACGATGAAAACCCCCTCTATAAGACATGAAAACCCCATCTATAAGACGATGAAAACCTCTTCTTTAAGACATGAAAACCCCTTCTATAAGACGACGAAAACCTCTTCTATAAGACATGAAAACCCCTGCTATAAGACGATGAAAACTCCTGATATAAGACATGAAATCCCTGCTATAAGACGATGAAAACCCCTGATTAGGACATGAAAACCCTTCTATAAGACGATGAAAACCTCTTCTATAAGACCTGAAAACCCCTGCTATAAGACGATGAAAACTCTTGATATAAGATATGAAATCCCTGCTATAAGACGATGAAAACCCCTGATATAAGACATAAAAACCCCTTCTATAAGACGATGAAAACCCCTGGTATAAGACATGAAAACCCCCGATATAGGATGACTAAAATCTCTTCTATATGACATGAAAACCCCTGGTATAAGACATGGAAACCCTGCTATAGGATGACTAAAATATCTTCTATAAGACGATGAAAACCTCTGGTATAAGACATAAAAACCCCTTCTATAAGACGATGAAAACCCCTGGTATAAGACATGAAAACCCCCGATATAGGATGACTAAAACCTCTTCTATATGACGTGAAAACCCCTGGTATAAGACATGGAAACCCTGCTATAGGATGACTAAAATATCTTCTATAAGACGATGAAAACCCCTGGTATAAGACATGAAAACCCCTGGTATAAGACATGGAAACCCTGCTATAGGATGACTAAAATATCTTCTATAAGAAGATGAAAACCCCTGGTATAAGACATGAAAACCCCCGATATAGGATGACTAAAATCTCTTCTATATGACATGAAAACCCCTGGTATAAGACATGAAAACCCCCGATATAGGATGAATAAAATATCTTCTATAAGACGATGAAAACCCCCGATATAGGATGACTAAAATCTCTTCTATAAGAAGATGAAAACCTCTGGTATAAGACATGAAAACCCCCGATATAGGATGAATAAAATATCTTCTATAAGACATGAAAACCCCCGATATAGGATGACTAAAATCTCTTCTATATGACATGAAAACCCCTGGTATAAGACATGAAAACCCCCGATATAGGATGACTAAAATCTCTTCTATATGACATGAAAACCCCTGGTATATGACATGAAAACTCCTGCTATAGGCTAAGACAAGGAACACTAATATATAATAATGTAAAAAGGAGATAAGAAAAAAACCATAATGGAATTTGCATAATTTATTATAAATATTTCAATATTTATTCTTGAAATTTGATCATCAACATTCATTTTCTGAGAAATGATAAAGTAGCCTACCATGAAATGAAATATCATATAGGACCTACTTTAACGAATTCTGAAAAAAACCATCAGGCACATAAAATTGAGCTAATGACGCTTATTTATGTGCTTAATTTTGTCATCGATGAGGATTCTCACTATTATTAATATAAAACAAACAGAGAAATACTTGAGGAAATGACGTATATAGAGCAAAGTTAAGCCACAAGAAAATACATTTACACTTCCATTATTTTTTAATTCGGTTCTTGTCTTATTTTTCTCAGATCTTAATTTACAGTGTTAGCATCTTTCGATTTCTTTACTGGATTGAAACTATATGTTTTCCGGAATATATGCTTAAGTTGGAGACACTTTTAGCATCTATGTGCACCAATTCCTTTCACAGTCAAACGTCTGTGCACTCTACAAGAAAAGCTATTCTAGAATAATCCAAAATAAATGATAGGAGTTTCAATCATTATATAGGCCTACATTTTGGCTTGAAAACCTCTACAAAGTCTTTCTAAATAACAGATTCTTTCATTTGGTACGTCAAGAGTAATAATTTAAGAATCACTTCAAAAATTACAGCTTACTATACACAGATCACTAATATGCATAGGCATACCAAGTTATAAAATCAATCATAGGTCAAACTAAAATCCTGTTCGTAGAAATATGGTAAACGTTATTAACTCGTCCAAGATTTCATCAACCAGAGTAAATAAATGGGTTCACAGGGAATAAGATGGACGGAATTGATTGCAAATTGTACTTGTATACGTTGATGAGGAAATAATATAAAAAAAATTCTAAAATTTGTTTCTATAGAATGAATACCAATAACTGTTCAGATTCTCATAGTTCAGTATAGCATCGCCAGAAAGACGATGATTCGAATTCTCTATATAAAGACAAAACAATTAAGAGACTATCTGAATGAAAATAGAAATTACAGGCTACCTATTTAGAAGCAGATAGACGATGGAATATGGCAACATAATGATGGTAATTAGGACAATCATATTTTTATGCATCTCTTTTACGAGTTATCATTAAAAAATCAGCTACAATCTGGCCTTGTTTTCTTAATACAACTATCTAATAAAGAGCAGTTTGAAGATCAAGGCCTGATAAAGTGAAGAAAAATCAATGCCAAGATGAGTTCCTGGTGAAATAAACACCTTATTTAGAGGAGCTCAGGTGTACAAATGTGCTTCTACTCTATAATTTGAAATCAGGTACACAGACTCAAGTAGGCAATCAAACTAATTTTATATTCAGGAATTACAAGTCTCTAATTGGACAACAATACCTTTTATAGAAAGAAAAGAAAAGCTCGTGATACTTCTGAATAAAAATGATGTCCACTTTATTTTTTCTTTTTGAATAAAAAAAAAGTGGAAGTAATTGACGATAATTTAATAATTAGACTGGAATAAGTAGAAAATAAAGTTAATAATTATTATTATCCCATCAATATCGTGATTTATTTTATGTACAGGAATAGATGTAAAGATACATTTGTACTAACAATGGTGTTACTCGCCTGATAGGTCTTCCTGTAGCATTTTCTCATTGAAACTACTATCAAAACTGAGAAATGTTATCTCTTTAATTGTAGACGAACATGACGTTAAGTTTTAACTCTCATATAATATACAGGGTGCCATGAAGACTCGGTCAAATAGGTGCCAAGTTGAAAAAATTAATCAGTTATAGTGTTCTGGAAGTATAAGCAAGATGCAACGTACTGTCAATAAAGTCAAATCTATTCTATGAGTATTTGGTCAAGATGAATTCAGTTTTAGTAACTTGTTACCCTTCAACCACCCTAATCCTTAAAGCGATAATTAAATAGGTGTATGGCTGTTCAGTTTTACAGACTAACTGTGATCGTCTGACAACTGGCGAAAATCCATGTAAAGATTTGACACTGATTCCAAAGAAAAGAGAAACTCGTGTTGGGTCTCAGATGACGGACATACCATTTTATTGTCGTATTTTGAATAGGTTTCCACCCTTCATTCATAGCATTCATACACTCTTATTGCCGCGTGGTCTCGAATCGATTGAGAAACCACAGATCAAGCTACCTGAACTCAAGCAGGTCGTTTTCTCTCCCAAATACTAGAGCTTACACCAACTTTTAAATACTTTTCACAAGTAGAAGAGAATATTTCAAATTGTAACTCCACGTTCAAATATAAACAGGGGCAATTTATAGTCTGGATATAATCCTACACCTCCTATTTTAGAGCATTTCAATGTTTTTGGAATCTTAAAGACAAATTTGTCCTGTTTTCGAATCCCTCCTAGACAAACATGGCGATAGTTGAGAGAAGGTCGTAGTGTCTATATTGTCAGTGATTGTAATGTTTATAATAGCGAGTAAAGACCGGTCCAAACTAAATACCAAACACTTTCAAATCTGTATTTAATACGATCAGAACTTGCTAATACCTTTTTGAGTATAAAATATGTGTATTTTTAGGAATGCAATTCTTAATAAACGTTTCTTCATCCGTATTCTAAACGTGGAATTTATGATAAGAAAATTTGTGTGATTTAAAACTATCCATTATAAAGAACGATAATATTAAAAAATTAATTTTAGAGAACAAATTTCAAAAATTAAAGATTAATAAAATTTAGTAATTTGGATTAATTAGAATTAGAATCTAGAAATTCAATCACATGGAACGATAATCTGGTACTTTAAATTCTACAGAATCATAATCTAGAAATTTCCATCATTTAGAACAATAATCTAGAAATTTCAATTATATAGAACAATAATCTAGAAATTTCAATTATATGGAACAATAATCTAGAAATTTCCATTATATAAAACAATAATCTACAAATTTCAATTATAAAGAACGATAATCTAGAAATTTCAATTATATAGAACAATAATATAGAAATTTCAATCATAAAGAACGATGATCTAGAAATTTCATAATAAAGCTGTTCTGATGGTCTGTATATACATTTTTATAAGCAGCGCAAGCATGTGAATAAAACTGAAAGTGGTGAAAAATCATCGAAGCTGTAAGTGTCACTTTAATAGAATTGGGAAAATTTCATTGAAAGATATTTGGAAGTGTTACACAATAGCTTATTGCCTCTGTATTGACACCGTAATGGATTCCACTTAGCCCAATATTGGCCATCAATACGGTACATTTAAAATCATTAAATACACTACAACAACTTTACATCGTTCTTTATTTTTGACGTGTTGGGAAAATTCCGACTACTTTTGGCTGAGACACGAAAGATTAAATAAAAAAAAATAAAAATAAAAATAAATCGTAGATGGGTGAATTTAAGACTTCAATGAAGACCCCAAAAACTAAACGACGATTTCAGAAATTTTGAGAATTGAAACGAGCCTCATTAGAAAGGAGATTAAGTTGACAACTTGCGAGTTATTAGCAATCGTTTCCTATTCCAATATCTCATATTTCACCAATGATTAAATTATCAATGGTCTAAAAATTATTGATAGGTTTGATAATCTCTATCAAATTGTATAGAATTATCATTTTATTTACACACAATTTATTCTGTATAATAAACCCAGTATGGTGGACGCTCTACGGTATTCTTCAATTGTCAGTTGAATGAAAAGCATGACGATTCAGTCTTTTGTTTATCAGGTATTCAAAGGTGATATTTTCACAAACTCAAAAAATATGAAATATTTCTTGCAGCTGTCAAAGAAATTAACTTTAATACAGCAGTAATCGCCTCACAGAATTTTATAAATAAAAATAATTAAACAGACTACGCCCTTTTCTATAATAAGTCGAAGGGCTCTATAAAACTCAGTAAGGGGTCCCACGTGCCCTCTTGTGATAAATACATATTCCTCCTTCATTTCAAGGGTCGCTAAAAAAACAAAAATTCGGGCCCTCACAATAAACTTATTAAATAGCATATTCATGTGCGTCTATTTAATCTTATAATATATTAACTCTTGAAAACTCTTTCAATATAGAAAAAGATTTTCTGTTATATAGGAGTTTGGTTTGATTAAAATCTTCGTCTCTGTCAAAATACTTGAGATTTGAAAACAGTTTACAAGACGTATTCTGTTTTATCTTAAAACCACGTTTTATGTCAACCCACAAGAAAGTTGTAGAATCACACAATATGAAACTAATGTTTTGGAACAAGACCGAATTGAAGATATAAAAGCCTACTGTTGTTTTGAAACAACCATACTAGAATTGTCAACAAAAAGACAACTGAAACAAAACAAACAAAAATTCATCCGACCTTATCTCGCCATTAACATCGGAAACATGGCTAAGTGACACAATGGCAGACGTAAGGTTTTTTAATTGCAGGCGTATACAAGGCTGCGGGCATACTTGTTACAGAAGTGTTAAGGGATAATTGTTGGGGAATAAAAGAAATGATGTGGAGTATCTTGTTCATCTATTTTGATGATTTATTTACATTCAATTACTATATAATATTCTACACCTGTACACGTTTTTGTCTTCCTACATCTTCGATTTTACCATTTGGTTTCTTTTAAGGTTAATGGCAAAAATATCAGGAAATTAGCAAACAAATGTAATATATACAGAGCGAAAGGCTTTCTTTTGAATAAACCAAAGAGATTTTTCTGCAAAAGTACGACGGACTGCATCCCAAAAATTACGTTTTTCATATACAAAGTATTAAATAAAATAAATAAATAAATATTAGTGAATTTCAAAACATTGATATTGGCATCAATCAGTATTTAACTTTAAACTTCAAATGCAACAGATTGCTTATTTCAGGTCAATCGACTACAATCTGAAATTTATCACTTTTCTGGAATTTTGAGATCTGATAAATAAAAATAAAGAAATTGTAAAGTTGAAAACAAACAATGATATTTGATCGGATTAAAGGTTGTACCAGATTGTTATATAGAGTGGCGCTTTAAATCCTCTTAGTTATAAGGCATTAAAATCTTAAATCTGTTGACCTGATTTCATTTTCATTGTCGGTTTTTTTATCACAGATTTTGAATTTTTTTCAATACCTATCTGTTTAATGAAAGTTAAAATGAATTTGATACTTAACAAGCAAACCGCATTAACATTTCGGCACCAAATAGCAGGTATATAATATAAAGTAAATCCATTGAATAAAAATCTCATTCATTTTCGTTAAATACGATTCAATTTCCAAAGTTTGATTACAATTATCTCGGATTCCAATGTCTATCTTCATGACTCATAGAATGTTAGCAGCAAATTGATAGAGATTAAGTTTTAACTCTCTCTTCTACAACAATCGTTGATTTTAAGTCCTTGAGTAAATACACACCCGATATGCAGAACGGACCTCATTTTGGTCGAAATTGATTTGAAATCGTCATCAAATTCTAACAGCCTTTGGAAGATCATCTCGGTAAACAGTTGCCGAGTTTGGCTTGGAGAAACTTTCATCAATTCGTCATGCACTTTTGCACTTGAGTTGATACTTAACCAAAACAAGCTCTAAAATAATTACCTTAGAATTGAGGCAGAAGGGTGGCACACGTTGATCATATTGCCTCCAAAGTCTTTAATATTGACCGAACATGCCTATTACACACTTACTTTTTCTTAGAGTTAACGAAGTGCTGTTTTTATGGTATATATTGCAAGACCTGTTGGTGTTGTCCAAACGAAATCAATCAAATAACGTAAGCTAATGTTGTGACCCAACGAGGTGTTTTTCCAAGAAAACAAACTAGAACGTGTTCTTGAGACCATTCATGAATTTGAACTGCATAGACGTTTGTTGACCTGTTTTTGATATGCACAATCGAAATTCTATCCGTTTTTATATTAGGAAATCTGTTGTAATAAGGTAAATATTGGTGATTCTTTGTGGATGTAGGATAAAAACGCTAAATGAATCTGATATTCATTAAAGTAACCACAATTCAGCAACCCCATCTTCTATATTAATTGATAGAATCTGATTCAACAAATTTTGTGCAAACTGTAGATGTATGAAAATAATATTGTTTATGACAATGTATAGAAAAAATATGCGATAATAACTGAGCAAGAAAAAAAAAGATATCAGCTACAAATGTTTCATTACAATGCATTACAACGGCCAGATATTATGCCCGCTTGGTAGAATACCAGATATCGAATCAAGCAGTTGTCAGCTTGTGGTGTTTACCCTTAAGAACAGACATAGACTATAAATAAAAAATCATATTAAATTTTTCCCAAAAATTTATTTCCAGATTTTAAGGATCAAAAGTATAATGTCTATGACAGGAGTACTAGTAATTAAAGTTACGATGAAGAACAGAAATTTGTTGTTAGTTTGTTAGAACAGGAAGTAAAAGAGGGTTGTTGTGTATTTACAGTTCTGTATAAACTGACAAGAAAGTAAATGCAAATGAACCTGCCTGAAAACAAATACTGGTCCCAGCAGTCACAAGTTATTTCCGATGTTCGTTTCCGCGTACAAGCAAATCTTATTTTTATACACAACCAACATGACAGAGACTTTATTTCGTTTGATATGATAAGGCAATAACAACATCAGTATTGACATTGTCATGCAGTTTTTGTTCAATTTGCACCAGTTGTCTACCTTCTACGAGATGAAAATTACACATTTCTGTATATATCAGTCAATAATCCTCGTGAATTTATCCTCACAAACCGCCTTCCAGTGATAATCGTGTGGTTTTACTCACAATACCTGTTTGCTGTAACGTTTTGTTTTTATAAATTGTTGAAGAAAAGACAGATAATTTAAAGCCTTGTTAAAGATTCTCTTAATCTTTTAGCGTGATTTTCTTTATAGCATTTGCAATTTTTAAAGTATATATTGAAATGAGAAAGATTCAGTGATTCAGTTGTTGGTTGTATTTGACATGAATTTACAAGACAAGCTGACACACATGCTGGACTGGGTTTATGAATAGGTAAATTATTCCAAAACATGAATAAATCAGCTTACTTAACATGGTTTTGAATGAAATTATGATGTCGACTGAGATAGATTCAAAGAGTTCATTGAGAATTTGAATGAACTTCCTGAATTCTGAATTCAGTTACTTTTGTTTTTCCATAATACGTTAAACTCAATAGGGCAAATGCGGTTGACAGAATTTTTTTTTTTTTTCATTAAGTAGAATGACACAATTTTGAACAGCAGAGAAATGGTCAACTGGAATTTTTGAATCAATTATAGTCAACTGAACCTGGTTTCGGACATTTTTGACAGAAGTATAGTAGCCTAGGGCCTACTTGATTTTGAAAGAAGTATATTAAATGAATTGATACAAGAACAATCAAATAAACATGTTTTTTGTTATAGAAATATAATCAGACTAACAGGGGTTTCGATAGAAGCACCACCAGATAACTAAGTTTTTTTAGAATATAATCAGACTAACAGGGGTTTCGATTGGAGCACCACCAGATAACTAAGTTTTTATAGAAGTATAACCAGACTAACAGGGGTTTCGATAGAAGTACCATCAGATAACTACCTAAGTTTTTATAGAAGTATAACCAGACTAACAGGGGTTTCTATAGAAATACCATCAGATAACTAAGTTTTTATAGAAGTATAACCAGACTAACAGGGGTTTCGATAGAAGTACCATCAGATAACTAAGTTTTTATAGAAGTATAACCAGACTAACAGGGGTTTCTATAGAAATACCATCAGATAACTAAGTTTTTATAGAAGTATAATCAGACTAACAGGGGTTTCGATTGAAATACCAACAGATAACTAAGTTTTTATAGAAGTATAATCAGACTAACGGGGGTTTCGATTGAAGCACCAACAGATAACTAAGTTTTTATAGAAGAATAATCAGACTAACGGGGGTTTTGATAGAACTTTTGATAGATTGGCTGAACTAAAGAATTTGTAAGCAAAGCATGTATTGTTAAAACAATTTATATATCTATCACTATTATTGGTCTTTTTCTTATAATAATATACATTTGGTTTTGGATAGAAGTATGGTCATTTGACAGGGTTGTCGACAGAAGAATGATCGCTTTTACTGGTCAGTTTTACTGGTTTTTAAAGTAAAAGGTATGTTCAAATCAACTTGGTGTGACTTCTTTTTAGCTTGGTAAGCTGTTTACTGCTGAACTACAAATGTAATGCTTTCTGCACTTTAACTGTTCAGGTTGCCATGTCTATCTAATTTGTAAAATAAAGAATAAGACAAAAATGTAATGTAATAAAAAGAAGTCTAATAGAAATGAGGAATGAGAAGGGAATAGCCTGATAGTATAAACAGATTTAAATATTACTAGTTCTTCAAGCTGTCAGATTTATTTACTAACCAGTAACAAGTCAATTCCCTCTGTGTGCTCTCCGAGCAAATTTCGTGTATCCATCGTAAACTAGCAATAAATTGCGGCAAGGTCCGGAGAGAGCCTCTATTTACCAACCCAGTAAATCAAGCTTATTGTAGGCTGACACGAAACGACTGTATAAGGCTAGCAACCAGGGAAATTTGATCTAGCCATCCAAATTACATAAAATATAGCTAAATAGTTAGTAGAAATCTCATTAACTACCAAATCGTAAGGAACTCATGATACGCTCGTAAAACTAAGAGTTGAAAACGATATGAACTGTCTCTTAACGCTCTGTGAATAAAACGCACTTCTTTCACTCCGCTTCATAAATTCAGTTGAATTATGATCATTTAATGAACGTGTTTAGAGATTCGACTAAGAATTAATGGTATATGGTCTGTAAGAAATTCTGCTAGGATGTAAAGAACAAATGACTGCGAAGAGTAGTTTTCCCATTTGCGAAGATTGAAATTCATTTTCCAGTATGCCTCGAGAATCCGCAATATGGTTGTCATAAAAGTAGCGGTAACTTTAAGAACAGGATTTGTAAACACTCATACTATTTTTAAGGTTATAAGGTAGTATAAAACTGAAAAGGACTGTTCCGTTGCAAAAATCTACGGTTTAATCTGGGGATCAAAATAACAACACATTATCAATATGTTTTCATTATTATCCAATAAAATCTTGCATCATTAACGATGTGCTTCAAACATCACAAACTCAAACGATTTTCACACTATTTTTTCAGTCATCTTGCTTCAGTTGATGTATCGATCCATATCTGTCAGCGAAAATTTAAAATATATTTAACGTCTATTTGTGATTCCTTAAATTGTTTGTAACCTGCCGGAAAAATACCTCGTTTCGCTCTGTCCACAATGTTAACATTCTAACCAACCAAAGCTAAGTGTCAACTCAGATATGTACTGTTACATCGATCTTCTTTAATTCCAGATGCACACTTGTTAAATTTTATCTTGGTTTATCCGATTCTGTTGCCAATGGAATTTTAACCACCACTGTCTCCGTCAAATACCAAATTTTACAGGATTGAAAGTATATTTCAATTTTCAAACCCCTTTATGGGATTCTAATACATGCATGTATATGAAATAGTACAGAGTTTGGTCATTTTTACAGTTTCTGTAAGGTTATTTCAAATATTATATTTAAAACTGAAAAGGGTTATGATTTCAATCATCATAAAGCAACGAAACGACTTATTGTAGTCTGACACGTTGATCTAAGATGACGTTTCAATCTCTTTTGGTTGTCACGCTTGTATCAAGACATTCTTCAACGGTAGCGATGTGGGACCCTTCCAGTGTAAAATACTATTGATGTATAATTATAAGAAATTAACTTCCAGTGACAACTGATGTTAAAAGTTACTTGAATGTAACCCAATCCTTTCAGAGGGAGCTGGCATAGTTTTTGGTTACGTTTCTCATTATGAATTTGGTGTCAGCCATTTTGTATCTGAGATCCCTGATGATTTGACCTCAGATGGCGGGAAAGACAGTTAGGTCATTTTACTGCAGTGCTTTAGTGATTTGATATATTGTATTAGATCCGTTCAAAATATAAAGCACAATTGATGTCTGACTACACTTTACACTATAGATACTTACACTATTGAGCGACGGAGAGATTGTCATACTAGACTTCAAAACCATTTTCTCGTAACTACTATGTAGGACTACATCAACGCGAAGCGTTTATATAATAAGGCTAATAATATATATATATATAAAAAAAACAAATACAATTTTATTTTTCATGAATACAACCAAACCTAAAATAAAAAACAATATATCGGCAACACACAAGTGGCGCTTAGATACTGATGGAGTGGGGGGACAATAATCATTTTTTTCTTTTTCCACTTCTAAAATACACGTTGTTGGTTGAACTTGGTTTACATGAGGTAGAAGTTTGACCAAAGATACCAAACCACGTTTTTAAAGCCCACATTAAACAAAATATTGCAACATGATTTAAGCACGACGTGAGATTCGTGTTTAAATGTTACGTGTGTTACTTGAAATTAAGTGGAAACAAGATGCTTTGTTTTTTGTAGCAATGAAAACAAGCGGAGTTCATGATAACAAGACTTAAAGTCGATAATCGTCATGTTTTAACATATAATCGTCTCCAATGTTGTATAGATAAAAACTTGTGTCCACACAGGGCGCATTCCTCCGATATAATTTTGTTGATCGTTTAGCAGACAATATTTGAACACAGGTACGCGTCGTTTATGCAACTTTTTTTACCCTCTTAAAATGTAACTTCTGGTTTGTGTTGGTAAACTATGATGCCTTCTGTTTTCGATTTCGGATATTTTTTTCTGCATAAAAAGTGTTGGTGAAAGTTTAACGAACTGTTATATTTATCAATCTTCCTCTTGGAATCGATTTCTATTTTTTGTATTCCCTCACTTGTGTTTGATAGGCGTTTTTAACAGTGCAAATGTATTTTTTTAACTCAACTTTTCCACACTTACACCTTTCTTACCACGACTTGCGGCCAAATCTCTAATACCCCAGTACAACCTAATTTTGCCATATTCAATTTACAAATAACGACTATTTCATGCCTTTGATATTTCTCTTCTAGTTTAAAGTAGCCTTAAGGTACCGGTGGGTTTTTATCTGTCTGGATTATTCGCCACATCAATCTGCAAAATACACTTATCAGATTATAGGTATAGGTGGTTGAGACTAATTCTTTTTTTTTAAAATTTGTAGTCTATAGTTGATTAAAGCAATTCTTCTTTATACCAAGTGTTTAGTCGATAAGAAATGGACGAGTGGCTTATAATTGGCTGATCTGTCATTTAAGGTTGTTAATGTAATACATTAACCCGCCATTAATTCTCAGCCTCTCAGACTCATTTATTTTGGGCGAGTCATTTGTCAGATGAACATGGTTTATACATTATTCTTACAACACAATCTTACACATCGTTTACATTGCCACACTGTGTGGCTACACATCCATTACGGTTTTGAACTGTTATATCTCACAATATTTTGCTAATGTAGGAAACCACCATCAACGGTAGCGAAGGTCCTCTGAATAAATTGAAGTGTATCTTTGGTTGGCCCTAAGTGTTGCTGTGTAAGCTGAACAATTTTGTAAAAGTTTTAATTTAAAGGACTTGACCCTTTTTAAAATACTAGTAGCTAGGACCTTTAATCGATTGATCCCCAAACGTCAAGGTAATCCGAAGCGCTGGGGATTTTCTGTGGTTTTTTCCCATTGTTCTGGATCCGATTAATTTTCAAAGAAATTTTTTAAGAAAAAGAGAATCAAGACCCCTTATACGTTTGGGACCGTTCCGCCAGATATCCATCAAGACATTTCAGCCAATCCCTATTCCACTTTTCTTTACACTATTGCAAACCAGAGCTGATTATAGTTTGGCCATTTATATCACATATTTTTTTTTTATATAAAACATCATTTCATTTTATAGTGATCAATTGGTCGGTATATGGGGATTCGTGAAGATTTATGGAAGATATCTATAAAAGGCCCAAGGTATTTCAGGCTCGAGGTCATTTGCCTAATATGCACCAATTTTAATTCAGTTCAAATGAAATCTTCGACACCCTGCCCAGGTGTATCATACTTTACTCTCAGTCGAGAATGAAGACTGTAAAGCCTATTGTTCTAAAAATCTTCCCAGCCCAATACTCGTAGGGTCCCTTTAAAAACGTATTTCGAGTCAATCGTGTGGTGTTAATCATGCATACAATTTGGCTGATTCATTCTGTAGACGTATTAGTTGTGAATAGACCAAATGGGCATCAGAGTTCTCCATATGAAAGCCGATCATCATTGGCCTTCTAAATTTTCTATCGGGCTCGGTATTATAGACGATAATCTTCAAATTATCTATCGCAGACTGGTAAGAGGGTCAGTCAGTTTTAGTATTTATTTGCAAGTGGCAAGTAAGGTAGACATTTAATTTAAAGAAAGGGCCAGTAATATTTTTTGTACCAACCAAAAATAATTAAGACATATCCCTTTCTACTCCCCATCTCCTATTATTGGCCCATTCCTGCTCCAGGATGATAATGCACCTAGAAATTCTATGCTCTGGTCTCTGACATGAAAATGTTTCATTATAAAGACACAATAATGAAGGCTGTGAAGCATGCAGATCAAACTTGATAAAGATCATGTTTAACAATTTATAATAAAACAATGGTTGTTGTATTACAGAGCACTGTTTTCTGGTGCCTAGTTTTATTGTTTTCATTTATACAGACTGAATCTATTGTTTGCATATGAGTGATAAAATCATTGACTGTGAGCGCCACACCGATACAAAACAACACTCTAACATAAGCAATGACTTTCTACTTTTAATAATTTCAATCTTTTTTTCTTTAATATTACTTCTGTTCTCCCATGTTTCTTTTTTTTAGATGATTATTTTGTGAAGAACAAATTCTAAATGAGATGTAATAACAAATAAAAAATTTTTGACTACGGAGCTGCAATGAATGGTGTAGAAAAAATATAGAAAGTCAATGCTGAATATAGAAACTGAACCTAAGATAATGTACATGATATCACTGTGCAGGTATATATACCATTTAAATAATAGACTTCCTTCAAGTTGTAAATTGAATAAGGTCTGTTGGAATGAAATATACACCTTAAACTACCAAAAATAATATTTGTGATCAGAATATATGATTATTACACAAAATTTTCTAAAATAGGGTCTTATTCACTAGCAGGTGTATTGAAATAAATTGTATTTTGGTGAATATTTAATAAACAAATCAGAATAATTAAGCACCATTATATTCATTTCTTTCATATTCAGTGAATAAGACTCTATGTCTAAGAGTGCTGTTATGATTTGGTATGACACTGTTACATAATATGTCAGCCGAAAATAAATAAATAAAGCTGACAAATATATGGATATCTGACAAAAATACACATATAAGGCTAATTGGATATCAGACACTTCATATTGAATATCTGACAACTAAAAAAATCATACCTGATAACTGACAATATTACTGACAAAAACTTGGATATCTGACAAGTACTGACTGACTAGATATCTGAACAAAGCAAAAAGCTCAAAATATATCTGAAAATAGATATGGCATATATATTTATAACTAACTACAATAAGGATAAGAGGGCATGGTTCTGCTCACATAAGATTAAAACAAAAATAATTGCACCACAAAATAGGATTGAAAATGTACACATATTTGTCTGGATTTCACATAACACTACTGGAACTTTAACTAGTCTATGTATTGCACATTTTGGCAAAATATGTCGAAATAGTCCATGATGAAGTAAACATGTTTTAGATGAAATAATTTTTCGTGAATGGATTAAAATTGGTCAATTTGCTCAATTTGAAATTTCATTTGTCCAAAGTAAACCTGAAAATGAATTCCGAAGTTTTCTCTGTAGTATATTTGCATTCTGATTTCTGAGTTCCATTTGTTCCAGGTATTTGTTTTAGGAAGAGAAAATGAAGGGAATTGAATACATTGGAACCAGCACCTGGTGGCATTCTCACGATCTGGAGATTATAAACCGCTATCTATTGTATTCAATATTCTTCTCACAACTTCCCCATTCTCTTTTTATCTAAACAATCTTTAACAGCCATACCTTGATGTCTATTTTCAAAACTTTCTACACAATGTCCATGACATCGCTATGGAAACACTATAAACAAAACACATTATTTAGGTTGGTTTTAGAGATTTTGCACACACATTATTTTCAACATAGGTTTTGTTCACTTGATGAAAACTGCCTTGACAAAGTTCCAATTTTCTGTACACAAAATATAAATGTTTCTAAGTAAAATATGTGAGTAGTGTGACTATTTGCTAGCTATTCAGTATACAGTACAATGAATCCAAATGATGATGATAACATTAGAAAGAATTACAATATATATTTATGTACAATTTTAGAAAAGATTTTTCTGGCATCTCCAGTTTCTGTATCGATGAATATTTGAAAAATTATTGCATGGACTGGAGTTGTTTTTACAATATAACTCCATAGAAAAAACACCATTAAATAATATAGACTTTGTTTATCATAGCTACATATTGGAACTGAATACAAGTATGTTTTTTTGTAATTTTCCCACTTTCATTTTGACCCTCTCCACACCATTTACTCATTCAGTGGTTGTTACCATGTGACATAATGTTAGCAATATGCATTACAGCTTATAGCAATGTTTCTGACATTTTATATTTTGTCACTCAGTGTTTTAAGGGTTAAAAATGAAAGATTCATTTATGCTATGACTTTATTTCTGAGACCCAAATTTATTTCAAAAGGACAACTTCAGTGGTTCACATAAAAGTGTGTTAATAATATGTAGCTTATGATAAAGATAGATAATATTTCAGACATTCAATAAATAAATAAATAACTTAAACAATAAATAACATATATTACCCATAGAATAAATAAAGATAATATGGTCAATATATATTTACCTAAATAATTTGATATCAATTCATACATTGTCTAAAAATTAAATTTTAGTTGCTCTGGTTGTACACAGTTTTTCTTAGCAATAAATACTTGCTTCAATCAACAATCAAGTTTGATGAAACTAAAATTAAAACACTATTTCAAAAGTTAATAATTTAATTCAATTTTATAATTCAAGGATAAATATACCCTTTTGGAATATACTTTCTGTCATCATTTGGAATGCAATGTTTTAAGTCAGAATTGCAATTGCAAAAAATATTTTCATTTCTTAACAAATCTTTTCAATTCAAATTAAATAGTGATTGTAGTAAATCAGGGAATGTGGATTTCTTGGAATTCTGTTTGAGTCTTAAATAGAATAAATAATGTAAATGATGGAATAAATAAAATAAACAACAATAAATGACCAGAATAAAAGGAATGTTCAACAAAATGGAACAAGATTCATAATCCTTAATAATACAATAATAAATAGTAGAATACTTTTTAAAAACACAAAATGGTTGGAATTAGCACTTAAAACAAAAAATAAACTGAAATACTGGAAAAAAGAGACAAAATTAAAAAAAAAGAAAATCACAAAAAACCATTAAACAGTCTCACACACAGTCATAAAGAGACAAACAAGAACCTCCTATAAATGTGAAAAATATTGCACGAATTTTTATACATGTAAAATTTGACTTGTACAAAAGCCAAGTATTGTACTTACTGATATTTCTACATAACTGGTTCAAATCCCCAATAGATTTGACTTGTATTTCCGTTACCAAAATATTTTGCAAGCCAAAAACTGGCTTACAAATTTCAAACAAGTAAAAAATATTCCATTGGGTACTGACCATGCTATCTAAGAGTACTATACACTGGAGATATATGTACAAAACATCAATAATATACGTATTAAATATCATACTAAAAACTGACTAGCTGCTTTTTCAAAATGGTAAAAAGTAAATTGTATACAGTAACATTTCACAAACAAAATTTGTCCTTTTGATATGTTTAGCAAAATAAATAACAAGAGATCGGGATGGATTTTCTTAAAGAACACAACTTAAATTGAAAGAACAAGATTCAAATAGTTAGACACAACATTATTCTGAATTCTTTATTCTGTAATAGTCACCTTTGAAGAACATTGGCTCATGACATAGTGCAGTTTCAAAAGATGAAAAGGGTTGTGTTTAGCTATTTGATGTCAAGTTTAAAAATGAACATAATGCCATTTTTTGCCTCAGTAATAAAATTATCAACAATTTCCACCTTTAACATAACAAAATAATAAATGGCCAGGGACCAAATAATTGGAAATAAATAGTCAAGATAGAAATAAATACTAGAAATAAAGATTGTTCATAAATAATCTGAGATTCCCAGGTACTGTCATTGATAAGGAATTTCACATCAATAACCTGATTCAATATGACCATATCTAGTCATTAGTTTAAAAATAAGTTAAAAAATCATGATTTAACACACAAATAACAATTACTTATCGAATGTACAAAATGATAATTAGGGTGTACAAAGAACCCACACTATTTTATAAACCACAATTGTTTTTTGGGGGGTTTGCATCATAGATGACAAGTTTGTTTTGATGACGATGAAAAAAAATATTGTTTGTTGTTATGAGGTCCGCAGATAGGATATTTTAACACTAAAATGGTTAACTTTTCGTACACGAGGACGCACTTTCACGATTATTATTTCCATTGTCGTCTTGCCACTTATCTAGCGAACGCCTTCTGGCATTCATAAAGAAATTAGCGACTGTCGTCACTTCAAGTCCAAGTTGTTGTGCAATTGTGGTCTGCATTTCTTTTGAAGGACGTTTAGTTTCCTTAAATATTGCATGAAGTGTTCTGCGCTGTATATCTGTGAACACCAACCGTGGTTTTTTAGGGGATCTTGGATCTTCAATGGATTTATCAGGTTCTTGTTCTTTTCGCTTGCAGGCTGAAAAAGTCAGAGGTGATATTTTCATTTCTGTCAGAAATTTCAAATTGTGACCAATATCATTTATCCATCTTTTACCATCAAAACTTCAATTTGTATTTTGTGGTTAAAATACATACTATTTGGTGTGCAATATAAGTGTTGAGGTGCAAATGGAAAAGATGGATGATGCATTTGTTAGCCACTCTTCATAAATAAGAATGTGCATAAAAAAGGCAAAATACCAATAATATCTTTGCTCTGCTTTGAAGTTAAAAAGCATCTACTCTATGCATGATAAATAAATAATCAAATTTAAAAGTAAGAACTAGTGCACCCAAGCCAAAAATTAACTATGAGGTATAAAAGGGTATGTAGCCATAATATCCTCCAAGATGTTTAGAAGCACGCCATCTCATTTCATTACATGAGAAGTTTAAATGATATATTACATTTGAGTGTATTCACTTAACTCTAATTGTCAACAATAAGAGGGGTGATTCTGTGCTCTGGAATAGCACCATTTCCATTAACTTGACCCAACTCACCTTGAGGGCTGGACTGGTTGCCGTTTGGTGACATATGAAAAGGTTGGAAAGCTGTACCTGTGAAGGGACAAATGGAAGGGTTTGAAATAATGGTTAAATATAACAAGGTAAAAATGTTTGAAAAAAGGTTCAAATGCCAAACTTTTGGGACGTAGTAAAGGGTTGGTACAGTTTTCACTTCCGTTAAAATAAGCATGTTTGTGGAAAATGCACTAATTTGTTACATACCCCTTTTCAGTCATGAACCAAAAAATAATTGTTAAAAAGCAACAAATGGACAAAATTTGCAGCAAAATCAAATTATTGCTCAGTATAAAAAGCAGCAAAAAATGAAAAAAATCTAGATTGTGCAAAATAATACAGCTAATTGAAATGTTGCCCCTCTTCAGCCTGTCCCAAAAATTTGGCTCAATAATGAAAAAGAAATTGAATAATCCAAATATTATGGATAAAAATGTAATTACTGTACTCAGACTTACTGGTTAAAAATTCTAAAAACATATTCATCTTTATACTCTGAATGTTTTATAAGATAATATTTAACAGGTACAAACAACAATTGTATATAGAGATCAACAGGAAAATAACAGATAATACACTAGTTAGAATAAATTGAATTAAAGCATGCAAGAAAAGATCAGATAATTCATGCAAAACAACAGTTACTAAAAGTGCGAATAGAAAAAAAATAAATAGAAACCAGGTAAAAACTCAGACTTTATACATGTAAGATAATATATAATATAAATGCCACTCAGAGTTATCAGAGATATTTTGATAATTTTCAAAATGGCATTTACTGATTTTTGTCACCTATATCAACAACATATACTATTAATGCTAAAAATTTCTGTCCGTAATTGGAATTCTTCTAATTCAAAACAACAGTAAATGGAGTTATTTCCCATATTAGAATATTTACTTTAGTACTATATATACAATGCAGTGATAATTAGACAAGATCAGACATGAATGTATCTTTATTTGGATTTTTATTCACTCTTCTTTCAAATGCATACATCCATCAAGCAGTTCTATTACAAAATAAATAATAGTAGAATATGTTTGATGCCTGTCCAATTTTTTTTTTAAAATCACAAAACACATGCTATCTGTGGTCTGATTTAGAGAAGGCCATTCAAATAGAACACATAATCAAGACATTTTATTGGAGGGAATCAGTGTTATTTTTCTAGTATCAGTAGTAAACTAGTAAGTTGAGCTGAGAAAAGTAGCTGGCTTATGTCACATGCCCACAGCAAAATAAATGATTAAATTTCCTATAGTCTTATAGATGAATATTAACTGTATGAAAACAAAGAACCATGACTGAGTTGAGTTGAGTTAATGAACCCCTTATACTAAATTCAGCAATACAGCTGTCAATTTGGTCTTTATCGTTACCAAGCAACTAGTTTTTGAATACAGCTCCAATAAACCAACATGGCTGCCCAACATGGTAATAATAAAAGAGCCATAGTGGGAGAAGTTGTCTAATTAGGTAGTTTTATGGAAATTGAAGGAATAATAAATTTATAAATTGGTATAACATGTCTTCTGTTTTCTGACAGTTACAACTTGATTAAATTGCTCTTTAAATAGAACGGCGAATTTATTTTGACTCAATTAGCAATTGGTTGGCAGGTTGCTATAAAATGTCTGAGATGCTACAGTGACAAAATCATAGGCTACTAGAAATTCACCTCATCTTTCAAACCAAATATTGGTGATCTGAAAGATCTATTTTTCCATAAAAATTTGTACCAAGAAGTAGGCTACATTGTAACAAAAATTATATTTCATAAAATAATTGGTAGACCTAATTGAATAATATATAATTCACATCTCTTTTCAGTTGGTGCAATTTACATTGCATTAAAATAAATTTTTATCTCTTCACATGCTTCACTAACTCTAAGCATATATGTTGTTTAGGAATTGAAAATGAGTAATGTTTACCAGAGACCAAGCTTTACACTTATCTTCTGACAGTTATGATAAAATAATGGATATGTCCCTAAGTTGATTTTAATAACATATAACACTACAAATGACCAATAAAACAAGGTTCTGTATAGTTAATGTTTATATAAATCTAATGACAGGATAAAGACAAGCATTCTATTTGATCTATTGATTCACATGTTGCGCGCAACCAGGCGAAAATGTGAAGAACCAATTTATTAATGCAGTGTTTCCAAATATTAGCCAAACTTGGAAGCATATTGTCTTGTAGAATTGGGAAATAATTAAACAGAGAATCAATTAAGCGAAAATCCTTTGAAGGAATCAAATTTCTTTAAACAAACTGTATTGGCTGTTGGTTGATTTACCAATAGTCCGCTGCGTGACATGAACGAATTCCGTGGGCATTTAAGCCACGGGTAGAATTCTAACTTTACGTTAAGCAGTTCAGCCTGCGGTCTTACTCTACAGCCATCTGATTTGGCTCCCATGGTTAAGACAATAACAAACAAGCTTTTCTCTTCTTACTATATTTGCACCCTTTCTTCCCCTTGATAGATTTATAGATTTCTTTTTTCATCGTTTCACAAGTTGGAAGGATGCTTGGGAAGAATCACAATCGATAAGTGATTTCATTCAGCGCAAAGGGGGGAAAACTCTACAAATGTTGTTTGGACAGACTTTCACAAGTTTTGACCTCGCAGGCAATGAAAATAGTCGGCATTCATAAGAAGAAATTGTGTTGAATAGTAACAGTAGTCTGTGAACGATGACAGCTGACGAATTTCTACAAGATTTGCGTCAACTCCAATTGTCAAAGGAGTCATACAATGCAGGAATAGAAACTGGTTGTCAATTGCAAGCTAGTAAAAACATCATTGAGAACTGTTAAGTAAGACTACTTGACACCGGATATTTCTTACAAAGTAGGTGGGTGGGGATCACTGCAGATTCTTTGGTGAATGAAGTTACAAATAAGGTCAAAATCTCATGTTGTGCATAATGAATGAACTTATTGGCAAATTCTTTAAAGTTACAATTCCTTATAACAATAACTAGGCTTTTTTTGGTATTCTAGTATGTATTTGTGGAACAAGAACAGGAATGAAAATATAAAAAGTAAAAATGTTCAAACTTATATCAAGTTTCTGATTGTTAAATTAAATTAAACAGAAAATTTGGAATCACATGTGAGTTCCACCTGGTTGGTCTAATTGAATTTTTAATATACTCAATCTTTGCTATTCAACACAAAACAGTTATGACACAAAATAATAACTTTCAATAACCATAGCCAACAAGTGCAGATATAAAACTTAATTGAAACTAAACATCATATCTATTCACTAAATAAAGCATCAAATAGAAATAGAATGTTTTGAAAGCATTTGAATACCCTTATATATGAATTATGGCCTAATAAGATAACATAATGGCCAGCTACCTGACTGAAAGCTTTGATGTGAAAACATTTTGCAAGTATAAATCAACTGACAGGTGTTTTATACTGTTTCAAATGTCTCTCAGGTGTTTCTTTGTCTTATTTCTCTAGACTAGTTGGCTACAATGTAAAACAAAGAAGTGCATTTTACCATGTACTTTTACAGCAAGAAATTAAAATTGAGCACTGCTTTCAATTGCACTCATTATCCTCATTCTAGATGTTGAAAGAGGAATAAGATAAATGCTCTTTCTCATGTATTATTTATATTTTGGCACAAATTATGTTTCTAATTTATATCAACTTTCGGTACTCAATATATTTATAGCAAAGACTGTGTAATAAAAACCTAACACAAATTCCTTTTCAGAGTCAAAGCTTCTAAATTTTGATAAATAATGTGGACTAATAAATTCTCATATTCAGTCTTATTCTAAAGTAAGCACAAAAATAGAAGTTGAATTTGACTATCTATTTTAAATCAATCAAGAATTTTAATTGCTCTAAGAATTGACACAATGACATAGTCAAATGATGTATTGATAAACAAATGCATTGATTGAGTCCTAAAGTAGGTTGATAAAATATGGTTGTAAATTGTCGACCAATATGGATATCCAAGTGACAAGTAACTAACTTTTATTGAATTACTACATCAATAAACCAATAGAGAAACACTGGAAAGCCAAACCAGTTCGATTAGCCAATGAACCTTGAGTTTGTTGATTTTCATAAGTGTTTCTCTCTTTCTGTCATTTAACATTGGAATAAATAAAAAACAACCAGATTATCTTATTAAATTGTGTTTTTGTCTGCTGGTTTTCAAGATGTTTTGTTCATTTCTTTAAATAGCTTGTAAGATTTCAATTTTTAAGTTGCTACGTTATTTTTAAATATTTAATCATGGCCTACTTATAATATCTTGAAGACACCATGACAAACAAATTGAATCATCAAAAGCAGTTGATTCTTTACAAAGTATCATACATTAAATTTATACAGAAAAAGCATATACAAATACACCATACTAAACAATGACCTGAAAATTGACCATGGTTTCATCACGAACCAGAAACAGAAGAAAGACCTTTAAACACAGAAATTTGATGCACAACAGAGAACTGGAAATAGGTCAACTATCAAAAGCGAAATATTTTATATTCAGTAGAATCCGAACACACAAAAGCATGTTTTAGCAAAGCAGACTACAAGACTGAACCATCCCACTGCCCTATAGTCAGATAAAAAATACTGTCCTGAAATTATGGACAAGGGAAATATGATCAAGATGAATGTCCCAATTTTCTGTGAACTAATCAGAGAATTAATCATCAGGGTAGAAATAGGTACGATCTCATCTTTCACTCCAGGCCATTCTAAAGGCACTCAACACAATGTCTGCCATGTTCTCTAACTAGTTTAGGTAAACAAACCCTTTTTTCATTTCTAAATGTCAAAATTACATAAATTCAATTAATTGAAGGAACATTTATTGCATGTATTGTGAGTTGAAGATAAGCGAAGTTTAACCAGCTTCTAAATTTGATTCTCTCTGACAATAGAACAAAAACTAGATTAATTCTAGTGTATGCAGAAAAGCCTCTTTCTCGCTATGGTAACGAACCAAACACAACCTAGCATGCTACTGTTATTAAAAGCTGTGTTGAATGTTAAAACTCGACTGAGTTCGAGTGACAGGAAAAACTACTATAAGATAAACGGCAAGTGTTTAATTGCCGTGGCAGTTCTATTCTATAAAGCCTAGCATTTACCAACCGTTATGTTTTTTTACCGAAGCGAAACCCTTTCATGAAGTATAATATTGTACTGTACAAACATGGCTTCCAAGACAAGAACAAAAGATCTAATGTATGATACATTTACTGTCTCGAGAAACAAGAAACATCATTCAATGACGTTTTTTTTTTTATTTTATCTTTCAACGAACTATTTTAAAACAGAAAATAACTCCAAGCATTTCAGCTACCTTTTCAATGTTTATCTTTATATTTGTAAAGACCAAGTAATGTGTGCTTCTATCACACTCAACTTTTATAGCTTTTCCAATTTATTTATATAATAGATCTGTGGAATATAAGACTTAATATCATTCTATAAGGTCATGGTTACATTCAGCCATTTTCTTTCTTCTACCAAGTGTTGAGTAGGTCAAATAACTAACGCCAAGACTGAAAGCTCTTTCAAAATAATTTCCATTGGTAGACAGAATATAAGTCTAGCTTCTGAAACTGTGATTAACAGGAAGAATCTTAGAGCAGGTTTAAAGTACGGAAGCTTGAAATAAGATCAAATTTTCATTTCTGCACAAATACATAAAAGGCTTCCTTTTGAACCTTTTAAATCATAACAGAAAATTTGTCCTAAATCTAATGGTGAACTTGGACATTCTTTAGGTTTGTTTGACCAAAATGAGCTTTAAAAATGAAAAAGGGACATAGCAATGAAATTGGACATGATTGTGATGTGATTTGATAAGGAGGAGGTTGAAAAGACGACCAAAGTCAACAAACAGCAGACAGCAACTTCCCACAATAATTCAATTGGTAGTAAATATTTCTGATGGTCCATATCACAAGCCTTACACGCACATTACTGATATATCATAATTATCAGCTTACACTTTATTATTATTCCTGATAAATTTCAACCTAATCATTATGCTCCATCATTTTTTCCCTTCAGATCAACTGGAACTAATGTCTATTTATAGCCATGTTTTTCTTCCTTACAAGTGTATTTCCTCAGAGGTGGAGAGAATTGGTAATAATACAGGGCTAATAGAAGATTTTCTATGATTGATAAACAGACTACAGAAGCTAAAGGCAGACTATCAAGTGATGCATTGGTTGTAGGGTGGAATAAAAGTTGCATCAGTTCTGGTGCTAACTAAAGTAAAAGGTCATTTAAGCCAATAAATTAAGAGTTTTTTGTAGCAAAATGGTTATATGTTTCAGTGAAATCTGAAAGTCAATTTTTCAGGACTTGCATGAACCACAGATCTCTCTTATGAAGCTTGAATGGTGGAAATACAATCTAGAAGTATCCCGAATACAAACAAAAAGGCTAAAAACTTCTTTCTGTTGTGATTAATTTTATCCAAAGACTTTATCTCAGCATTTGTTTATTTGTAATTTCGTTTATCCAACTTTTTTTAAGAGTTAACCTTTTCCATATCAAAGTTTTATTCGATATACTTAATACCAAAAATTTGGAGAAATTGTTTTCATTTCAGATGGAGATAATTTCAAAATAAAAATTTGGTCTGTGTCTCAAATTAAATGAATTTGCAGTGAAATCTTCTATAACTGATAACAATCTAATTAAGTAGAGAAATTCAGTCCGAATTACCAGCGCCATAAAAAATAATATCTCTAAATTGAAATATATCTCAAAGTACTCAGCAATCTTGGGTTTTGTTACCGTGTTAAGTTAATTGGACGATGTGAAATCAGAAAATAAAACTCGACAGAGAATATAAAATGTGATATTCATAAAATAGATTTAGTAAAATTTGTAAAGTGAACTATGTGTAGAACACAATGCCACTACTCGTTTCATAAATCTTATTTTCTAGCTCTTAGCAACAAGTTTATTCCTTCACATTGCTAACAAGAGCGTAAAGTCACAAATAGGGCAATAACATTAGTATAGACAAGGATTTTACAGCCTCTATTTGACGCGAGAATTCTGTAGAGAGCTGTATTGAGAACTGTTTTACGTTATCTAATAAAGTTACAAGCAGCAATAGAATATCATTGAGAATTATATCTCTTCTTAAAAACCACAATTGAAAGATGGGTATTGGTGGTCCCTAGGTCTTCAGCTAGCCACGTTTCTTGTTCAACTACACCAAAAATCCATTTGGGAGATTTTGTTTGAATGTCTTAAATTCATAAAGCTTTCTCGACTTTACCTCATCAATTTTCCTTGACTAAAGAAAATATTCAAAGCTTCCAGTCTTGCCATAATTTAGATCTGACCTTGTGATCTCTTTAGTACCTCTGGGAAGCACCATTCTGATTCTACCTTGCTATAGTTTGTTCTAAAACAGGAGAAAAGTATCTCAATTTAAATACGCTAGGTTGTGAAAATGGCCAAATATGTCAGAATTGATTAATGGGAAGACGTATTTGCACATTTTAACCCCGCTCAGGGATCAGTAAAAGATACACAATTGGCTTAATGGTTATCATATAAATTGAAAAAGCTCCATATAAAACCCTTCCTTTCTACATTTTTATAGCTTTCTTGTCATGTAAGAACTATTAGAATAACTAAGCAAGACGTAGTTTTCAGAAATTTTTTAACTGAGTTCCTACCATCGAGAACTGCATGTCGGAAAATTCCTTTATTTGCACCAATTTGATCTTATGATTCCAGATTAACACCAGAAATAATAACAAACTAGCTTCAAGAGAGATATCCATGACAGACCAAGAGAAGGTTATTTGTTTGACAGAATAAAATATCATTTTCTTATTGTTGGGGTATTGTAGTGTGTATCCAAAGATAGTTACTTCAATAAGTTTCCCGGGTATAAAGAATTGATAAATATCTAAAAACCTTAAATTTCCACGATTCAATAATCTGGAGCTTAAATTAATAAATGAAAACTATTCGCAAGTATTTGACAAATTTCAGGAACTGAATTAATGTAGCAGTGAGCAGATAGTTGTAAACATTTTTGGTAGCTGGTTTCAGATGAGACCTGACGCCACCAGTTTACATCCTTTCTTTACACTAGCGACCAATGAATATTTACTTTTCGAGCAAACATTTTCTTAAAGATGAGATTTTCATCAGAAGCTTTGTGATTAAAGTGTGTTAGGGAACTAACAGTTGGTTATAATGTATACGAACTTTACGAACATTGTCCGTGTGTAGTAACTGTTTTTATTTGTCCAATGGTGTTTTCAGTATAGTTTTGTTATTTTTATGGTTGCTATAGTAACAACATGGCTGGTTTTAAAACATTTCTTCTATCTAGTAACTCAGACTTAATGAAGAATTGAATTAATAATAGCCTCCTTGAAATAAACTTTCCAATTATGATTATTTTAAAAGATGAATAAAAACTATTATAATAATGAAAATGTTTTGACACTGTCCTCTCTTTTTCTTCATGTCTCTTCTTCATAGAACCAAACTAGAGCAGATGAGTACACAAAAAAACTAAAAATAACTTCTTAGAAATTCATTCTTATGACAAAACAAAATCAACTTGGATTTAAACAATGCATTGAATAATATTTATTCCAATTAAATATTTAAAAAAAGCAGTTTTTTTCAAGAGCCATTTTTTGTAGAGGACAAGAATGATTTAGAGTGGCAACATAAATTGTAGTATATCAAACTGTACTACATGAAACAACTGAGATTTACATAAAGATAGACCTATATCACATATCATTATTACAGGCTTTAATTATTCATTCAAATGAAAGTGATAGGTTAATTTAACACAGAAGCCAGATGGGTTTTCCTGTTTTGAAACAAATTTGGTGGAAAATGTATGTCATAATATCTCCAAGCCTACAGATCATTTCCCACTCAGTATTTCTGGTGCAGGGAATCTTAATCTAAGTCTCATTGGTAGAAAGTTTATATTCTTTGCAGATAAAGTTCCATAGGTTCAAATCTTCTTCGAGGTACATCTTAGGAAAATCTCAATCCACAGTCCTTGCTTTCATTATATCCTATTTTAAACATAATTTCGATTTTAGAATGAATGTTTTATATTCTATGACAGCCTTTGTATTGATAATGGAATCAAAACCAGTAGAATAAATGACCCAAATTTGATCAAAGAATATTTGATAAGGTGTTGTTAATAATATGATCTGTCTAGTACAAGATTACCTTCCTTTAGAAATATTTATTCATACATAAAATGGCCTTAAATTGCTTGGTTCAATTTTCACTAAAAAAGGATTTCATTTAAATCAAAGTTTATATATGAGAATATAGCAACTCTATATGTTTCCAAACAATTGTCAATTTTATTTACCAATCCAAAATTCCTTACTTCTGACAAATTTTTAAGGCCAGGTTTAAAAAGAGGACCTGGAAACATTTAAATAATACATCAATGGATTACAAATGATCAACTTATGTTTCACATCCTACTCCTAAGATGCAGATACAGCTTAAACAGACAAGCAAAGCCAAACAGTATGCAATGAAGGAAATTTTGCCAGGTTAGCAGTAACTTGTTCCTGTTCTCTTTCCATTTCCAACTCAGACCAGCCTGTTGCACAATAAAACTGAACCAATTGACCCATGAATGAAAGGAATAGCTAGGATATCTAGTTAACAAATATTGTGAGTACCAAATTTATATTTAAAAGCTAATAAAACATAGGTAATTATTGTCAATATGTCTCTTAATATAGAGAAGGCTATACAGACTCATTCCCATGGTGCTATTAGAAGATTTAGATTCCCATTTCAAGATCAATACTAGAAGATTAATTAGACCTACAAAGCTTTAATCATTCAATGACCCAATTATCTTCACGCCTTTTTTTTTTTCGAGAAAAACCTCGGAATTCCCCATTGAGTAGTGTATAATAAGGTGAAAGAGACTATAGGTTTCAACTTGGTTAGACAATATAACAAGGCAATCAATAACAAGTCTTGAAATGCCAAATAATTTGTAGACAGAAGGAAAATGTAACTTGTTATTAAAACATTGGCAAAACAAGCAAGCAGGACATGGTAAATTATACCTTGTACCTTCTGGCTGCCATGTTGGATTACAGACCCCTTGTGTAACTGTCGAAATCATCTCACAAAATCTATACCTAGTAGCTCTTTTCACGACAGGCCCACACAAATTTCTCTTGCATCAGCTGGAACAATCGTAAATAACAAGTAACAAGGAAATGAACTCTTTTCTAAATCGCTAGAGATGATGACAAGTTGCCTCTTGGACTGTTGTTGGAAGCAGGTCAGCCATCATGCATAATTAATAAGAAACCTGTCAAGTATTTCAAGTTCGTCACATGTAACTGACATGAATTCGACACAACAATCATGGCCTCTAGTACTTTGACATCCAGCCAACGTATAAAGAAATTGTAAAAGACTGACGAGCTAAAAATAGCTTGAAGAGTTGTTAAATGAGGGGAAATGAAAACGAAGAGTCTATAGAAATCTAATTGGTTATTTACAATCTTAATTTCTCTTAAACCATTGGATTTAGAAGAAAAATCAACAATCTATAAAATAAGGAACATCAATCCTACAATCCCAGAGAATATGCAAGCACTATTTCATATAAGTATTCCACATTCTTACATAAGGGTTCTAATTATAATAGGGGTGTAAATAATTTATGCCGAAAATCGTAAAACAATAGATGATGTTGTCAGATTCAAAGTTTATTTAAAATAAGAATTTTCATTTCAAATCAACAGACCGTTGCTGGAGTTGAATATTTCATTAATATGAAAGCCTGTGAAGACAACATGTTTAAGTCATCATGCGTAACATCTAACTCAATGAGGTCTTGGTAAAACAATTCAAATACTGACTGAACCAAGTCCCCTCTGATTTCAAAGAAACTTTTGCTAACAAGTGCTGTCTAATTACAAAGCCCAAATGATTTGAAATTCTAAACATCTGCAATTTACAATAAAAGCAGAACTTCTTTTCAATTTTCTGATAGTTCTTTCATTCAAATTTTGTTAGTTTCTTGTAAATACATCAATCACATCAATGAAGTCATCACTACCTATACATTTAAGGAAGGATTAAGAAGATTTGATACAAGATAACGTCTTGAAGGCACTGGTCCTGGAATAAGAATTTATTTATCTGTTTCAATAGATATCAATATAAACATATCAGAAATTAAGGAGAAATACTATGAATTCACTATGAGTCTATATGATATTCTGATTATTAAAACTTACAGATAAAACATACTCTCAAAAGTTTTTTTTCTCAAATAACTATAAAGCTTGGCAATAAAATTGAGAATGCAGCCATTAATTCAAAGCCTACATTTTCAATAAAGTATGACATAAAAATAATTTATTATTCAGCGGCAACAGTGTTGTAAATATTGTCTCTCTATCATCCAGTCTAACTGAACATGACATCAATTACAGATTGAATTTGTCGAGAAATGAAATTCCCTAACTCTTGAGTACAGTAATGTGTGTTAATGTCTACTTCCCTAGAGATTTCAAGGTCAGATATTGATCGTGGAGGTCAAATGACGAATCGTCAATACAAGATTGTATTGCCATTCAGTGATTAGGATATGAATGAATGAAGTAGTAGAAGAGTGTTGTGTATCTGTCTGTTGTATATTGATAAACTATAGATATTTATTGTCCTGGTTACAGATATCTATTACATGTTTTAATTATACTCAATAAACTATTACTATTATCATATACAATTCAACACACTTTACACCTTTTTATGTGAATTTTGGAAGAATTCTCCAAGATATGGAAGTGAAACTAAATTTTGTTTTCAAAATATATTGTTCTATAGAGTAGGCACCATCTATAATGATCAAGATTTAGAGATATGCTTGTCTTGATTGTCATTAAGAAAAACTCAATTTCAACTATCAATTCTGAAAAAAGAATTTGAAGCAGAAGTTGAGTTGTACTTTTTGTTAATGTAAGGCATATACAATTTTAGAAAGCTTCAATCTTAGTTAAATGAGATGAATCAGTTATGCTCATTTTTTAAGACTTCAGTTTAATAAGTTCAAATTGTTCACTTTGCCAGTAATGTAAATATGGCTTCCAAATTACATAATGTAGGCTATTAAAGAGATTTCAAGAATAGTAGGTACTATTCTAACTAGTGTAATGTACTTGACAGGAAATGCTTTCTCACACAGACATTTTAAAACAATACAACAACTGTCATTTATTCATGCTATGATAGCTTCATGGTATTTTTTTACAAGATATTTTCTATAATGATATGTCTACAACACCATGCATAATTTAAATTATTGTCTGTAGTGCTGTTGAAGTTTGCTGTAAATGCCAGTCATGTATCATTTGAAAATTTTAATTTTTCAAATGCGTCACATAGGGAAATAACATAAATTGAAATCTATAATCTATTTGACACTGTAATTTACAGCAAGAAAGTTTTTCCAGAATGTATAATAACCTATTTCAAGTTGTCACGATTGCTGGAAAATTGTGAAATATGTATATATGAACAAAGTCTCATAAAGCTATTTGAATATATACCGTATATAAAATATGAATGCAAAGGTGATCAAACATGAAAATATTTATATCATTATTGCTGTAATGTTAGGACTGAATAGATAAATAAGCATATACAGGTAAGCTGAAATAATTTATGATAGTTGAGTATATGATCACCCTAAATGATTATTTATTTCAAAAGGATTCACAGTTTAAGAAATATTTCTAATAGAAAATAAACTTTTTTTTTATATAAAACAGGAAATGTTTAAATTACATTTTAATATTTTTCCTTAAACTCATATAAATTAAATATAAATCACTCTGAACACGACAAACACATTCTTTTACTACCCTATATTTTTTAAATGGAATGATCTAATTTATTTGAGGGATGAGTCCATGCTCTAAAATAGGGGTTATTGGATGATAATGTGAATAGAATATTTTGTTCCATGCTTCGGAAATGAGGTCAAACTTTCTTGTTATGATTATTAGTAATGGAATAAGGATTGGCACTAGAAAAGAGTGATTTGGATGAATGGTAGAAATAATGAATAAGTGAATAATTAGGGATGAATAAATGGACTAGATATGGGATGAATGAATGTTAATCAATGACTAATTAATTTCAATCAAAATGTTATTGTTAATTAGATAATTAGTTTGATGATTCAACGCAAAGCAAATCTCAATACCTGATTCTAACTGCAGGTCGAAATTCAGTGAATTTTATTGGTTCTTTTTAGAAGACTGAAATTGAAATAACTTAAAATGAAATAAAATGAAAAAATAATAAAAAAGAAATAATAACTGAAAAAAAAGAATAAAACATAAAGTAACAGTGAAAACAAACAAAAATGGAATTTAGAAAGAGTAGAATAAAATATAAAAAGTTCATAACATTTTTACATTGAAGGAAGTTGGAGACATATACAATGGTTTTGGTCAATTTTAACTTTTTGGAAATAGTGTCACCGTAATATTTGCACATCTGATGATTGGCAACATCAGCCCTACTAAAACTTTGTTATGACTAAACTTATAGTTAAAAACATCAGTAGAAACATTTCATCACAGACTATCTAGATGGAAGTATCACACAAAAGAAAACTAAAAACTGAGGACCACTGATAACAGATGACTTGTTCCTGCAGCAAACTAAACAAATCAACTTCAACTTAGCCTATTCATTCACTCATTCAGTCTGCAAGAGGAGAAATCTTTTATTTTCCCTTTCCAGCTAAATGGAAAATACTTGTTAAAAAATGTGATAAAATGAAGCAATTGTATAGAGAGCTTGATAAAAATAACCAACTGTTATAACTAAACCAGTCATATTCCAAAACTGGTTTTGTGAATTGTTTGTTATATCATTCTTATCTAAATAACCACTAATAGGCTGGTGAGATTTGTTCAGTTTCAAAACTTGCCCTTTCCATATCCATATCCCTTTCTTCTTTTACAATGGATCAGAGGAGAATGTAAAACTCCATTTAATTTCATCTAATCGCTCATACAAGTTTGAAAGTTTGTTGTTGGTTGAAATTGAAACACAGATGGTTATAAAAGTAAGGGTCACTTGACCAAATACAGAAACAGTTTAGAGTGCTTTATCAGAGTGAATAACTGGTTTTAATCAAAGGCAATAACCAAGTCATGAAATAATATTTCTATGAGAGACTGGTTTATAACAAAAAATATTCTCAGATCTGTTTTTCTCTTAATTTCCTGGTTTCTGTGATCATTTGTTTGTCTTACGATTCCTTATCTTTTCATGTTTTCCCCACAATTGGTGGTGATTTGAAACAAGGCTACCAACATTATCATTTCATTCTACTCAGACTCAAAGGAAAACACTAGCAAATACATTTATCATGTATTTTTTGATTTACAGAAGAGTCTTGAAAAAAGATAAATTCCTTCTCTGTTTCTCCTTCAAGCAATGAAAATATCTTCAGAGGATTATCTTAAGCAGTTGAAATTTTATCCAAAATGTTTGGTCTTTAACATAGTTACCTTTCACAAGGTCAAAGGCTTTATCCGCATTAAGGAAAAGCCTTATATGATTGAATCAAACATTATGCTAGGACAACACATTGCCATAAAAAAAAACTTATCATCTTCCCTTCTAGTTAAAAGTTTTTTGCAAAATCAAAGAATACTTAGGCCAGTTATTTGTATTAAAGGAGCAAAACTGAATGGATCCCATCTGTTCTAGTTATAATCAGTCTATTTATATATGTCAAATAATCTTCTAATTAACATCATCTAATTAATTTGCTTATCATTCTTACATATCAGAGAAGATTACCATATTTATTAGCTAGTAAATGAGAGGAGAATATCATGTTTGTATATCAGGAGAATTTCATATTCATATATTATAACAGAATATCCTGTTTTATATATGAGATAAATCATATTCATAAGCTTGTACATCAGAACATGACTCTGATGTACAAGCTTATGAATATGATATATCTGATATATAAAACTCTGATGTACAAGCTTATGAATATGATATATCTGATATATAAAACTCTGATGTACAGGCTTATGAATATGATATATCTGATATATAAAACTCTGATGTACAAGCTTATGAATATGATATATCTGATATATAAAACTCTGATGTACAGGCTTATGAATATGATATATCTGATATATAAAACTCTGATGTACATGCTTATGAATATGATATATCTGATATATAAAACTCTAATTTACAAGCTTATGAATAAGATATATCTGATATATAAAAATACCTTGATATATAAAAATGATATTCTTCTCTGATATCTATATATCAGAGGAGAATTGCTCTATGGAATGAAGAGTCTATCAACTTTAACCTTCTTGTATAATATAGGTCTATATATAGGGGTTTTGCATAAATTTAATACACTTAATAAATTTAGTAAATACACCCTATGCAAAAAATAAAAGCATTTAGATATGTGGACTTACTAAAAGGAAAATTGGCAAAAACACAAACAACCCAGTGAGATAATGTCATAAATTTTGCATTAAAGATATATAATATTAATATTCAAATAAATTGTAGCAACAATTCTAGGATGTATAGTGTTAAATATATATATAGAATATATAGTTTAATAATATAATATACATTTCTATATTAATATATAATATATTTGACATCTAGAATTCATATTCAAAGTAGGTCACAAAGCAGGTGTACATGAGAGAAACCTATCAACAACAAGCTAGGCTGCTAATAAACTATTTACTATCAATCCTCTTTGTTTCCTGTCCCCAAACAACAAGGGTAAACTGAACAGATGTCCCGACACTGACCACTGGTCTGAGCTAACAGCCCTAAACAATGGCTTAATTATCGCTGCAGAGGTGAAACAGTTATCCACAGTTTGGTTAAAATCCTGTATTCATGAACAGATGGGGTTGTACATGTAATCTTTTCCCCTGTCTGTATCCCATGGACAATCCCCTGAATAACATGCTACCCTATTGTTTTAAGGCAAATTACTCTGACACCATGATAAACGTAATATATTCAATGTCATTAATTAACAGGTATATCTAACTTTTCATTTTAAACTCCTATTGTCACAAAAGAAATGGCTTGGATGGCTACTTGTTTGAATTCATATTTTTACCAAAATATCAACCTTTGTAAGGGGCATACCTATCAGTCTTGGGTCAAATGAATATTTATGTGTTTTTTGCATCCAAAAACATAATGTGAATTCATCATTATGTAGAGTATTTTTTATTTGATTTGAAACTTCTAGATAAATGATATTTACTCTTATCTCAATCCATCTAGAGAGTAACCTTTGTGAATGTACAGTAGAAATATTTCTAATTTAGAATAGTGACAAGGTAAATATATATCAATAATGAACAGACTGTCATAATTCCTTTATCATCATGTCATGAGGTTTTATTGTTTGAACATCAACTTAGGTCTATCCTTCTGTTGCATTCTGTGTTCTTTCCCATCCATGATGTCATATATCTACTTATTTGATTGACTTAACTCAGAAAAGTATGACTAATCATTTGTAGTAAGAAAAATATCCACTTTTTTTAAAAGAATTGAATTTATAATTTAGCTCTCAGCACTATTTGAAATTCTATTTTCTGTTCATTCTTCATAGTATCTAATTATTTGCAATTATCACTGATTTCAAATCTAATACCCTTTTAAGCAAATATAAATATTTGGATATAAATAAACATTACACATATAAGACTCACTAATTAAACAAATATCCTGTACCATATAATAAAAAAATAATACATTTTAGCTGTCTAATTTTACAATATATAATAATTGCCTAATGGAAATGAATTCATGCGTCAGAGAGATTTTATAAACCGGACATAAACACAAATGCCCTAATATAGTTATTGTAATAGAAAATTATTATAAAAGCAACCAAGTGAATCGAATAAAAAATCCTTCACCGTGACCAGTGCTGAGAATCCCGTTCTCTTCATATGAAACAAAAGAGGTTGCCAGGCAACGAGATTACGATAGGAGAGACATAGAGGAAATTGAGATTTCAGTTCTCGGTAGCCACATGTTGAGACCAGTGAATAACCACGATCAAACAATAGGCCTAGCTGGAATACAGTTTTCAGAGAGAAAACACGACAACGACAAAGCAACTTCACTTTCCCATGAATTTATAAGCAAAGGCATGATAATGAGGACACTGCTAATGAAGCTTTTTGTTATTGTTATAGTCAGTAGTCAAGAACGTAATTAACTTCTCTCCTAATAAAGTAGTCAAATGGAAATAAGTAAGCTTACGTTATTTAGTCTTCTATAAAAATATTACAGGGAGTGTTTTATAACTATCAGTAGAATTAGGTGGATTCAGACAAATACAAATATTATTATAAAACTGACATACTATTTTATCATATTTCATAAAATATTTATATACCTGTATTTATGGCAACAAAATGTAATTTTTTTTTAGTAATCCACAATCCAATAACACATTTTTAATCTTAACATTCATTGGTATAGGAATTTATTTTGAAGGTAAGCTTCTATCTCCTGTAAACATACCATAATTCACTCTATATACCCTAAAATTATACTGTATTATCCATTTGACTCAATACCCCAATCATTTATTTGGCTTTAATGTTGACAATCAAATACCTTATCCACAATATTTTAAATCTATATAGTTCTATATTAAAATATCAAATCATGATGAGATAGAGCCTTCATGCTTGACTGATTAAACAACTGTTTAGGCACAAGCCACCATCTGCACTGAGGACACCTATTTAATAGTGCTCATTAAACATTTAGTGCTACCTTATTTTGACATGAAACAAGCCTTTATTCATCCTAGTCCATTTTCATCATTAATTGACAAGACTGAGAATTACCTTCCTATTCACTGATAAATAATAGTTTAGAAAAACAGATAAATAATTCATCCATTTTGTCATTTTTCAGATGACAGTCATTTCTTGATTTAATATTTTTTCAAATCTGTGATTTTATTTTTAAAATAATTTCAAACAATTTTTTAACTAATTGACCTTTGAAACATAATTTAGTAAAACAACTTGATTTATTGTGAACACAAGTATAATCAAAAATAACCAAAATATGTATAAAAACCATCTAACATTATGAGTTTGGCAATATTATGTAAATGGTATATGAGGGCAATACAATAACTAATGAGGATATTAGATTGGCAATATCAAAGAATAACAACTAAAAACAAACTATGATAGTTCTAATACTACCATGGTATGTGCAGAGGGCAATATCGCAAATAACTCCTGTGTTATTGAAGGGTAAAATTTAGAATAACAACCTGATATCTGAACTCGGAATTATGACATTGTTTCTTCTTCATACAAACAGGGCAATATCAACTATATACTATGGTATATGAACACATTATGTGAAAACAATTCTGTGGTATAGGGCAATATGAACTACTATTGTACACTTTTGGAATGGGCAATATCATATAACTCTTTTGATAGAGGGCAATTTGACCTAACTAACTGTGGTATATGAAATAAACAGACAATACACTCCTGGTATATAACAGTAAATTACAACATTGCTACTACAAATATACACAATACCCATCTGATCACAACAATAAAAGCTAATTGTTACTACAAATTAATTTGGTTGTTAACAATGATGAAAATGTGACAATATTGCTTCTAGCATTTAGTTATTGGCAAAGATAATGGCAATAATCTTAACCTTTGATCGATCATTTAACTCCTGTCAATTTATTGAACCATGTTAGTCAAAACACAAAGCACGTGGATGTCTCAAGAAATTTAGCACAAAACCAGATATAGATTTCAAATAAGATAGATAGTACAACATAAATATCACAGGATACACAAACATTTGACACATAAAAGTACAACATTCATAAAGAGACAGATAGACAATTTTGAAAGAACTTTACCTGCTAAACGTAAGGCTGACATTCTCTGAAATTCTGGTTCCTGCAACCATTTCCACATTCTCCTGAACGTTTCTCGACCTGACTTCAATTTGCTCCATGGTTTTGGATTTCGAAGTAGGTCACTCAAGGTTCCCTGACTCCGACACAAAACTCTCTGTGCAAAAACCGCCTGTGGTATGCTGTATCTTTTTAATTCGCTGCTTATTCTTTGGGCCAATTCCTTTGTATTTATTTCTTCTAAATCTTGTTTGTCAGGAGATTCCAGTCCTGACGTAGTTGCTCTGAGATCTCTTTGAGGGCTATCACTATGAGGTGAAGGTGTGGGTGCCGAATGATGAATTCCATTCATTGGTGACATCATGATATTTGGTGAATGTAACCTAGATGAATTAGATTCAATACGCATAGGAGATCCAACATACGAGTCAAACGAATTTGGTGATATCATCTTGTGACAATGTTCTGATTTTACTGGCGATCCTAATCCATTTTGTCCGTAACCGTATGATGTGAATCCGTGTTGTTGATATGATTGAAGTGTATTGGGTGACATCATTGTCATTGGAGTAGCTCCTAATGTAGGTCCCATATTCATTCCCATACTCATTTTATCATAACGGTAAGCACTCATATCCATCACATTTCCAAGTCCATTATTTTGTGGCATTAAAGTAAAACTTCCGCTAACGTTTGATGAAGGAACATGACTAAATTTATCAGAAACTGTAGAAATAGGTGGCAGCGGCTGCAATGGCGTTAGCGTCGCATAGCTATTGTTTGGACTGTAGTTCGGACTCATCCTTCCATTCAATGTGTGATAGGTAGCATCACCCATGTGAGAGCGGAAATCACCACTGTCGATCATGCTGCTCACCGTAACGGGAACTGCTTCTGCTCTGGACACTGTAGGTTCAAGTTCTTCCTGTGGATTTGTATATTCCTCATCCGCCGAGCTGACGGGCGGTACTGTCGACTCACTGATTTGTTGATCGCTGGGAATGTCTCCCATGTTTTCCATCGTCATTCCTACAATCAAAAACGATCGAACAATAAAGAATGATAAACTGTCACTTATTGTAACCTTTGGTAGGGATCTTCTGGTTGGCTCGTTCTGTTTTGGGGGCAATTACGTACGCTTAGTAATCGAAGTCTCCCCCTTTAGTCGTCCTCCATGTTTAGACAGCTGTAACCCAACGACCTGCGCATCAACCACTGCGCATCTAGAAAACCACAATACGCGTGCGCAAATAATTTCCTCCAAGACGTCGTTTACCTTTCATTGTGGCCAACTTTACATAGGAAACAATTTCTATTTAGTTGTATTTTGGTCACCTAACGATACACTTGTCGCCAACTTTATATTTTCGCCTTCTTATATTGAAGCGGTCCACTTGAAACAAATTAGAGCATGACTTTAATATAACATTGATAAACCCTAATACCATTTCTTTTGTTTTCCTAAACATGCATACATTAAAGTTGGAAAAGTTTTATGGTAGAGTGCTGGTCTTAAACGAATTCCAATTCATCAATTAAACGTTCAATATCAAGACAGACGACAGAGTTATAAGGCGAATTGATATGGCAAAATCATTTATTTAGTCTCTCCAGTGATAACGGAACATGCTAAACAAACGCAACTATAAGATTTTATTTTACATATTTCAAAATATTCCAGGATACTGCATTTATAACGTGTATGGACTTGTAACATGGAATTCCGTGACATAACTTTTTGCGCATTTCATAAGGTAAGCGAGTCTTTTCAGGAATGCGATAGAATAGGCTAGACGATCCCCTACAATTAGCGTTTTATTTAAAAAAATTCAGTTCATCAGAACCTATTTTGAGAATATAGAAAGTTATATAATTCTTTGATCAAGAGAAGGCAAGAGCGTTCCCTTTTTTTGTATTTGGATGTTTCAAAAACTTCTGGAAACTGCAGTCTGAAAAACATTCGGGATACGAAAAAAAAATATTACTCTTTTCTTATTTATTTTATAATATATCGGTAGATGTTAATCAAATACTTTGTTATGCGTTTGGCCACCTGTTTTATTCATACAGCTAATACTATACAAAACGTTTTTCAGAAATTAAATCAAAATTATATACAATTTTTCAGGAAAAAATCATCGCTACAAATAGTCTTTCACGATTCTCTTTAACATTTTTTAGCATTTGGCAACAATGTATGACACTTTGGTACAGTGAACATATGAATTGTGTATATTGGCGGGCAATATCTGGTATTTTATATTTCACGATGAAATTTGCCTTCAGGTTAAAAGACTTCGTGGATATCAAAAAAGGCCGTTTCGAAAGTTTTGAAAATATTAACAGTTTTGTCCGAGGACTTGAACGGCGAATAACTCATCTTATATATTTCGCGCTAAGATTTTGTGTTAAAAAATTATATTGCTTGACGGAAGCTTGTTTCAAAAATTCAATTAAATGAATCAATTTTTTTGATTTGTGTATTTGGTGGAAAATAAAACTTTTCGGTCCGCTATCCTCGTTTTTCCCCTTTGTCAAAAGTTTCACAGCTTTTCAAATTTTGAATTAGGCGTCAACCGATATGATTATCATTACTGTAAATTTCTGGCATATGGCTACCTGGTATTTGGATTAATTGCCTTTTCATTAACCCGTAAAAAACAGTGGCCCTTATCAAAATTAAGTCTAATTGCCCTCCCGCTACTTGTTATACACCGACGCGTGCCCAAATCAACCGTGACGGCAACTTTTTCAACAATATGATAGATTTTACTAATTGCGACAATTATTGCACGTCATACCCTGTAAATATTTTTCAGTCTGGATTGTTTATAAGTGGGAAATCTGTAAATTTTTATCTTTGAAATAAAAAATCAAAATAAAACAAAAACACAAAAAACCGAAATTGTTCATATCCTAAATATTAGGCCTACCTATGGTTAAAAAAAACGGAAGAATTGTTGTCTTGTCAACCGTTAGTAGTGGTAAAATATTTTGAAGAATTTGGCTGTGCGGCTTTCAAATTTGGTACAAATTAAAGTTTTCCTAAAATTCTAATTTGAATAAAAAAGGTAACAGGTAACCCGTTCTTAGTCTAGTCATATCGACACTTGCTTCTTTATTTTTATATTATATTAAAGTAATGAAAAAAGTTGAGCTTTATCCTAAAAAAATTTCTTAATTCGAAGATGAAATTTCATAAATAATTTTGCCCGAAAATGTAGATTAAGGTAGGCGTTCCCTTTGTTTCTCTTTTACCTGATTAAATATTCATGAAGTAGTTTTATTGACGTCATCAGACTGATCAATATTAGATCAATTAACCAATCACAGCCATCGACACAAAAAGTGGGCCGCTTCAACATTTACTAGACGGTAAACAAAAGACACGAGGTTTCTTAAGACAGTCTTTCCAGATAATTCGAACAAGAAACACATCGAACAAATTAAATAATTGAAATCAATAATCCAACAATCAATTTGCATCGATTTGTTTGATAATTTTGTGTACATTGATTGTTGATTTAAGGGACACGTGAAATCCAGCATGGCGTCGATTAGAGCATCTCCAACAAAAATATCAGTGTGTTGTGCCGATTCTTTCATCATATTTGATTTGAGGTAATTGTCTGCATCTCTTATGAATGAAATAAGATTGAAATATTGAAAATCTCTCCCTGACACCATCAATTCACGTAACCTTTTTCCAATAAAGACCCTTTTTTTGTGTAAGAAGTCCCCTGTCCTGCAATTGATTAAGAGGCGGGCAATGTGTTCATTGCTCAGTCGTGTATTGATCATTTTGGTCGATACATTTTATCAATGGAAATTCTTCAGGGAATCCAAATCTGAAGGAATTTTACTACAATTACTACAAAATCCTGTAATTGATATTCAATTTGTTGTTCGAGTCAACTATTCATCAGCTGTGATATGTTACATAGTCATTAAAATTATGTTGAAAATTTATCAAATTTTAATATGATCATATTATGATACAATTTTTTGAATTCTAAAATGATAAGGCATATTAATCCCTAACACAGCTATGGCTATGAAAATGTGCTGTTCAAATCAACTGATTCTTTACTCTAGCTGTAATAGCTGATTCTGTTATAACACTGTACATAACTAACTTGATGCTGCCACTGTGCTCGCAGTTCAAAATTTTCATATCCATGTTTATTCTATACACAGCCTACTTGCTTAACTATTATCTCCATTGGGGCTTCCCCTGAGATATCTTAGAATCCAACAGATCATAAGCCGACGCCATTCAGAGGACATCCCTCTCCAACAAAACTAAAACACCAAAGGGCCTTCCTTGTCCAGTTACCGTAACAGACTGCTGAAATCTACACAAGAAAGACACATCAGCTGCCCGACACTTCCTCCTACCAAGACACTTCAGTCAGAACCCCGACTACCAAATTTTAATACAACTAGGGACCGACCTGGATTCCCGTTATTTAAGTTAAGAGCCCATGGGCGCTCTGTAGAACTACACTGGATCAATAGATTGAAAAGCTTCCAATCACATGGGATCAATGACAATCTAAACTTGAACACCCTAACTTTTATCTTAGTTTACATGTTTATTCTTATTCAACTATTTATACTCTTGCAAAAAAACATTACATTTTTTTCTATATGAAATAAAATAACTTTAGCTGCTATTTCTCTTCTATAATTTGTCTGTTTGCACCGTCTTTGAGTTGCCACATAGATAGTTTTTAGAAGTATTTGAAATGCATAATAATTGCACAATCTCTTTGAAATCAAACTAGGAATTTACTTTCTATTTCAACGTATGTCTCTTTATGTAAGTTAGTTGCTGAGTACCAAAAAATGACAAGTCATTAGTTGTCATGTTAACATTCATATGTCTATGATTCTGGATAAACATGGATTTGAAGTCCTCACTGTAAACATTGTTACTGATTGGCTTTGCTTAAAATTGAGAGCTGGTATCTTGATGGATTTTGGCAAAACTTTGTGCCAGTCTTTGTAATCACCCAAGGATGAACCCTATGGAAAATTAAACCAATCAAAACTATTTACTATAAGTTATTGCCCCTGTTCTTAAATTCTTTGTGGACAGATAGCGATTTCTTGATAAATTCAAGATAAAATGTATTAAAATAAGAAAAATCTTTCATTTATCAAGTACTCTTGTCAACCTAGTGGACAAATTTGCTGCTATTACCAATGTGTCCATCGCTATTTTTAAGATAAATGAAAGATATAGTTTTCGAGAAACGTACCATATAGATTATTTTGCATCAGATATAATTTTTTCTAAAAGCTGTAACAAATATTCTTTCAGAGATGGTGATCAAGATTTGAATGTAGTGAAAGTACCACAAATAGTAGAAGTACAGAATGAAGGTGAGACAAAGACAGAAAAGTAAGTGAAATCATTAAAATGCTATTTTAAAAGGATACACAGTTACCTATGTGAACAATTAAAACAAATAAATAATAATTTAGTTCTTTTGATATTGTGGACTGAAATGGTTTAATAAATAATCAATGAGTAGAGAAATCCTTAATTTAAATCAAGTAGATTTGAAGTCTGCCTTTGTGAATTTAAATATTAAAAAGTATTGAAATATCAAAATATTCCAAGTGAAATGGGTCATGCTCTCCTTAAACTAAGTTTGATAGATTTGACCTTTAGACGTAACATTGTTTCATGGGAACTATGCGCTGACAGAACTCTGGTAGTTTGTAAGTTAACTTATGTTGGTGCTGACATTTAGTTGAATAAGAAGGAACTATGCGCTGACAGAACTCCAGTAGTTTGTAAGTTAACTTATGTTGGCTCTTACATTTAGTTGAATAAGAAGGAACTATGCGCTGACAGAACTCCAGTAGTTTGTAAGTTAACTTATGTTGGTGCTGACATTTAGTTGAATAAGAAGGAACTATGCACTGACAGAACTCCAGTAGTTTCTAAGTTAACTTATGTTGGCTCTGACATTTAGTTGAATAAGAAGTAACTATGCGCTGACAGAACTCCAGTAGTTTGTAAGTTAACTTATGTTGGCGCTGACGTTTAGTTGAATAAGAAGGAACTATGCGCTGACAGAACTCCAGTAGTTTGTAAGTTAACTTATGTTGGCGCTGACGTTTAGTTGAATAAGAAGGAACTATGCACTGACAGAACTCCAGTAGTTTGTAAGTTAACTTATGTTGGCGCTGACATTTAGTTGAATAAGAAGGAAATATGCGCTGACAGAACTCTAGTAGTTTGTAAGTTAACTTATGTTGGCGCTGACATTTAGTTGAATAAGTAGGAAATATGCGCTGACAGAACTCCAGTAGTTTATAAGTTAACTTATGTTGGCTCTCACATTTAGTTGAATAAGAAGGAACTATGCGCTGACAGAACTCCAGTAGTTTGTAAGTTAACTTATGTGGGTGCTGACATTTAGTTGAATAAGAAGTAACTATGCGCTGTCAGAACTCCAGTAGTTTGTATGTTAACTTATGTTGGCGCTGACATTTAGTTGAATAAGAAGTAACTATGCGCTGTCAGAATTTCAGTAGTTTGTAAGTTAACTTATGTTGGTGCTGACATTTAGTTGAATAAGAAGTAACTATGCGCTGTCAGAACTCCAGTAGTTTGTAAGTTAACTTATGTTGGCGCTGACATTTACTTGAATAAGAAGGAACTATGCACCGACAGAACCCCAGTAGTTTATAAGTTAACTTATGTTGGCGCTCACATTTAGTTGAAAAAGAAGGAACTATACACTGACAGAATTCCAGTAGTTTGTAAGTTAACTTATGTTGGTGCTGACATTTACTTGAATAAGAAGGAACTATGCACCGACAGAACTCCGGTAGTTTGTAAGTTAACTTATGTTGGCGCTGACATTTAGTTGAATAAGAAGGAACTATGCGCTGACAGAACTCCAGTAGTTTGTAAGTTAACTTATGTTGGCGCTGACATTTAGTTGAATAAGAAGGAACTATGCGCTGGTAGAACTCCGGTAGTTTGTAAGTTAACTTATGTTGGCTCTGACATTTACTTGAATAAGAAGGAACTATGCACCGACAGAACTCCTGTAGTTTGTAAGTTAACTTATGTTGGCGCTGACATTTAGTTGAATAAGAAGGAACTATGCACCGACAGAACTCCGGTAGTTTGTAAGTTAACTTATGTTGGCTCTGACATTTACTTGAATAAGAAGGAACTATGCACCGACAGAACTCCGGTAGTTTGTAAGTTAACTTATGTTGGCGCTGACATGTAGTTGAATAAGAAGGAACTATGCGCTGATAGAACTCCGGTAGTTTGTAAGTTAACTTATGTTGGCGCTGACATTTAGTTGAATAAGAAGGAACTATGCACTGACAGAACTCCAGTAGTTTGTAAGTTAACTTATGTTGGCGCTGACATTTAGTTGAATAAGAAGGAACTATGCGCTGACAGAACTCCAGTAGTTTGTAAGTTAACTTATGTTGGCGCTGACATTTAGTTGAATAAGAAGTAACTATGCGCTGTCAGAACTCCAGTAGTTTGTATGTTAACTTATGTTGGCGCTGACATTTAGTTGAATAAGAAGTAACTATGCGCTGTCAGAATTTCAGTAGTTTGTAAGTTAACTTATGTTGGCGCTGACATTTAGTTGAATAAGAAGTAACTATGCGCTGTCAGAACTCCAGTAGTTTGTAAGTTAACTTATGTTGGCTCTGACATTTACTTGAATAAGAAGGAACTATGCACTGACAGAACTCCAGTAGTTTATAAGTTAACTTATGTTGGCGCTCACATTTAGTTGAAAAAGAAGGAACTATACACTGACAGAATTCCAGTAGTTTGTAAGTTAACTTATGTTGGTGCTGACATTTACTTGAATAAGAAGGAACTATGCACCGACAGAACTCCGGTAGTTTGTAAGTTAACTTATGTTGGCGCTGACATTTAGTTGAATAAGAAGGAACTATGCGCTGACAGAACTCCAGTAGTTTGTAAGTTAACTTATGTTGGCGCTGACATTTAGTTGAATAAGAAGGAACTATGCGCTGGTAGAACTCCGGTAGTTTGTAAGTTAACTTATGTTGGCGCTGACATGTAGTTGAATAAGAAGGAACTATGCGCTGACAGAACTCCAGTAGTTTGTAAGTTAACTTATGTTGGCGCTGACATTTAGTTGAATAAGAAGTAACTATGCACTGTCAGAACTCCAGTAGTTTGTATGTTAACTTATGTTGGTGCTGACATTTAGTTGAATAAGAAGTAACTATGCGCTGTCAGAATTTCAGTAGTTTGTAAGTTAACTTATAATGTTGGCTCCGACATTTAGTTGAATAAGAATTAACTATGCGCTGTCAGAACTCCGGTAGTTTGTAAGTTAACTTATGTTGGCTCTGACATTTACTTGAATAAGAAGGAACTATGCACCGACAGAACTCCAGTAGTTTATAAGTTAACTTATGTTGGTGCTCACATTTAGTTGAAAAAGAAGGAACTATACACTGACAGAATTCCAGTAGTTTGTAAGTTAACTTATGTTGGTGCTGACATTTACTTGAATAAGAAGGAACTATGCACCGACAGAACTCCGGTAGTTTGTAAGTTAACTTATGTTGGCGCTGACATGTAGTTGAATAAGAAGGAACTATGCGCTGACAGAACTCCAGTAGTTTGTAAGTTAACTTATGTTGGCGCTGACATTTAGTTGAATAAGAAGGAACTATGCGCTGGTAGAACTCCGGTAGTTTGTAAGTTAACTTATGTTTGCTCTGACATTTACTTGAATAAGAAGGAACTCTGCACTGACAGAACTCCTGTAGTTTGTAAGTTAACTTATGTTGGCGCTGACATTTAGTTGAATAAGAAGGAACTATGCACCGACAGAACTCCGGTAGTTTGTAAGTTAACTTATGTTGGTGCTGACATTTAGTTGAATAAGAAGGAACTATGCGCTGACAGAACTCCAGTAGTTTGTAAGTTAACTTATGTTGGCGCTGATGTTTAGTTAAATAAGAAGGAACTACGCGCTGACAGAACTCCAGTAGTTTTTAAGTTAACTTATGTTGGTGCTGACATTTAGTTGAATAAGAAGGAACTATGCGCTGACAGAACTCCAGTAGTTTGTAAGTTAACTTATGTTGGCGCTGATGTTTAGTTAAATAAGAAGGAACTATGCACAGACAGAATTCCAGTAGTTTGTAAGTTAACTTATGTTGGTGCTGATGTTTAGTTGAATAAGAAGGAACTATGCACAGATAGAACTCCAGTAGTTTGTAAGTTAACTTATGTTGGTGCTGTCATTTAGTTGAATAAGAAGGAACTATGCGCTGACAGAACTCCAGTAGTTTGTAAGTTAACTTATGTTGGTGCTGACATTTAGTTGAATAAGAACTAACTATGCGCTGTCAGAATTTCAGTAGTTTGTAAGTTAACTTATAATGTTGGCTCTGACATTTAGTTGAATAAGAAGTAACTATGCGCTGTCAGAACTCCAGTAGTTTGTAAGTTAACCTATGTTGGCCCTGACATTTACTTGAATAAGAAGAAACTATGCGCTGACAGAACTCCAGTAGTTTGTAAGTTAACTTATGTTGGCGCTGACATTTAGTTGAAAAAGAAGGAACTATACACTGACAGAACTCCAGTAGTTTGTAAGTTAACTTATGTTGGCGCTGACATGTAGTTGAATAAGATGGAACTATGCGCTGACAGAACTCCAGTAGTTTGTAAGTTAACTTATGTTGGCGCTGACATTTAGTTGAATAAGAAGGAACTATGCGCTGATAGAACTCCGGTAGTTTGTAAGTTAACTTATGTTGGCACTGACATTTAGTTGAATAAGAAGGAACTACGCGCTGACAGAACTCCAGTAGTTTTTAAGTTAACTTATGTTGGCGCTGATGTTTAGTTAAATAAGAAGGAACTATGAGCTGACAGAATTCCAGTAGTTTGTAAGTTAACTTATGTTGGCGCTGATGTTTAGTTGAATAAGAAGGAACTATGCACAGACAGAATTTGAGTAGTTTGTAAGTTAACTTATGTTGGCACTGATGTTTAGTTGAATAAGAAGGAACTATGCACAGACAGAATTCCAGTAGTTTGAAAGTTAACCTATGTTGGCGCTGATGTTTAGTTGAATAAGAAGGAACTATGCACAGATAGAACTCCAGTAGTTTGTAAGTTAACTTATGTTGGTGCTGACATTTAGTTGAATAAGAAGAAACTATGCACCGACAGAACTCCAGTAGTTTGTAAGTTAACTTATGTTGGTGCTGACATTTAGTTGAATAAGAAGGAACTATGCGCTGACAGAACTCCAGTAGTTTGTAAGTTAACTTATGTTGGCGCTGACATTTAGTTGAATAAGAAGGAACTATGCGCTGACAGAACTCCAGTAGTTTGTAAGTTAACTTATGTTGGTGCTGACATTTAGTTGAATAGGAAGGAGCTATACACTGACAGAACTCCAGTAGTTTGGAAGTTAACTTATGTTGGCGCTGACATTTAGTTGAATAAGAAGGAACACAATCGCTGACAGAACTCCAGTAGTTTAAAAGTTAACTTATGTTGGCGCTGACATTAAGTTGAATAAGAAGGAACTATGCACTGACAGAACTCGAGTAGTTTGTAAGTTAACTTATGTTGACGCTGACATTTAGTTGAATAAGAAGGAACTATACACTGACAGAACTCCAGTAGTTTGTAAGTTAACTTATGTTGGCGCTGACATTTAGTTGAATAAGAAGGAACTATGCACTGACAGAAGTCCAGTAGTTTGTAAGTTAACTTATGTTGGCGCTGACATTTAGTTGAATAAGAAGGAACTATGCGCTGACAGAACTCCAGTAGTTTGTAAGTTAACTTATGTTGGTGCTGACATACTAGATGTAATTAATAAAGTATTGTAATTTGTATGTTTATATGTCAGTGTGGTTGATATCTATTGAGTTTGTTAGATCTCTAGAGTATTGATATACTATTGACCTTGTCTATTCAATACTTCAATTCTTACAATCAATCTGTTGCAGATCTCCTGCAATTATCTAAATGAATAATATCTGTAATTTTATCAAAATCTTTTTTCTTTGATTCTACATGTATCTTAGTGGTGATACATATTTTTCTGTAGTGTAATATTGAAACATGCAAAAAAAAATCAACTTTCCATATACTTTTATGTTAAAAGCAAAAACATAGAGTTGACAAACCAAGTTGCAGATGGACATTAGGTATTCTCATTGAGTTGGTAAGCTTATCTTTGTTAGTGACATCTATCCAGTACTATTGGAATTGGCGATCCAATTTTTGTCCTAGACTCATAAGCTTGAAGCTAACCTTAGGGTCAATCTAGTTTATCAGCAGAGTCATCAGCTTTCTTAAGCAATAAAGTGTTACCTTATGGCGGTTATAGCGATCATATATCAGGACAATGGGTGGCTATATAATTGAATTTGCAACCAAAATTTGTCCTGGTATATTATCATAACCCTCATAGGGTAACTGTTTACTGCTTTATTTTCAATTTTGAAGTTCAGCATAATTTTTGTGTTTTATGAAAAATAATGTGATGGTCATATAAAAGCCAAATGAATTTGCATAAGTCTGATGGTAACATAATAGCTATTGTAAATATTGTTAGATAATAACTAACCCAATATAAGTTATGTTGATTCTCTTAAAGATAGGTCAGAAATAAAAATGGAATGATTACAGAAAGAAGATTGCCTTGATTTGTCAGTCAAATTACAGCTTGTATTTATATGGTGATCAATCTAAGTCTAACCATCAATTATAATTACTGTTCATTATCACCTGGTATACTGTATCTCTATTATTTTTACCTTCTTAATATCTGAGACTATCAGGAAGTCTGGCCACTTTATTCCTTTTAAAGACGATAAAAAAATTCAATTCCAATTTTTATAATCAGTTATTATCACCTATTGATGCATATATTGGTTAAATTCAGAAAATTTAAAGGTCTTATTGACTTAAGGCTATTGCCTGTGGCTTGAAGATTAAAATTTATTGTTAAAAATATTCTTGAAGGGAAGAAATCTTTCAGACATATGAACTACTGAAAGAAACAACTATATTTTACAAGGATAACAACTTAGGTTCACAAGTCCACTGTGACAGGGATCCTTTCTACCAGCTGGTCCTTGGCCAAACCTCTTGGCATTGATCTTTCCCGGTTATCCGTACCCATTTACAGCTGGGTGGACTGGAATTATGAGTGAAGATGATTTATTCAAGGTCATCGAACTTTCACACACCGAAACCTCAGCAGTTGGAAAATAAACACATTTCAATAAAGACCAGTAAGGTTTGGTGGAAATCCTCTGTAAAACTATTTGAAAGAATAGAATTCAGAAACCAATGAAAGCAGTAATGTCTCCATTAATGAAAAATTACTTTTATCAAATTAATCATTTCTGGTATTTTGATCAAATTTAATATTTTTACGACTTGCAAGCCTGATTATCTATGTTTGCATAGTCCAAAGAGATAGCCAAATGTGGATAGAGTCTACATTTCATCTGATTTGAATGAAATATACTGTGTTCATTTGTGTTGATGAGATCTTGAACAAGTTTGATATTGACAATTTTTCAGTGAACTGTTTTTAAAGGGATAATAGGTCTTACAATGAAATTTGCCATAAATAACATAAAAAAATAAATGAATATCCAAAAAACTAAGTAATTATCCATAAAGATGCATTTGTTTATTGAAAAAAGCTTAGGTAATCAATATATTAAGCCTTATTATATTGATTAAGCATTTTTCAAACATTATTTATTTTGTGAGTTTTCCAAATTTTCAGGGATTTTTTATACTTTATAACAACCGGTAAGCTCACTGATGAATGAATACTCATATTGACCATTCTTGAGAACTAAAATTTTATGTTCATGCTAAATCACAGATCCCTTTAATTTATTGGTCTTGACTTGGTCAAAACGTGTCTAAATTAGTTTGTGACTGTGATAGAGACTACAGTTTTGGTCTGATTTGAATGAAATTTTAGTGTGATTTAGTGTATTATATCTTTGATGGGCCCAAATAATGTTGGAGTTTCAAACTGTGTTTAAGGGGGTTGACAACCTTATCGTTCGAAGTGTATTTCAATCAAGAAACGTATTAAGTTTATATCCATTCTATTTGGCATTAAAAGAAACTCATCTAGAAAAATTTTAGCTCAATCGCTTCAGTAGTTCGTCTGATATCCGTCCGTGAAGATAATCTATTTATAGAACAAAACGGGGTATTCCTCTATGTAGACGTACAAATTACGTTGTCAGTTGACATTTGTGATTACAACATCATCGGCTAAATAAACATTCTCTATGTTTGCCGGTCAGTTATTGTTAATATCGGCACGCGAAGTAAGAGTTTGTGTATCGGGGGAATCCAGAAGTCACGTGATGTCCCATAAATCTTTACGTCACATGTAAACAAAGAAAATTTTATGATTGGTGGGTAGGGGTGTTTTGATATGTGCTAATCCATTGTTTTAGCACTCCAATTGTGTGGATATCGGTGCATATCATGCCTAAAAGGTGCTTAAAGATTTCTACAGCATGAAAGACAATCTTTTAACAACATGGTCGTTAATTACGTAAGGTTTACATGTGTTTGCAAAATGTTGAAAAAAAATGCCATTTTTCCAAAAGCATATCTCGCTTACAATTTATCCGATTTTTACAAACTTTGGCTTCAGCTAAAGCTTACGATGTCCTCTATAACTTTACGTTGGCTTTTTTTTATAAAATGAATAGTTTTTTAAAAATTCAATTTTTCGTAAATGCACTCGCAAAATTTTGATTTCTATCAATATCTTCAAAACAAAACAAAATTTTCCAAAAAGCCAACGTAATTTTGTAGAGATACATGTAGACTTGCGTTGTGCAAAATTTCAACCTTCTATATTAAATAGCCTAGTAGATATGCTAATTTTAAGGGAATAATTGACGTTTTTTTCGTTCATCTTTCATACCCTATTTCTCAGAGTTGAAATGTCATAAAGAAATAAATTTTATATTTTTGGATAGCTGAAAGTCCCCTCTTTCCATTGATATTTAAATATTTCAGATAGGTGGAAAAGAAGTGGTTGAAATCGTCTATTTTTTGTACATAGGTTTAGGGTTGTCAACCCCCTTAATCGGAAATATACTTTAAAGTGGGCTTATCTTTTTATGTAACTACTTGTTTATTCTTGCAATATTACTAAAATTGATCATATAGTGCTTTGCAAAAGTGAGGTCGAATAATGTTCATTTCTATCATTTAAAAGAAACGCTTACATCTGATTGTAATGATAAAAATAATAAGACCATAAATGGCCATGTTATACATTACAAAATGTACTCCTTTATAACATAATTTGTTGATGATGTGGCAAATTCTCAAATAAAATTCCATATTTTAACTGAGTAAAATCTCTAATTTCCATATTGTGAATAATGAGGCACACCACCAGCTGTAATTCAAAATAATATTTCATTAGGTATGGTATAAAACCTTTATAATTGTGGGAAAATAATTTATTTTAATTGTCCTAGCCACTTTTGTGGTCTTTTCTTGGCTAATTTGTGTTTTGTTTCCTAGAATTTCTTTTCAAACCATTAATTTATGATGACATTAAACCAAGAGTTACCACTGTTTGAAAGCTAGTCTAGTATTCAATTGTTGTAGTTCTTGTCAAGGCTATTGGTTGGACATATTAAATAGGATTTTGTTATGCTAAAAGAAACTTGCCTCCTATTCTTTTCTTCTGAATATTAGTGGTAACATATTGAATTAATACTCATTGTCAGAACTGTAAACCTCTCCAATTCTAATATTCATATTTCTGACTAATTCAAATTCTTTTTATTGAATTCACTTTCTTAGTAACATCTGGATGTATAATAGAAAATGATATATATATAATATTTTCACCAAATGTTGCCTTAAGCCTTGCCGATTAATTCAAGAATGAATTCTTTTCAATTTAAATGAAACTTAAACCTGTTTACTTGCAAGTTTGACGCAAGAATTTGACAATTTGAAAAAAGGCTTGACGAATGTGATTTTTTATTATTTTGAATAAGATTATGTTGATATGTATTGAAAAGAAATAAAATTGTAAGAAATTTTATTCAATCATGTAGATATCTTTTGTTCTCTCTTTTTTTGTCCGTCATTGAATTATTGAATAATTTTGTTGTTATTCTTGATATTTAATGAAATTGAATTATTGGCCCAGAATCCCAGTCTTTTATGAGTTCATTTAGGATATTTGCAGTGACACCTTTCTATACTTAAGTAAAAAGTAAATTTTTTTTAAATATTTGATATAGATGGAAATTTATTTTGTATATTTGATGATGTTCTTGTGAATTGGGATATGTTATGCCTAAATTTATACTTTGTTTAAAAGATCAGGCTTATTCTCAATTTTTGCAGAGATTGTCAACTGTTTGTTTATCATTAATACCAGAATTCTGATATATTCTTTGAGACAATCCTGAAGCTACAGAAATTCCACTTTAAATCTTTCTAAAGAGAATCAAAATGTTCTTTATGGACTTGCTAGTCCCATTTACACCTGGCCCCAATAAATCGTTTCGTTCTCAGTCCAAACAAGGTATCATTACAAAAATAAAATGTTTTACAAAAATCTTAGGAAAATTTGAGTGTAAATTTATATGAAGAAATTATATTAACAAGAGAATTGATCATTTTCATTAAAGATCACGGACCTGCAATCAAACTTCTACCCTTATGACATATATCTTATTCTAAGGTGTTTTTTTTATGCCAAGGGGGCTTGGTCTTTTGAAAGTTATGTTCTCCTTTTATATGGTATCAAAGCATCAACTAATGTGAACTTAAGCAAAGTGTTAGCTGTCATCAGGAAATTCTTAATAACATTTTCAAAATGTGTTGAGAAGGTGGATTGTGAGAAGATAGAAAGGCCATTAAATTAAGTATTAAATGAGTTATAACCAAATGGAAAATCAGCAAACGATAGAAAACCTTTCAAAATGAGCTCTTTGGTTAAGGACATAATCCGCGTCTAATGTGTTCAAGGCAAGTAAAATAAGCAGAAGATATTATTAGTGGAGAATTTTAATCAGGTTAACAAACTCAGCTGTAACACAATGAGGATTATGGGTAATGTATCTTACGCTGTGTCCTTAATTCGTTAAATTGATAAGCACTTGATGAGACAAAAGTAGTATTATGATCAGACTTTGTCCACTCTTCTCATAACATGATTTATTATTTTACTGAATATTTACTTTTCATTAGCATCGTTCTGTATTGTCTTCTCTCGGTTTTATTATTTCTCTATATTCCAGTCAACAATAGTCTGAACAACATCTTTAACTGACATATTTTGTTACAAAGTTTTTTCAGACCAAGGTTTGGTAGGAGATGTGGTGTAAAAAATCTTTAAGCACTTTATTTACATGATTAGTCTTACATAGTACAATAAAAGATGTATAGATATTTCCATTTTACTAGTTTCTATGTAGGGTCTTACAACATGGACTTCAATGATGTTACAAGGTTCAGTATTCAAGGTACAAATTCAGTCCCATTATTCCTAAATTTGTACTTTTGATAGAGTGATAACTGGTAGTTCAAAAAGGTGGCGTTTCGGAATCCCGGTTTAATATATTATTGGTGGGCTTTAAAGTTACTTAATTTTTTCATCAAGAGTTAAAGTTAACATACACTGTTAATTAACATACACTTTTAGTTAACATACACTTTTAGTTAACATACACTTTTAGTTCATACACTTTTAGTTCACATACACTTTTAGTTAATATACACTTTTAGTTAACATATACTTTTAGTAAACATATACTTTTAGTAAACATACACTTTTAGTTAACATACACTTTTAGTTAACGTACACTTTAAGTTAATAAACACTTTAGTAAACATATACTTTTAGTAAACATATACTTTTAGTAAACATACACTTTTAGTAAACATACACTTTTAGTAAACATACACTTTTAGTTAACGTACACTTTAAGTTAATATACACTTTAAGTAAACATATTCTTTTAGTAAACATACACTTTTAGTTAACATATACTTTTAGTAAACATATACTTTTCGTTAACATACACTTTTAGTAAACATACACTTTTAGTTAACATACACATATACTTTTAGTAAACATATACTTTTCGTTATCATACACTTTTAGTAAACATATACTTTTCGTTAACATACACTTTAAGTTAACATACACTTTTAGTTAACATACACTTTTACTTAACATACACTTTTTAGAATTAAAAATATATAACTTTTGATTTTATTTACTCATATATATCTTCATGTCCTTTACATGATTTGATGCAAATTATTGCAAATGTAACAAATGCATTGTATTAGTCCAATATAAAAGTAATAAGTGTAAAAATCTACATAAGAAATAATATTTTTTTCCTGATTGAAATAACTCCTGTCTATTTTCAATGATATTAACCATACTGAATAGATTTCTCTACTAAATACCACTTAATTGGAAAATTGATGAAAAATATGGATTGAAAACGGAATTCATTGGGACAGAAATCTATATTATTGTATAATGCAAAGGGGGTAGAAAGCTTGCAGAAATTTTGTCAATATTTTGTGGGGAAAATATTGACTTGTTCTATACAAATCTATTTGTCAGCCATGTTTTGGTAGTCAATCTTATTGATAGGAATATTTCAGTCTCCATTTTATTATTCATTTTAATTTCTTTCTTCTAGCAGCAACACCATCAAAGATGATAACCGAATTTTGGCATCTGTCTTCTCTAAATCTGGAAAATACTTTGTCTTAGCTGATGATAGAAAATACCTCCACCTTTACTTGAGTGAAGAGTGTCGTCTGCTGTGGTCGAGGTAAGATTTCTATTTTGTTCTATTTCATGCTACACCAGCTGTAGCTGTGTTCAGGATAAAGACACGGTAAATGAGTAGTAACATGCTAGAGAGTTTTGTTCAACTTCACACTTTACTATTGGTTACATTTATGATACGGTACATGTTGCAAAATTAATTATCATTTGCATGATAAATACAAATGAATTTATTAAAAATATTTTCTTATTGCTTTGTTGCAAACTCAAATAATTTTTCACTCTTGAGAACCACTTATATTGATGTTGAGTTGTGACAAGCTACTGAATTTGAGATGTCTTAAATTAGAAAACCTTATTTGTTTTATCATTTTTGATTAATTAAATCTGAAAAATATCCCCTTGTGAATAAATTATAATTCAAATGTCACACTTTCAATTTTTTATTAATTGTTCATTTTGAGTTTAATCGTCAAGTTAAATGTGCATCTTTTTAAAATTTGCTTCCAGACAAAATCTTGATCAAAACTTCAAGATGCTTTTAAGTTGAAAGAAAGTGCAGTATTGAATGCCTTGTCTATTTTCTAATAGAAACATTGTCATTTCATGAAAGAATTATGTGTAATAGAATATTTTTGGTCCGAGTTCCTGAAGGTTCTAATGTTTAAACTTCTGATTACTCATCTTCTATCTTTTACCGTAAGCAAATTAAGCCTGAGAAATTCCAGCAAATTCACAGCTGGTTAGGCTAATACAAGAGAATTCTAGAATTTTATCAGTAAACATTTCACCATTAATGTATTACTCTTCATATTATCTACAAATTGGATATCAAACTTTTTATTTTGAAGGGACCTTGAATAAGTTTTCAAATGTTGGAATATTTGATTCCAAGACACCTAATTACTTCTATTTGCACCATTCTGATTTCCCATCTGAATAATATGGTTAATATTATTCTAGAAAAACTTAATAACTATGTCATTATTATATGCCAAAAGCTGCTTGGCTTCATTCCATAAGGTATAAATCCTGTTTCAGTCAAAGTCAGATGTAAATGATGTTTATCAAGGAATAACTAAGGTGCAAATAAACTTATTATTATGTTCATCGTGGAATAACTATTAATTTCGCCATTTGTGGTACAGAAAAAACTTTTGATTTCACTTAATCTTACTGTACTTACTTAAAACAAAACTAGGAATGTCAGGAAAGCGTTCTTGTATTTATGGAATATTGAATAATTAGCAAATTTGCCTTGTGAGTCATTGTCAATACTGAAAGATATTCAAATGTTCAATTACACATTCATGTTTTATTGCACCATTGTCGATGGTAAAATTTACTTGCAAAAGGCTTTGAAATGATAAAAAAAATGACATATTGGCAAATGAACCTTCAGACGATTGACTATTCGTACTGCATGTACAGTTTGATAATTTATTTGTGTGTAAATTGGGTTAGTGCAATCTTTGAATTATGCAATCTCTGAAACACTAACAATTCATATACCCATGATTTAACTTTAATTGGCCTCGTGTTTGGTTCCTCTCTTCTAGCCATGTTACCTTGTATTGGTTCAGCTTCTGTGGCGATTATTCTTCTTGTCTCTCAATCAATCACATGTCCACAGCTGGTCGGCTCTCACTGGTGCTTGTACATAACTTACTCTTATTTCAAGTATTTCTAGCCAACTCGAGCGTGTGCTGGTATTAACACACACTAGAATGTGATCTCCAGCTTATTTCAAACTCTTTCTTTGAGGAGGTACCAATGTAATTAAAATTCAGCAATTGGAGAGCAGGAATGGTTTATGTCTATTAACGACACAGACTGCTGTTTTCTCATCGTTTCTTTAACGTTTAACATTTATTTCCACGCATTTTCCTTTCCAGTATTAGTTTTCTAGCTATCTAAGCTACTCAGAAAGAAACTATAGACAGCCTTTGATGCAACCAATTAAATTTTTTTTCCCCATTTTAAATCTAACTTACAGATTCTAGAAAGTAACAATTATAATTCAACAGTAATCTCAGTAGCCAGTTAGGGTATTGGTTACTCAATTAGAAATGTTTAAACATCTTTATTCAGAAACAATCAGATGATCCAATATATTTTATATATTAAGTTATACTTTCACTATATCAGCTGTCCTTGTTATAATATTCACTTCAATCAGGTTCTAAATGGATACAAATCACCAGAAATGTATATTTTTGGAGAACTACATGTAAATTGGACTACACAATCTTTGAAACAGCATTGGCAGCAAGTTTATGGACCAAGTATAAGTAAAAAGGATGATCTGAATCGGGATTGTGATTCTTGTAAATACATCATCTTTCATCATCGTTCCAGTTGACTGAGATGTAAATGAGTATTGATAATGGGGAAAAATCAATGAGGTCTGGCTGAGGACCCTCAAACATCCTTGAAAACTTAGTTGTTACCTTTTTAAACTGGGTCATCCTTACCAATGTGAAGAGATTTGTCGATGTAGACAGCAATGCCTATTTAGATGTTAATGTGTCTGTTGGTTAAAATAGAGTAATGCCTGATATATTGTCAATATTTTTTACATGCCTTCAAATAAGAACAGTATGCACTAAAGCATGAAAATTTATTGTAGAATTCAATTCAGAAAATGACTACATGTATGTTCTAACTTGTTTATTGTGTAACATGTAGTTGTTAAGTTGACATTAAAACTACATTACTCATATTATCTGAATAAGAAAAATAGAAGAAAAAAAAACCTTAGAGTAATCAATGACAAATTTGTTGAACTTTCATTTGAGTTAGCAAATAGATCTTCTCGTCGAAATTATCCTTGAAGGAAATCATAACGCTCTGCAATTTGGCTTGTCAACTCTTTGTTTTTGGATGTAAAAGTTATAATGACCTAAGGATAAAGCATAAAGATTACGTGATCTTTGACCTCATATTATATATCATATACGATATATACAGACTGTGCTGGGTGTCCCTAAATGGACTGGTTTCCCTTCCTTAGATACTGCTAGTTTATTTAATATATTTAATACAGAAGCTAACATTTTGTGCCATTTTCAATACAGTTGCCAAGTTTCTATGGACAGTATAACTATTATTCTATTTACCTCACCTATGTGCTCATCAAATATTTTGCAGAACTCGTTGGATAAAGCTATAGATATTTACTTGTCAGATTCTCTGCTTATTAAGCCTACAGGATTATAAATTGTCTGTTGTCTATTACCATTTTCTTTAGATAAATTTTTGTCAGTTGGCAATTTTCCCATAAAAAGTTTATTATAATTTTGCAGTGGTATATTGTGCAGAAAATGAAGGTAATAACAAAAGGGTTTGAAAGTAAAATAATAAAGCTAGACTAGTTTGTAATTATAACCATACAATCTAATGTTATGTTATTGAAGAAATAGTTCTGATATAGCATTCAGTCAGGCATGCTTTGGCATTAATCAGACCCATTCAAGCATTCTCAGTAGTCTATTGTTACCTTAGCTTTAGAGGAAACCAGCAAATTGCAAAATTTCATATTGGTCTTTTGTTTGTTGTTGAATGCTAGTAGAAAGCCAGTGAGGTTGTTTGGGACAGTCTAAGTGGATTTGTGTTTTATTTCTAACTCAGCTGACATCTGACATATTCCTCCAGCCTGCCGTAAAATTTATAGCAGATATTTCCTGTTCCATTCCGTGATTCTCTTTCAAAAAACTACTCGATGTGAAATTCAATATTTTCTGATCATGAAAACTTGTTTGGGGAGGTTTTTTAAATATTGTTTGTCAGGAGCTACAAACTGAAATGAAATATTAGTAGATAGAATGGTATTATTATACAACTTAATGGCATGCAATATGGAAATAATATGAATAAATGAAATGGTGGTTTACGTCCTACTTTTGTGCACCTGTAAAATGAAAATTTCAGGTGTAATAACTGCAAAAAAAATCAGTTATTTTGAAGGTATAACAACTGAAATAAAGATAATTCAGTTTATGTCAAGGTATAACCACTGAAATAAAGATGATTCAGTTTATGTCAAGGCACAACGACTGATGTTATAATATAAGAATAAGTCTATTAATATAGTGCTTCCATACTGTAGAAGAATGCCCAAAGCAATTGTAATTGAAATAACTAATGTCAAGATATAAGAACTTAAATAAAAGTAATTCAGCTAATATCAAATTATGACAACTAGAATAAAAGTAACAGGCCAATATCAAGGTGTAACAAATGAAATAAAACTAATTCAAACTAATTTAAAAAAGATTATGTCATAACTCATATGTGAATGATGAAAATAGAGATATAAAATAGAGAATAGTTTATACATTCTGTTATATAAGAGTGTGTGTAAAATTCTAATAAGAGCCAACACTTTATGAAGAGAACAAAAACATTATTTGAGACATCAGTCATATTCTTTTGATTAAATTACCAACGTCCATAAAAATACATTTTTAGTTATTGATTGGTTGTCGTTTAGAAGGCAACTTTACACATGGCTGACTGCTTTAATTAGACCTATAATATGTCAAGATATTTCTACTGTATTTTCAATGACGTCAAATTATCTTAGATGTCAGAATAAATGATCTAGTCTGATTCACAACCAATTTAATGCTGCAAATTAAAGTGACATGTCTGTATTACTGGTATTGTTACATATGGTGTTACCATCATTTTTGTAACATGCAAGTGTTGTCGTTGGAAGGGATTGGTTCGCCATTTTCGGGGGTTGATTTGGGCCAAGATTATTTGTTATTTTCTGTGGAAGTACTAAATTGCGAAATGGGCTTGTTTTGTCTTGAGCATTTGCTTATTATGATTAGTTGATACTGTAGTGACTTAGGGTGTAAATCTATTTGAAAGGTGAATATTGCTAGAATGTAACTGTGGTACAAACTTTCTGGTACCAGTATGTTTTTATTTCGCTTTGATTCCATGCCTCAAATTAGCTTTGACTGTGAAATTGACAACTTTCAGGAATTATTCCAATAAACTTGTTAAAGCGTCTGTTTGATTAATCAAGTAGAAATAAGATGAATATTTAGAGACATTATTTTATGAAGAACACTTCATTTAATAAGAACATACAACCTGACCGTTACCTTAATTAAAGGGATGACTTTTTAACATTTCTCCTAATATAACATTGCTGCACACTGCAGGACATTGCTTTCCGTCTTAAGCAAGTATTCTAAACAAGACACTGGCATTTTGTGCTCAATATTTATGTAAAATGGAAATGTAAATTTGTGCTACTTCTAACATAGACCTGAAAGAAAAATATATACATTTAAAGGGTTTATGGCAGCACAAGAAAACTTTTTATTCAGCTATTTGGAAATCTGAATTTCAACCATCTCGCAAGCTTCCAGTGTAGTGTTCTGGTCTCTAAATCATAAGCTTACTATTCACAATCATTATTGTGAATGTCCCTTTGATATAGCTGACTGTATGAAAAAGGTCAGGCTGATGTCTGACAAGTTGATTTACATATAAAATTTCAACGATCTAGCTAGCTTCATTAACAAGATGTTCATTTACTTGATACAAGCGTGGAGCAAGCACAGACATAGGAAATTGGCCATTAGATAGTCCACCCGTAGGAAATTGACTTTTATTTAGATTTGGAAATGTGGACAGGTTGAAGTTTATTTACTAAATGTTGGCACCATGTTATTCTCTGTTGTCACAAGACTATTGTAGCAGACAGAGAATGGTTCCATGGTAAAACAATATCTGATTAGAATTATAAAAGTCTCACATAGTTTCTACTTTTAGTACTTTCACTTGAATATAATAGCAGCAGATTTTCAACTTATTCTTTGCATAATAGTGAAAAATGTTAATTTAAACAACTAGTCTGCTTTTTAATAGGTGGACATAATGTGGATTAAAAAGAAAACTTTGGACATACTTACCTCTATGTTAAAACTTCCAGAATGGCCTTCAATAGCTATGTGACTAGGGCCACGCACCAGTAGGTTTTTGAATAGTTTGTCCTTCTGTTTAACAATAAAATTATCTATTACAGTTCCTGTTATATAAGAATGTGACTGTTATTTGAACAGTTGAAAACAGAACAAAAAGTAGACTAATGCTTATTCTTCCCTTTTGCACTTAAGATGGTAATGCAAGTCTTCATTAGCCTAAAGAGATGAAGGGAAAATACTCAATTTCCTTGCCAGTTTTTAATGTTGAAAAGGAATCACATGAACTTCTTGTCTGCAGCCTATGTACTTAATAAAATAATAAATTTGGATGAAGCTTATTTTTTCTACTATTTATAAGAATGAGTGATTTGATGTTTATCATATTGTTTCCATGTCAGGATGACTTAGTGATTGGGTATTAAGTGTTGACTAGCTAGGCTTAATTAAGCATGACAGCACATAATCAAATGGAGTCAATTACTATGATCAATGTTAGAATGTTTCAACAGACCAAGGGGGAATTGACTATCAAATCAAACAAGTGTCTCAGCAATATATCAATTATTCTAACTTTATATCATTGAGGTTTGAGATTTCTGGTTAATTTTTATTTATTTCTGGGATTATAGATTCAGCACAACCTTGAAGAATTATATAAATATATCTTTCCTGTACCACCACATGGGTAATGACATGGTGAAGATCCAAGAGCATTTTCAGAAATTGAATATCTAATCTCATTCTATGGGCTCTGGTCTGTAGCAAATCTTGTGTATTATGATATGCCTGGTGGACTGGATCCTAGCGTTAAAATTTAAAGTAACTCAAAAAATCTTTTGGTTTAAATGTTGTGGATTTAGAAGATCATACAAATAATCCTACTAACAAGTCTGGCCCAAATACTTGACAGAAAGTAAAACAGGTCTCTAGTAAAGTTTTAGGCATAATTCTTTTGGAACACCTGATGTCATTGCTCAATTGATTTTGTTTACTAATACAGCATGCATTTTGGAAGATTCCCCATGGCTGTGTGTAATGTGTAAAAAAATAAATTCTGTGAAATACAATATTCCCCACTGGCTATGTAATCAGTAAGATTTCTTTTTAACACTACATGAGTCTTAAACTCTTAAGTTCTAAAGGTACCTTGAAGAGAGATTCCCCATGGAATGTTATAAGATAACATCAAAGGGAGCTCCCTAGCCTACACTGTGTACCGTGATGAGAGATTCCCCATGGAATATTATAAGATGACATCATAGGGAGTTTCCTATAGCCTACACTGTGTACCTTGATGAGAGATTCCCCGTGGAATGTTATCAGATGACATCAAAGGGAGTTCCCTATAGCCTACACTGTGTACCTTGATGAGAGATTCCCCATGGAATGTTATAAGATGACATCAAAGTGAGTTCCCTATAGCCTACTCTGTGTACCTTGATGAGAGATTCCACATGGAATGTTATAAGATAACATCAAAGGGAGTTCCTATAGCCTACACTGTGTACCTTGATGAGAGATTCCCTATGGAATGTTATAAGATAACATCAAAGGGAGTTCCCTACAGCCTACACTGTGTACCTTCATGAGAGATTCCACATGGAATTTTATAAGATAACATCAAAGGGAGTTCCCTACAGCCTACACTGTGTAGCTTGGTGAGAGATTCCACATGGAATTTTATAAGATGACATCAAAGTGAGTTTCCTATAGCCTACACTGTATACCTTGATGGGTATTCCCCATGGAATGTTATAAGATGACATCTTAAGTAGTTCTCTGTAGCCTAGACTGTGTACCTTGATGAGAGATTCCCCATGAAATGTTATAAGATGACATCTTAGGGAGTTCACTGTAGCCTAAACAGTGTACCTCGATGAGAGATTCCCCATGGAATGTTATAAGATGACATCATAGGGAGTTCCCTATAGCCTACACTGTGTACCTTGATGAGAGATTCACTATGGAATGTTATAAGATGACATCAAAGTGAGTTCCCTATAGCCTACACTGTGTACCTTGATGAGAGATTCCACATGATAACATCAAAGGGAGTTCCCTATAGCCTACACTGTGTAACTTGATGGGAGATTCCCCATGGAATGTTATAAGATGACATCAAAGGGAGTTCCCTATAGCCTACACTGTATACCTTGATGGGTATTCCCCATGGAATGTTAAAGATGGCATCAAAGGGAGTTCCCTATAGCCTACATTGTGTACCTTGATGAGAGATTCCCTATGAAATGTTATAAGATGACATCAAAGGGAGTTCCCTATAGCCTACACTGTGTACCTTGATGAGAAGATTCCCTATGGAATGTTATAAGATGACATCAAAGGGAGTTCCCTATAGCCTACACTGTGTACCTTGATGAGAGATTCCCTATGGAATGTTATAAGATGACATCAAAGGGAGTTCCCTATAGCCTACACTGTGTACCTTGATGAGAGATTTCCCATGGAATGTTATAAGATGACATCAAAGTGAGTTCCCTATAGCCTACACTGTGTACCTTGATGAGAGATTCCACATGGAATGTTATAAGATGACATCATAGGGAGTTCACTGTAGTCTACACTGCTCAAACACACTTGCTTTTCTTGATGTGTGGTAAAAACAGTATTTCACCTGGAAATTATATCCAATGAGTGTTTTAACCAGTCTCGAAATATGGTTTAATTTATTGTCATTAGCATTATTTTCAGATGGCACTGCAGCTTGGAATTCCATAAGCGAGATAGATTATAAGAACAAGAATGGTGACTCAGTCATTTGAGTTGATTAGATAAAGTAGTTCGACTGTATTCAATGTATGTGAGATATGGATTCAATTACATGTATGTAATAAATATATATATATAACATTGAGTGATGATGTCCTTCTTGTTTATAGCCATTAATTGAAAATCATTTCTTTTTTTTAAAATCAATTAATATTAAGCTATCAAGTATTATTTTTCAAAATTAAAGCCTGCTACCAGAAAGAGAAAATCTTGTAAATGGAAAATGTATCATTATCATTAAATCAAATACACGAAAACTCTTCTGAATTCCAACTTTTCCAGCCAATTATTTTGTCTATCTTTCATCTAAAAAGTTTCTGTGTATTTAGGACTGGTTTTTTTCTTTGTACACTCATTAAGTTAAATGTAAATGCTGCATTCGAGACTGAATAGAACTCCTTATCTTTCTTTTTACTCTCTTTTCTTTATGTAAAGCTGAACAAGAAAACGGACACTTTAATCGTTTTAATATCAAATTATGGGTATTCAAGCATTTCACGGACTATCTCTACTAGCCTTCATTTACACGGGACTCATTAATATGTTGCCATAGCAACGTGTTTAAGGAATATGCAGATAAAGTCAGTGAATGCAACTCAGAGTAAATTTACTCATTCTCTATCAGGCATGAACAAACACTGTGTTAGGTTAATTTAGATGTATTTATACCAATTTCATGTCACTTGGCCGTCCGATTCCAAGAGAAAAAGCTTTCTTTCATAACAGAGAGAAGGAGAGAGTGGGAATTAATAAAAATAAAACCAGGTTTTATACACTGTGTCCTATTAATCCTTTGTTATTTTCATTCTAAACCCATCCATCATTTCTCTTCTGCCACATTTTTGTGTTCTTTATGGTAGTCAAGTTTGATCCAATTACCATGACACTTGCTGGCATTGTTATAGTAATAAAATTAGTTTGATATTACAGTACCAATATTCCTATCAAATTGCCTACTTAATTTGTCATGTGGTAGGATTTATGTAGTAATATAGTATCAAAAGAAATCTCAATTTTTACTGCAAAATAGGCATATACACCTGGAAGCAAGGAATCATCAGATATATTATATATACTTTTCATATACACCTTGTCATTCATTATATACACAAAATAATGATCATTAGTTGTTTCCAATGTTACCAAACCCTTATATGTTTGATTTTGGGAGTAGATCAGTAGTTTGGTTATTTTTGATGTACCAATAGGAGTTAATTTATTAACTAAGACATTATGTTCTCTCAATGTCATGTATAAAAGCCTATTTTATGTAGTATGGTTCTATGAAACTTGAGCCTTAAATTTGTTTAAAATTGATGAAAGAATATATAAATTTTTTGTTACATGAAATTTGCACTTGACAAGTAAGATAGAGTTTTGTTTTTGAGAACTGTTGATTTGTAGCCCTGTCAAGTCTCTCAAATGCAAAATTTTTCATCGGAGGGAGGAATGACTTCAGTCTGGGATTTATTTCAATGTTCTTTCACTATGATTTAGATTACTTAAATTGAAAATGAAGTACTTATGATTGTTTTGATATAAAGACCACTTAAACCAACTTTATTTGACACTTTGCTTCTGTTTACACGCCACAGACATATTCATGTGTTTGGTTTGAATGTCATAATAGTCACTTTCAAAATGGCAAAGTGTTGTTCTCCTTAAGAATTTCCTGTTGAAAAATTTGAATGAAATCAAGAGAAATGCCTTAAGAAATTCATTTCAATGATGGAATGTTGATTATCAATGCTGATATTGTATAGTGTCTGAAAGTTCAGAGTAAGATCACGTCTCACTTGATGGCTTAGCATTCCTTCAGGCCTAATACTCGTCTAATGCCCAGTTGTGATTGAAAATGATTTGGCTATTATATAGCAAGGGTTTGATGATTTGATTGAATTGTATTAGTATTTAAATATAAATCCTCACAATTGGATATAATTAACCTTCAAGTGATTTTATTGATTTTTCTTGTATCCATGGGTTGAGATTATGATGCCCTGATGGCTTGTTTTGAAATAATTTTTGGCAAAACATAGAGTAAGTGGTTTTGATTAATATATGATCATTAATATTAGATAATAAAATTCTATTAAGAATAAGTATCTCAATTAATATTAAATGGTATATCCTGTTTGACACAACCAGAACAAAGGTTATAGAATATAGCCTGAACAATATGTCTGGAAATTTTCATAGGTAACTTTGCTATTCCTGCTCTGTGATCTCAATATTCAGTCTTCTAAAGTTGGCCAGTTAAACATGGAACTTGCATAATTGAGAATTTACCTACCTTAACTTAGGTTTTTTCATGTTTTTCGATTTTAAGAAATGTGCTTATTCAACTAAGCATTTATCAGAGTAGCAACTTTTCAAAATCAAGATTTGTTAAATTTTATACCCTGTAGTTCAGAATTGGTCTGAATTGGATATGGTATAACTTGAAATTCCCTACTACCCTGGTATTGATTTTACTGTTATAAAACAATTTACAAGATAAAATACCAACAGACATAAATCTCATTAATCTGGGACAAATATCTTGGATATTAAACCAAATCAAAAAATTGTTATCTCTAGTTAGAAAATAAAATGAATGATCATTTTCTTGGCCTTTTGTTCACTGGAATAATATTTTAGCGGAAAATGTATTTTCTTGGCTATAAGATTTACAATTTGTTTTAATTAGTGTCACGAGAAGAATTATATGGCTGCATTCAAAGACTGATATTTTTTGAGTGTAAAATTGACAATTTGTGTTGTAATTTGTGTCATGTTTTGTGAAAAGAAAATAAGTGGTGATAATTTGTAGAATAGATGAAAGAGGAGTAAAATATCAACTATAGCCTGTATCACTCAATATTCTTTGTTTTATTATCAATTTTGTTATTAAACTATGATTTCTCACTTTTTATTGAGCACACAATACTTTTTTTTAAACATAGAATGAGTTACCCGCATCTAAAAACTGTCGTTTCTGATGCACTTTTTTGAGTAAGCTTAACTGGAATTCAAATAATAACTAGCATTATTGTCAAACTTTCTCTAGACAGCAAGCAAACTTTTTTATTATAAAAGAATTCTTGTCAAGTTTCCCAAAAAACATAAATGGGCAATGGATTCAACCATTAGAGCATCGTCATGGATCAAAAGAGTATCACCAGATCAAAAGAGCATGATCAAACAGCATCATTGTAGACAGTAGGAGCATAGGCACCATTTAATTAGATTACGATAAGTAAAGGGTTTCTACTTGGTGAGCTTATATAGATTCTTAAACATATTAAAAATTAAACTACATCATAACATCTAAACAATGCTTCATTAAATTTATGGGCTGGAACACTGAGTTTATGAAACTCAATATTCTTTCATAATTATAAGCTGTATTTCTGATTCACTTGAAAAGTTTTGATTAAAACAATGAAAAGGAATGTCTGACATAATTAATCTTAATTAGATTTAATATAGATTTAAATTAATATTATAAGGTCCAAGAATAAACATCAATCCAAGCCTTTTCATCTTTTATATGCAGAACTATTTGGATTTTTATATGCCCACATGAATATGTTGTAATTCCAAAAAGAAAAAGCAAGTAGCAATAAACAATTACAGAAGGATGTTTGATGGAATCACAAATACCACTTTAGTACAGCCATTCCTTTGATGTATACTGAACTTAGTGTAATAAATATAACCTGACATCAAATACCATCTTTTAATACCCAATGTTTTGTCAAAAAAGTTTTGCCTTCACCAGGGAAAGAAACAAACTACAAATAGTAGAATGCAATTAAGATTAAAATGCATTCCTCCATTGTAGTTCTTTTCTTCCCCTGTTGGAGTAAGTTTTTGACGAAACATTAGGGATTAAAGAATGGTATTTGATGTCAAGTTTTATTATTTATTACACATGAGTATGTGGACGTACATTTATTGTTGTTGCCCCGTCGGTCCTTCAATATTTGTTGTAGACACTATAGAAGCTACAATTTTAAACAGATTTTAATGAAACTACATGTGAGCATTAGAAATGATAAGACGGTAGTCAAGTTTGATTTTGACGATTTTTTAAATTTAAAGTCAAACTTTTTTGAGTTATTGCCCCTGCCTGATTATTTGTTGAAGACCCAATGGAAGCTACAATTTTCAATGGATTTTAATGAAACTTGGTGTAAGCATTGGAATTGATAAGACGGCAGTCAAGTAATTTGGTGTTTTTTTCTATAAATGCTTTTTAAGTTATTGCCCTTGACTAATCAAAATTATGTCATAAGTTTATTGTGGTTGCAATAGAAGCAACAATTTTCATTGGATTTTGACCAAACTTAGCTTGAGCATTTTCTAATTGGGTATGATTTTTATTTCTAATTGGGTATGATTTCTATTTCTAATTGGGTTTGATTTTAATTTCTAATTGGGTATGATTTAAGTTTTTAATTGGGTATGATTTTAATTTCTAATTGGGTATGATTTTAATTTGTAATTGGGTATGATTTTAATTTCTAATTGGGTATGATTTTAATTTCTTATTGGGTATGATTTTAATTTCTAATTGGGTATGTTTTTAGTTTCTAATTGGGTATGATTTTAATTTCTAATTGGGTTTGATTTTAATTCCATATTGAGAATGACTTAAGTTTCTTGGGTTTCTTGAGAACTTGGGAAAAGAGTATAAATGGCAGAAACTCAAGCATATTTTTACTGTTTTGCTACTTTGAAAGGTAATAAGCTTTTATAATTGATTTTGATAAGGTACTTAGTTATCCTATTAATTGAACCTTCTAATGAATGGACGTGCACAATTCTGCAATGATAATAGGTGTCTTAATTCTTACACAGTGGTATTTTAATTGTAATTGTAATGAAATAACTGGAATTCTGTTGACAGAAAAACCAATGACTTGAATAAAGCCTTTTAAGGTTAAAAAAATCTCCTGATGTTTTTTACCGTTGCTATGGTCACAAGCACTCTACAGGTATATCAATAGCTTTGTGGATAAAGAAAATATTATTTCCTCTTTAAAGTTAAATTTTGTGCTTTCCTGCTATCAAGCTGTGGGAGGCAACAATAGAGTTCCTGAGAAATCCAACACTGAGTAGCAAGTGGCTTTTATTTCATGCAATCAACTGTTTAAAGGCAAAACAAAAGACCTCTTTAGTATTTTTAGGTTCATATGCGACTGATTGTAAAAAGCTATTTAAAATGGATGTTTAGAATAATATTGTGACATAATCTTTGTGAATACTCTTTATCTTGGCTTCTCATCTCTTGTTCTCTTCATGTTCTGTTACAAAGGTGAGACAGAACAATCCAGTATTTTTACAAAGAATGCATACTTAAGCTCTATGTTGCCATGGCTGCCGTGGATGCCCATTCTGTGTCTATAGTGGAAGTCCTGGTTCTAATGCTACAATGTTTAATTGTTCCAGACACTTTGCAAAACTGCACTTTTTGATTCAAAGAATCTTTTATCTTATGACTACTTATGAATTTGATCTCCTTAGTGACATTCTGATAGTTAAGTCTTTTTTCCTCCAGCAGATCAAGCTCAATGTCAGCTAACAGCAATTTTATGAATCAAAATTCTTTCTTTGGATGGTCTGCTGTTATGTAAATAATTTATAAAATTTTATCAAGGAATTTTGAATTTAATTTGAATATTAATGAATAAATATTCTGAATAAAACAATGGCAGATCACTTACGTTTTATATTTCATGGAATTTCGCAAGAAATTATGTGATATTCTAAAAAAATCAATATGACCTTTGTTTTCTAATCAGTTTTGTTCATTTATAGAAGTTAATGCTAGGGCTCTTTCTGCTAATGATAATGATAGTGATTGGAATCAGGGAAAATAACTCTAATTATACCAGATGAAATGAGAGTCAACATAGATTTTAAATCACCTAGTAAAATTAAGTAACTAAAGCCTATAACAAGTTAATTAGAAAATAAATAATAGTCCCATGACATACTAAATTCTACCAGTAAGCTTGCGTTAATTCCACAAAGTTATTGTTTTTCATTTCATTGCTGCTCTTATTGGGGTCTTTTAGTACAAAGATTTCAATCTGGGCCAGAGCTTTTTATACGGCGCCATGAAATGTGAAGCATATATTTTCATCACCCATGTTTGTCCGTCTGCCCATCCATCCAGCCACAAACATTTGCTTGTAAACACTCTAAACAATTCTTTATTGCTGAATTCCTTTATCACCCAAGGATCAACGCTATTGTAAAAACTCTTTCAAGGCTCAATTCTTTCCAACAAAAATATTGAATGAGTTATTGCATTGTTAGAAGGTACAATTCTTGACAGATTATAATGAAACTTAATATTGTACATTTATTACTCAGAGAAGAAGAGTGTAACTGAATATTTCATTTCATTCAATTCTGTCAATGGGCATATATTACCTTTCCTGGCAAATTATCTTAATGAGTATAAGCAATATATCCTTTGAAATGCTTATAGTACTTTGCCATTTTGATTAATGAAAATTTATGACATCATGGTTTTTTTTTATGAACAAGCAAAAATAAAACTTTGAAGAACTGTATACTTTCTGGAATGATTTGAGCTGGCTCTTGATTACCAATTGGAGATTGATCATCAACGGCAGGCTAACGAACTATTATGATAATTGATTGAAGTGATAAAGTAATATTTATGTTTATTTTGTTTTATAAGTTAAAAAATATGAATATTCATTTCTGTGTCTGGAGAAAATGTACAATCCATATTCAATCAATTATGAAATTTGATAATCGATAGTTGAAATTGTGTGTCTTTGATACAATAATCGATTATTTCAATTATATTACACAGGCCTTGAAATAATTGTCACAAGTTGAAAACCGTTATCATATGTAGGCCTACTTATTAATAATATTGGCGCATCAGAGATGGTAAATGAATTAAAACCCAGTGTCTTGACTCAATGTATAATACTAAATGACCTGGGGGTATTTCTTACTACCATTCTGGTTTTAGTTCATTTATATCACGATGGTAACTCTTCAAATTTGTTTTGAAATGAGTTGGGAATTAATAAGATAATTCTAAAAGAATTTTCTCTGGAAACTGTCATCATTATGTGTAATGGCTTCAGCCTTGTTGACACAGCTTCCACTGTGGACAGGAAGCTGCATGGAACTCTATTTATTCTAGCAATATCAAAAGCAAATGGTCTGAAAATAAAGTCGTATCAGGCGTTTATTTAAGGTTTTTGTTTAATTAGTAGCTGAATAAATACAGGCTGAAGTATTTAGGTTTCTGGTTATGTGAAAAATATATGGATTATAACTAAGTATTGAATGATATTAATAATTCACTCAGTTTATATTGTATTTAGTATATTTACTATTTAGTATATTTTACTATTAAAAACATTAAAGTCTTGAAATTTTGTAAATAACCTCCCACTGAAAATGTTTTCAAAAGAACTTTTTGTAAAAATTTGTTCTTCTAAATCTTTGCATTGAACTTAACTTTCAAGATTTCTTTGATGGAAAATTTATATGCTCTTGCGTTTTTGACTGTGACACATAATTTGAATCAGGTTCATAAATTGTTAGAGATGCCGTCCACACTTTCAATTTTTGTAGAGTAACTCCAGAAACATGCATTTACATGCATCATGATATTGGATTATGAATTTGCTTAGTGATTTTAAGAGAAATGTCTAGGTCTTCCCTCCAAGTTATGAGTTATGTAGGTGTTAAACTCTAGTTTGTCTATCTTGATGGGATATGGTTAATATGATTTTTTGTCTTTGGTTTGTTTGGTTGTCAAAGTATTAATTGAATCAACCCAGTGTTAATTTTTGATCAAACAAACCAAAACATAAATTCTCTATTAAAATGTTCATGTTGTTGGCTATTTACTAAGACACACTGTACTGGTCTTTGTTTCTTTTTATAAACCTTGCAATTGACACCAAACTGTGAGCTGTTTGTTTTCCATTCAGGTAGCCCAGCTAAAGTAGCTATTGTATGGTATAAAAATATGTTTTTTTATGTTTGTGAAGTATGTGTTTATTACCAACTTCCATTGTTTGCTTTTTCTCAATTGTTTATCAATTTTTCAGATAGCCTGTTTCTTCTGCTACCACTAGACTTTTATAGTCTCAGACTTATTATCAGCTTCAACTTGACCAAAGGGAAATAACTCATCTATTTTCTTTTTTTATACTCACTTTTTATTCTTAAACAAAGTTCAACAATGATTCAATGTTAGTTCTTTATGAATAATTAGATTTAAAAAATGGCTTTATAATTGTTACAGAATGTTATAGTTGAAGGTAATAATATTATAATTATTAATGTCTGAAGTAAATTTACATTCAATGTTGAGCCATAATAAACCTTTAGCCCCATGTTCAATTATTTTTATGTTGAACCAATCTTTTTAATCTTGGACAAAATAAAAAGTGGCAAATCTATTAAACATTTTAATTAAAAGTCATTTTCTAATTGGGACAGAAAGGAAAACATATATTATATGACGGTAAACTTACATTTAAAGCATAAAAAACTCAAAAGTTCATCAAGAACAGATTTGTCAATGCCTACCTCCAGCTGATGTTTGTGTATTTTATTTTTCTAATTTTCAAGACATAAAAACATTTTCTAGGGTATATTGATTATGATAAAACACAATTTTGTGGGAAAGTGTCATTATTTCATGGGACAATACTTTCATGTTATTCTAGAATAATATTTTCAATATAGCTTAGCAGTAGGTATTGTTTATGTTACAGCCTTGTCAGAGATATACGCAGTTCATATTAAAAGACTAATAGTTAGTTATTGATTAGATAGGTGTATATTTAAGAAATTTGTGAAATGTAAAACTATGCATACAAAGAATGGTCAATAAATGGATTTTCTGTGGCAACATCTTGGTTTCTACTTATAATTTCTTAACTGACTTTTAATGCGTATGAAATTCAACAATATTTTCGTATTCTGAATTATTTTGATATTAATTCAGTTTTTTTTAATAGCGAATATTTTATGTTCAGCTAATACTTTTAAAAATTTTAAAAATTTTATTCCTTTCCTGTTTTGAAATATTTATATGAAGAGCTAGGATATTCCTTAACTTAGTCTGTATCATTTCAGTCGATATCCCATTCCTTAAAACTAATGTTAGAAATATTCTTCAAAAAGTAAGAAGCCGTTAAAATGAGGTGGTTGGGAGGGGTTGTATGGTTTGACATATTCTAATAGTATATGCTTTATTACTTCAACAATTTATAAATCTCCCTTATGTTGACAATAGATTTACCCTTTAAACAATGCATACATTTAGATATAAATAGTGAAAAAAAAAGGTAAGGTAATTATCAATATTAAGATTTTAAGCAGTTATATTATTAAAAGTATCATTGTTATTCATTATTTAAGGCAATACTGTAAGTCCTCCTTGATAGAAAAAAATATCCAATTTCAAAATACCTTAACAACAAACATTCCTCAGAGCAGATTATTGTTTTTACGAACATTAAATAGTTATTTCAGATCCTAAATTCTGTAAATAAGAGTTTTAAGTACAAGCAGGTGTTAATTGGATATTGAATAATAAACACTATTAGAAATCTATATACCAATTGATTCTCTACAAGAATTAAGCGTAAATAAATTAGCCTTAACCAGATATCAATATTAGTTAATGAATGAAAATTGTCTGTGTGTAAACTTGACGTTTGGTTGGAAGTGTATTTGTAGGTCTGTAGTATTTTGTCAATATATGGATCCCAATGTCAGAAAATATCATGATACACTTATTTAATACATGTTGTCTCTTTACAACTTCTAATGATCAATTAACCAATAAATACCTTCATTGTTTGAACAGCAATTTACATTGATCTCAGTTTTTTTGTATTTAAATCTCAGGAAATAGGGTGTAATATGATGACAAATGGCATCCTATTTCATATGAATTATTTTAAATCACACCTTACACTAGTAAAATAGTATGAAAATACAAATTCTTTATGTCAATTTAAAATTGATTCAGTTGAATCACTTAAAAAAAGATAGAACATTCTTTGATAATTTTTTGAGTTGTGGAGTTCCTACAAGATTCTTGTTTGTCATTGTTTTCTTACTTAGTGTCTGTGACTATATTTTATGTACATGTTATAATTTTTCTGGAGAATTTTGAAGTAATTAAGAACTATGATATTTTCCTGAGATTTCTTTCACTGTTGATTTATCCATTTTATATCAGCCTGATATATATTCTGACTTGAGAAAGAGTATGGCTGTAATTTTTTCAGTTCTTTTTGAAACATCACAAATTTTCAAACATTCAGGGTAAAATGAAGAAATTTTGTATTATGTGCATTGTATTAGGAACAGGTATATTATTTGCTTGATATGTAAATATTTGACTATAAAATTTGTTTTTGAAGATATTAAAGCAACATGATAAGTAACAGTTTATTTAGATCTGAATATTTGGAATATAAAAGAAATATGGCGCTGAATATTATGGAAAATAATGATTTCTAAATGAGATTATACAAGATATGAACATTATAACCAATTCTACTCAAACAATACACCTGTAGTTTAAATTACCTTTAACCGAATTGAATTATAATTAGTCTTCCCTAACACGATTTACCTCTTACAATTTCCTGCTTTCAGCCAGTCTGAATTTAAATAGCTAGCATTGTTTATGCTTCATTGATCATACCAATAATACCCTTCATTCATTCACATTATTATGGTAAGAAGCCAACTTTCACTAGTCCAGGGTGCTAATCAGTAGGTCATTAAGGTCATTTTTAAATCAGCTTTCCATTGTTCTACATTAAGCACCTTATTGGTCATGTTTTATTGAGTACAAGTGCAAGTACAGGTCATGTAATGGACTGGAAAGAATTTTTTCGAGTTCAAAAGTGTTTACATTGTTTTCTATGTTACAAATACAACCTTATATGTTTTAAGTTTTTCATAAAAACTAGTATGCATTATATTTGAATGATTTTACACTTCTGTCTGTTATATTTATTTTATAACTGCACTTTCCTTGTATCCCTTTTCATATACTTAATAAGTGTAAGTCAACCCCTATGTACGAACCATTCCTAGTGAGGATCTTGTACCTGAAAACACGCATAATCAGTATAAGCTGAGATTGAACTTGACGTTTGTAGTATTTTGATAATATAGTCCTCATGAATAGTATTGTATATTCTTACCTCTTTTTTAAAAGAGATCTTCAAAATATTACCCAAAATAATGGTTTAGTGTTTTCTGAAAAATGAACACAAAAAAAGAAAGTTGATGTGTACTTGAATAACTGCTTTGAAAATTGCTGTAGACAATTAAGTGTGCCATCTTGTGTTATTTGATGTAATCATTTTTCTGCAGACGCTCAGAATTAAGTAGGATGATAATAGGTTTTGTTGTATATTAGAAATTAAGCCATTGAGTTGAAATTATGAATTGTGTGATCAGGGGAAACCGACAGCCGCTCCAAATGTCAATATAACATTATTTACTTGACAGAATTTTAACCAAAAGGCATGCGCTAATTTGTGAGTGCTATCTCTGACATTAAGTACCTGCCTTAATGAATGTTTTTGATAACGAATTAATGCAATTTCCTGTTTCAAGAATCCACTGTTCAATCACGACTGAGTTGAAAATTTCTGGTTGCCAGAAGAGAGTGAATGTAATTTTTGTATTTTCCTCTTGCTTCATTAAGTGGCCATGGCTAAACACAAGGAATCATCCAAACTCTCAAATCACTGGTCCATATTTAGTTTTTAATTAACATCTCCAATCGCCATGGAAACTGTGTAAATATTTGTTCAAGAGATAGACAAACCTACAATTTTCTGATGTTTTTTGTCCCAACTAGTTAGGCAACATTGTTTTGTTAGACAAATTACGGTAATGCGCTTGTAGGCTTTTAATTTGAAGAATTATATAATTATGTCGTCACATATAATTGTTAATATGGCAATAGTAGCTTTATGTTATCATGCCTCAGGTTTGAATTACATGCTATATTCTTACTTGTTGCATGAGTCAATTACTTGTATTATAAGCTATGTACACTGACTTGACTTCCACAGGTTCCATGTTTTACAGTGCCATTACTTGCTATCATTTGCATGATTTTAATTTTGTCCTGGACTTATTTTATTGTGAGTTTCAAGAGCCCCTTTCCACACAAAAATCAAGACATAAGAACTAAAAGAAAAGGTACAATTTGACTTTAAAAAATACCATGCTTACCACACAGTTTAAAGATTTTTTGTGAAATGACGCCCAGTTCCACAATTAATGGTCACTTAGTTCTTAGTTTTTTCCTAATATATAATACATGATAAAAAGAAAAAAGAAAAGAGATCAAAATTTAATCAAAGGAGGAGGTGTTAAGCATAAGCCACAACTGTTTAGTATTCATGCTGATGCTTGTTGGTTCTATGCTGTCACAAACATTAATAGTCTATCCTATATCTGGAGTACCACTTATTATTAGAAAGATGGAAGATATTGTTCCTGACAATTTTAATGATGTTTGTTTTATTACTAAGACAATCTTGATCGAGAAAATCCTACGTTGTAAAAACACACAGAGAAATTGTAAGGATGTTGTCACGTTCTGGGCAAAAACAAAAACGAAATTAACAGTAAAAATATTTACATATATTTGAACGAGGATAACAATGCAACTACTTCAACATCAACCATTTCCATTAATATTTACATTTCAGTAAAACCGTATCTTACTCTACAACGAATCGCATTCTATGTTTGGAAAACATGCCGAATGCCAATTTAACACGAGAAAATTGGGATTTACTCTTCCATTAAAGAAGGAAAGAGGTTGGAAAAGTATCATCTGGAAGTTCTCGTTGACAAGATGAACAAATAATACCAGAGTTTCGCTAAAATAAACACATAGTTCATTTAGAGGATAATACTAATAGCCACCGTTTTATTGAAAGACTGAAAAGCAAGTTTTCAATTTGAGGCTAGTTAATGCAGGGATTGACAAGTTTGATAAAAGTTTTTAGTTGCTAAATCCTCTACTAGGAAATAAAATTAATGAATTTGCAATCTTGATAAATTGAATATCTATTCAGGTCCAAGATGAAGTATTTTCTGTATTTGCCAGTCATGTCTGATAAGGAGTAAATAAAGGTTTTCCGTTTTTTTTTTTAAATGATTGTCCAGTTATGTTTTATTTCTAAAATTAAAGTATAATGTCTGTTATCAAGGTGAACATGGTATAGAGAAGAGTATTTGGTGGTTTGGTAACACACAGACACAAAGTAAATTAAATGATGACAGGTTATAAGGTTTTCTGCTTTCCCCACTAACAAATTATTTTACCCTCATGCATTCGTATTACATGGTCTTTTTTTCATACGTTCACATGATGTCCCTTATAAAAACCATTTAGAACTCTGATTCTTGGGTATGTATAAGACTTGATGAGTGTGATGGTATCTGGTACTGATTTACTTCTATATCACTCTCTAATAGATCACAGTCTTATGAAATAGTCCTCTGAGGTAATATCTTCCCTTAAAGGGATAATAGGCGTTAGAATACACTCGTCCTTCGGCTTATATTTGTGTTTAATATTGACTATTAGTTAAATAAGTATGCATCCCACACTTTACCAAATTTTAAAAAGCCACAATAAAAATATATGCGGAATTTAAAAAAAAAGTGAGCCAGCGACGATTCCATTCAGTTTGAGAATAAAAGCTTCTGGTAAATCAACGCTAAAACATCATTGTGCAATTCAACAGTAGGGGTCAAGGACGCGTGAAAACCCACATGTTAGAGTTACTTCCCTTTATATTTCACAATTTGAAAATCGCTTGATGGATGGCTTAAGCCTTTTATTATTAACTACTTTATTTTGGGGATTTATCGGATTTTAGAGTGATTTTGATGTATAGATATGACACCAGGTAAGTCCACTGATGGATATATACTGTTATTGTCCAAATTTGAGTGAACTTAAATTTTTATGTTCGTTCTAACGCCTATTATCCCTTTAAGAGTTGTTGTTCTTGATAGTATATAGTGATATTTACTTGGACTCAAATATAATATGTAATGAAACATTTATTGTTTTTATTATATTCTATTATGTAAAAATGTTATACAGCAAATTTAAATATTAGTTAAAACTGTTTGTGTTCTATTTGATGCATTTGAATAGAAAATCTGAAACCTTAAGTGCAATTTGATATGTGAGAATAATGGTAGGATTTATTTAAAATGATTGTTATATGTATACTATTCTTTCTCATTGCCAATTAAATTTCCACTTTATTGCATTCCCAATCTGACAGTAACAATTCCAAATGTTATCAACATTTTTATATTCTAAAGTTAATTGTGCTTCGATTAGCCACAGTCTATAAGCTAAGACAATTGCAGGGCGTTTTTAAAAAAATCTGTTTGAAAACATAAGTTAAAGTAAGATGGGTTGTTCTGCTAAGAGAATTTGAAAGGAAGGGAGATATTGTTCCACAGACAAAAGCTAAATGGAAAACATGTGTTTATTGAAGCAAAAAGAAATCTAGTTCAATGGTCCAAGAAATAATTAAGTCCTAACCCCTGTTTTATTTGTATGACTTGTTCATCAAAATAAGTCGTCTATTTTTTTCTTGCCTTGTTCGTACTTGATAACTTTGACTACATCCTGTTTTTGTTCAGTGGTTTGTGGAAGAATAATTAAATCAACTTAGTAATTAGCAAGTTTGAACTTTTACTTTCTTTTATTTAACCAGGATCTCAATTGAATTCAAACATCAAGCTGATTCTAGGTTATAAAGATTTTCCTGATCTAGTTCTATTGTTTCTTACTTTTCTTTCAGATTTTTTAAAAACACTATTGCACTATTATTTTATGGTGGACATCTTCGGAATAAACTATGACCATATTAATGTAAAATGAAATTTAAACTCATGGTGTTTTTTCAATAACTTCGATTGGTTATTTTCCATTTTAAGCTTGCAAATTACATAAAATTTGCTTTAATCTTCTCTTTCAAAGGTTTCTGCGCTACATAATAAACCTTTATTTGAAAAATGAAATAAGGAGCAGTTCTGTTTAGTTCATAAGGCAGTAACAATTGAGTAGTAAACTCAGAATATTGGCAAGTGTACCAAAGAAGGGATAGGAAGGTACAGGAAGGGATAGCAAGTAAACCACTGAAAGGGATAGCAAGTTAACCAATGGAAGGGATAGCAAGTTAACCACAGGAAGGGATAGCAAGTTAACCACAGGAAGGAATAGCAAGTTAACCACAGGAAAAGATAGTATGTTTACCTCCTGGAAGGATTTCAAGTTTACCACAGAAAGAGAAAGCAAGTTTACCACATAAAGGGATAGCAAGTTTACCACATAAAGGGAAAGCAATTTTACCATGTGAAGGGATTGCAAGTTTACCACAAAAAGAGAAAGCAAGTTTACCATGTGAAGGGGTTACAAGTTTACCACGGGCAAGGGATAGAAAGTTTACCATTGGAAGATAGAAAAAATGTTCCATAAACTTAGTTGCTATAAAAATATATTTTATATTCAATAACTTTTTATCATGATAAAAATGATCTTAATAGGTTGAATATTAGTACCCAACTCCTTTGTCTTTTCCTGTTACAAGAATTGAAGAGATTGAAATCCTAAGACAGTCTTTGATATTTTCAGAACTTTTAGTCATGCAAGGCGATAATTTTCTTTATTTCGTTGTACAATTTGATTGGGATTTGGTGCATATGGTTTAACACTTGAAGTGTTTTCCTACTCGTTGAGCTGTCAATTAGAAAGGAATGGTTCTTTACCATATGTCAATCATTGTGAGTGAAATTAGGGAGTCGGCAGTGGGTATGAATTGTGTTGGAAGATGACAATATAGTCACTAGGTTCAGGTGTGATATTGACAACTTAATCATACCTCTTGTTTAATTGAAGGTGTTGTAATCAGTCCAACTTAACGAGCCAGAATGAAAGTAGATTGTCCTTAATAAAAGAGGACATAACTTTTGACGATTGTTTGTTCGTTACTTCTTTAAGACTAGGTCAACACTACAGCTATCATTATGAATTTTTTCCTGACAAATTTCTTTGACTGTCTGATTTTCTAACATATGGTGATGAATTTTCATGAAAAGATTTTATTTTTTATTTTCCTGCAACAGTTTCTGAATAAATAAAAGAAGTTGGTTATTAAGAGTTAAGAATTGACAAGTTACAGATTTAGGATTTGTTCTCATGTCAACAAAAATAGAGTAGTGGAAATCTTTTTGTTGATATTACCTTGTTGGGTTGACAATATAATGGTTGGGGAAAAGCAGTTCCTTCATTGCACACCAGGGCTGTTGTACATATATGCCAGTCATGACTGATTGTATGTTTGAAATGAAAATTGGCTCCATCAGTCATTAAAATCAAAATTAAAAATTATGGTGATGATGATTTTTAGTAGAAAATTCTTATTTGAAATTTAAATGTTTATCACCTATCCTAACCAGAATCTAATGTCTATGAAACATTTAAGTATGACTATACAGCTGGAAAATGTGCCCAATGCTCCAACTGTTTATTTTTGTCATGTCCTGGCGAAAACTTATCTTCATATCAAAATGACTAATTTTTGTACTTTTCTTTATCATTATAAATTTATCAAAGAATGATATGGTAACTTGAATCAATCAGTCAAATACATCATTTAATTTCATTGGTGAACAAAAAGTCCAGAATAACATATTGCCTTGAAGTCTTTGTTAAATTCATTATTTATTAGATTGTCAAAAGTCAACTGATTTCATTTCTAATACCTGTATTGCTTGGATTATTAAAAACTCATAAATAGTAAATAAATGAAACATAATGTGAATGAACTGAACTCTATTCCAAATAGTTTTTTTTACCGTTTTTCTCAAGACTTTTTGTTAACTACACACTATCAGATGAGTTCAATCTGAAGCCAATTTTCTGCATGGTTGTTAAAATTCTGATGATTATCTGTTGGTTAAACCAGCCAATGATACCATATTTTACACGATATCGTTAATATTATATGTAATGGACCAAAAGTCATTTTAGCTATCAATCACAAAGTTTGTGAGATTAGCCGTGGAAATTTGATAAAAGCATAAATTGAAAGAGAAACTTCATCCATGTAGTTGAGAGAAGCTGATTAAATGAGTAGAGATAGGATTGCTACACTGCACTAACAATCAACTACACTGTTATTTCCCTTCTTGATGCAAGTTTAATTACAATGGTAATATTAAACGCACATTCTACTGGGATAGCACAGATCAAAGAGATTAGCCATTTTGTATTTAATATTGCTTTATCATGCAATTATAATATTCATTATGTGATAAGAGTTATTACATCTCAATAACTTTGTAATCCGAATAATGGTCACCATTTTAAATGCTTAGACAAAAAATTGATACAATCTTGGTGCATATTTGACCTTAAAACAAAAGATGGGTACATTCTTTAAAAAAAGTTGATTTGTGTCCAGTCATGTAGATTCATATCTTTAATTTGGTTGTAATTTAAACTATTGATAATTTGTTGCAGCTGTCCTTTCAAAATTGATCTTGTACATAACATTGTCTGTCTTACATACATGTATATTACAAATCATGTTAGTATTATTTTTCAAATACATGTATGAAAATTCTAGATCAGGTTCCAGGTTCTCTACTTGTACAATTTAATAAATTAAACTGATAGTACTTAGTTTAAATTGTCTGATTGTTATTTCCAAAGCAGCTTTTATGAATATTAAGGATATAGGGTATTAAATACAAAGAATAATAGAAGTCTAGAAACCTAGCTTGTTTCTTTCTACCAAAATTTGTATTAAATTGCAATCAAACCACATGTCTTTCATTTTGAAAAGTGATCTTAACTCTGTTTTAAAGCATATATTAAGAGATGTTTAAATGATTGTTTCTAGAAATGTGGGAATTGGTATGTCAAGTAATGTTTCTTAAAAAATTCAGTGCATTTAATTAGAGAATTACTAGAAGCCAATTACTGGTTGTGAAAATGAGATAAATTTGATGATAAATGATAAATATTTCAACCATCATGATAGAAACATTCTCGTACATTGTTTAAAAAATACTTTAAGAAAAAAGAAAAAGAATGACTGGTTGAGATATGATTTGATGTCTTTGTGTTATTACTAACATAAGATGTAACATAAATGAAAGAAGGATAGAAATGAAGCAATTACAAGAAACAATAGACATTGAAAATAAACCATTGTCATGTTTTCTATATAAAGCTATTCAAGTCAATAAGGTGTATGTTTTGTGGTGGGTTCCGCTTAGTGAGGCAGAACTACTTTTACAACTAGGTCTTGTATTTATAGTTTGTGATTCTGTAAAAGAAATAATTATTATTTTCATTAATTACATTTTCAACATTGTTCTATCTCTTTGTTCTCTCTACGCATTGTTTTGGTTTTTACAAGATGGACTATCTTTCTGATTTTTTTTTTACTTTTAAAGAGTCATTTTTTTATATTTCAATGTTTTGATGTTTTTGAAATCATATAATTTATTTACAATTTTGATAAATGAGATTTTAAAGATATAGTTAATTATTATTGAAAGAATGATGATAAAAATAATAATCGGGAACAAATTTTGTTTTTAAACTATTTTTGCCTCAACAGTTAGTTTTGTTAAATCAAGACATAATTTAAAAATCCACAAAAAATGAAGGAAAAAGTTAAACTATTGTATATTATAATGGTCACAATATTGTATATTACACAATGAAAACTATATATTACATGAATCAAACTATTATATATTACACAATAAAAACTATTATATATTACATGAATCAAACTATTGTGTATTACTTGAGTCAAACTATTGTATATTATAATGGTCAGAATATTGTATATTATAAGAGTCAAACTATTGTATATTACACAATGAAAACTATTATATATTACATAATTCAAACTATTGCGTATTACATAAGTAAAAAAAATTGTATATTATAAGAGTCAAACTATTATATATTACATGAATCAAACTATTGTGTATTATAAGAGTCAAACTATTAAATATTACACAAGTCAAACTCTTGTATGCTACAAGAGTCAAACTATTTGGTCAGTAACATAAGTCAAAATTATGTTTGTTATAAAAGTCAAACTGTTGTATATTACAGGAGTGTAGTTCGAAGATGTACCAATTTAATATTTAGTCAAGATGAGAAATATGTTGTTATATCAGATAAGTCAGGAGATGTTTATAGATACCTTATTGACCAGCCAAAAGCTGAACAGAGAAAAACAGAACAGAAGCAAGATGAACAGAACCAAAAGAATCAAGATAATCAGAAGCAATGTGGAGAGTTATTACTTGGACATTTATCAATGGTCTTAGATCTGGTTAGTTGATCCTTCAGTTATCTTTTTTCTACTTTGTGAAACAAAATCTTGATATTTAAATCTGAAATTAATAAAATAAACAGTCACTGGTATATGTATGACACTTTAAAGTTTCTGACATAGTCCCTTTAATTAAGCATTGATTTATTTGATATATTGTTGTCACTGTTAAAGTGGATGGGAGACTCTCCTGGATTATTAATCCAGTTCAGTGCTGACTGTGCATACATGTTTGGAGTGGACAGTTTGCATCAATCTATGCATACCAATAACCTGCATGGTTAGCATCCAGGATCCAGGTTGTGGTATAAGAGAGCAGGTCTAGCCTGGACTGGGAGCTTGAACAGAGGAGGATTCGCCTCCATCAGTCCCAGATATCTCTCACCACCTTTTAGAAGATCTACACCTAATAACAGATAGTAAAACACAACGTGAAGTCATTTCTAAAGATTTAAACATCTAGAAGTGCTACATTTGTGACAATAATTTATTTATAATTGGTTATCAAAAACACCAAGATGATTCAATTTAGTATTAATCATAAATTCAGAATAGTAAAAAAGATTTTGAAATTTCACTTTTGAAAGGATTACTAACTTCTTTTCATTGTCATTCTGTTATGCAAGGGTGACATCATTAGCTCTTATAACAACCATTATGTTGACCAGATCAGATTGTTTTTATTTGTACTATTTTCAGGTTTTGATGAAGAATGATCAATATTTAGTAACCTGTGATAAAGATGAAAAAATTCGAATCAGTTGTTACCCTAATTCTTATAATATACATTCTTTTTGTTTAGGACATACACAGTAAGTTATAGTATTCATTCAATCTTAAAGTCTAAAATTCTTAAATTCTTGAAAAACCACAACTCTTTTTATGGTTATTGATATTCCAAAACATTTATCTTGCCAAATGTTTTGTATTTTCATTTCCTGATTCAAATCTATTTGGGAGTATATATGGAAATTCAAAAAACTAAATTTTATAAGCCCACATTATAATGTTGTGGTATATCGTCTTCTACACTGTCTATCCACAATGAGCTTGTAAGACTTTAGTTTTCATCGGATTTGAATGAAATTTGCTGTGATCATTTATATTGAAGATTTTTCAATGAATGATATTTGAGCAATTGCCCTTGAATTAGTAGAATTACATCAAAAGTTGTTTCAGAACTGAGTGACTACTGTTTTCTTCAGGTTTGAATTAAGTTTTGGTGTGATCCACGTTTATTGATGAAATCTTGGACTATGCCCAAATTATGGTTCACTTCAACAAATAATGTTGAAATTTAAACAGAAAATAGTCCTCAATGTGGGCATATCTTGCTAGGCAGCCACTTGTTAAAAAAGTATCTTTCTTTTTACTGGAGATAAATGTAGCTTTTGGTTTTGGGTATTGTGAAAGAGTAAATAGAATAAGATATACATGTACATGTATTATCTTATGAAATCTAAATTTTCTTCAGATTTGTGAATAGTTTAATCTATGAAGAAGAGAAGGAGTTATTGATATCAGGCTCAGGAGTAAGTCATAATAATTTCCCAAAGGCAGAGAATCTCAACAAGTAAATAATCGTCATGGGTTCTAATATCAGTCGGCATGTGAAAGTCTTGTGACTCTGAATAGGTCATAATTCCCCCATCTGGAACTAGATCACAGGTATGTGTGGACAGGATAGTCTATAATAGGTGCCTTATGAGGTCCCCTTGAGATTTTTGCGAAGTAAACACTCTCACGATCTTTGACCTCAAACTTGTCATCCACATTCTTGCAATAGTTGAAACCCAGACTTCTCTGAGAAAGTGTAAACTTTGTGGTCTGGATGACGAGATTGCGCACTTCACCACTTCCGTCTAAACAGCTTTTCATTCCCCAAAATGGATAAAAAATACGGTGAATCGGGAGAGAAATACAACAAATAACTAGACTAAATGTGCTCTGATATAAGTCAAGTTATAATGCACTAGCTTGTTAATTAGGTAGTTTTATCTTACTGTGCAAGTGGTGAGGAAAGTAAACAAACTCTGAATGTCTTACCTTTACTTTATTATACATATCAGTTAAAATCTCAAATGTTCTTTTCTTTAATTGTCACAATTTGTTAAGGAAATGAAACAAAATTTATATTTTTTCTGGGGAGTCATTTGGGATACTCATAGGAACCTATTATAGAATATCCTGTACACACATACCTGCGATCTGGAATAATTCCTTGTGAAAATTATTTTTCTTTTCCATCTTTTTGTAGAATTCTTTTTATAATAATTTGATATTGTGTAGTAATTGAAACTGTGATAATTCATTATAGGATTGTACAATAAGAATATGGGATTACCATGGTAAACAACAGTATTGTCAACAATGTCAGTGTCAAATTACAGATACAAGTGATACAGCAAAAGATACACCTTATATAAAATGTATGAGTTATAGTCCAAATCATAAATTATTAGCTGTTGGTTTTGGAGAGTAAGTTATATTTAAGGCATATTACATCTTCAAATCAGGTCATACAAAGCTAAAATTTTAGCATTTCTCATTGACATGAGCACACACTCCAGTGATCTAAAAATTCAGCTGTATGTAAAACAACTCATGAATGTAAGTTCTTTTATATGGTTCAAAAGATTTTTCAAATGATTTGCAGCTTGTAATGCAAATAGTGATAAAAACCTACGTGAATAAAGACCAGATCACCAGAGGTATTGTGTCAAGTATCCTTAGTGTTTCTCATGTGTCAAAGTTCACATTTCTTGTATTTTCAGTAATAAGTCTATAGAAATCTATAGATTACAAACAGAAGATAGAGAAGCAAGTTTAGAATTAGTCCAGTGTATAGATGTAGAAAGAGATATATTAGATTTAGTAACTACTGATGATAAGTTATATATATTACAACCAATACAAGATAACTTTATACAAGTGTATGATATTAATAGTCATACTACTGGACAACAGCAGGTAAGTACCACCTAGCTAATAATAAGGGCTCATATTCAACATTTTGGGGGGTAAATCATACCTTGGTCTTAGATATGGGAATTGCTCACCTTATTTAGATGGTTAAAATATTCATAACTTACCATCGAAATGTCCCTAATTCCCTGTGTAATAAAGAAGAGTTACTTTTCTAAGTTTTTGAAAATCTGTTTATTAGAAGATATGTATACATTAGACCCTGTCACACTTCCTCAATGAAGTTTTACGTCCTACTCTTTTACACCTAGGAGGCTAACGAAGATGGGGGATAATTTTCAGGGAGAAGATAGCTTGTAAATGAAATAAATAAAAAAGTGAAATTTCTTGTTTGTGGTATATTTATGTGATTTTTTTAAAATAATGTGATTTTCTTACAGTTCTAAATACACTGTAGTCACTCATTTACTTACTTGAAAATTGAAAACAAATATTTATTCTCCATTCTTAAAAGATACTAATGATTGCTTTAAGTTGGGAATCTTATTAATTTTTAATTATAAAAACAAAATGAAGTTTCTAACCTACATGTACTTTTTCTACTGATTTCATCAACAAAGGCTTGCAACATTATGCAGCAGTGTGTAGAAACAAAAAACTCCTGCAAAGGTAGCACAGACTGAAGCCTTAAATTTAACAGTTGACTGTAAAATTATTGCATTTCAGTTGACATTGTGCACCGATGAAAAAACAAAGCAATTTCTGAACAAGCTGAAATTGTTGAAGGATTTTTTCTCAGGTAAGCAAAATACTTATTTCAAAATGCCAATGTTCATGTGAATTATTATGTATGAATTTGTAAAATTAGAATATACTATATAATATATATAATAGGCTATCAGTTCAGTTTTTAAGTTGCCTTTCAAGTTCACTATAAATACGATTCTTATGATATTATCTAACTAGAGAACCAAGACAGAGGCTGCATTCAAATTAAATTGGTCAAAATACTACTACTAAATCAATTATTAGTAATATTACTCACATTATTAGTCAGTTCTTAATAAATCAACACCTAATTAGTCTGGAAAAATTATGAAGGTCATAGTAGATTAATACTAGAGGTCTTGACACCTTATTGCCCTGCCACCTAAATGTCAGTCATCTTTTAGTCCAGAGACTAAATACATGCAAGAATTGTTTTGTTTCTTGACCATTTATTTGTGAAATAGAGAAATCAGTTTGAGAAAATATACAAAAGTTTTTGAGGTCTACAAAGTGTACAAAACCAATCACATCACTTCAGTAACGATTTCAGCATTCCAACCATGAAAACTGAAAAAATATAATTTTACAAAGATTTGTTTTTCTATAATACCATCTCAATAATCCTAAACCACAGTGTTAAAGTATTACAAAGCTAGGTGCCTAGCACTTAATATAAGCCTCTGTGATATTGAATGATGTTAGTAAATGCACTTTCCAACAGCGCAGGTAAACTTATGCTAGCACGTTCCATTGTCAAATAAAAATATTAATCTTAATTGTTTTCAAATAATATTCCAGCAATTTGATTGTCTGTAGAATAATTTATAATAAATAACATGTTCCTTTACACTATACAATATTAAACAGATTAAAGATAGAGCAAATTGTTTTTAAGCTGGAAAAGTTTAATTTGATTGTCTGGTAATATTTGAAAAGATCTGCCGCGTGTAATTTGTAAAGTAGTTAAATATTTAGATGCTGAGCTAATTTGGCAGAAAGTGAAAGTGTCGTCAGCCACAAGTCGTAAGGCTCTGAAAGTGCAGAAACAATTGAATTGTTAATAAGAAAAGACATTTAGTTCTCTTTAACAAGATCACAAGTTTCTAATAATTTGGTTACAAGTGAAAGATTTGACACTTTATATAGAAGAATTAAACTTGTTTAACTTAACTCAAAAAATTCCTGTTGTTTTCTACTAGAGTTTTGCTGTTTGAAACTGTACCAGAATTCCTATAGCGACTATTAAAGACTTGTAGAATTGCAGGAAGAAATTTAGCTATATAGATTTCAAGGTTTCCTACTCATATATTATTCAGAATCTATATTCAATATATTAGATATGATATTGCCTGTTTATCCTGCGGCAGGTTCCACTTAATATCTATGATCTGATCAATTTATTTTTTTTTCATATTATCAAAGTTGTCATATTATCAAAGTTGTCATATTATCAAAGTTGTTATATTTCTGATACACATAAATTGCATGTTAATAACTGTTAATGTTTAACCTTGAATATGCCAAAATTCCTGAGATGTAGTCAGTAAATCTTTTATTGAAGAGGAAATTGAAATGGAAATGACTTGATGAACGTTCAGTGTTTCAGAAAACACATAACTGCAACTCTTATGTTCTTCAAACTTTATTGTTATATTTTGCTTCACAATCCTAAACAAATGTATGTCTAAACATGAAATATTTCATGGTAGTAGCTTCTGTCTAAGCAAAATGTCCCAATGTACATAAATTTGCCAGTGGGTGTATGATATTTTGCAGCAATTTTTTATAATGAAAGGATCAATGGTAAATGTAATCTTCATGATGTTTCTTGTTGTCATTACAGGTTGTCTCAATATAGAATGCAACTTTCCTAATTTACGAAAATCTAGAACTGACAATATGGCAGAATACTTACAACGTAAAGAGAAAAGAATTCTTGGTGAAAAGTTAGAACCTCCAACCTATAACGAGAAAAAACTGAAACTTTCTTGATGGTTATGTGCTCACCACATTTAATTTTGAATAAACATATTTTCATCTCAGTATTTTGCTTTGTGGCTTGAAACACCAACTCCTTCATTGCTTATGTGCTGTGGAAAATCTGTAACAAATGAATAAATCAAAGTTCTCAGTGCAGTTTTACAAGAATATCTTAAGGTTTCCACCAACAGGGCTAATAGTCATCAAGACTGCATATAAGAACAATTTTATGTTATATTAATAACAAACATTGCCAAACAACTTGAGCCATGTGGATATAAAGACCCTTCTCTCTGCCCAATGTCAATACTATGTAAATGCTTACACCTTCTTGTTCATATGCTTAGAAATGGTACTGATGAACCAGGGCCCAACTGTATAACAAATTGAAATGTTGATGTGAAATGAAGATTAAATGTTGATGTTACTGTCTCTCTGACACTTACCAGTCACTGATAGATATTTTGATGGTTAAACGTTGATGTTACTGTCTATTTGACACCAATCTGATTGATACTTTAAAGGTTAACAGCTGATGTGATATTGTCACACCAGTCCTTAGTAGATAATTTGATGGTTAAAGGTTGGTGTAACTGTCTCTCTGACACCAATCTGATTGATTGTTAATTGTTAACAGCTGATGTGACATGGTTACATCAGTCCTAAGTAGATAATTTGATGGTTAAAGGTTGGTGTAACTGTCTCTCTGACACCAATCTGATTGATTGTTAATGGTTACCAGCTAATGTAACATGCTTACACCAGTCTCTAGGAGATATTTTGATTTTTAAAGGTTGATGTTACTGTCTCTCTGACAACAATCTGATTGATTGTTAATGGTTAACAGCTGATGTGACATGCTTACACCAGTCTCTAGTAGATATTTTGATGGTTAAAGGATGGTGTTACTGTCTCTCCGACACCAATCTGATTGATTGTTAATGGTTAACAGCTGATGTAACATGCTTACACTTGATGGTTAAAGGTTGGTGTTACTGTCTCTCTGACACCAATCTGATTGATTGTTAATGGTTAACATCTGAGCTGGAATGCTTACACAAGTCTCTGGTAGATTTTTAAACACCCATATTGTAATTTGTTTTTGAACTTAAAAGAGTCTTAACAAAATTTGTTGTGATCATCTCATAATATGAGAACTTGCTCAAGTTCAAATTTGACGATTTTTTCCTGAATTGTTCTTAAGTTATTGCCTTTGACTTTGAAAAACACTTTGAAATTGGCTTGTGAAGCTATAGAGACTACAGTTTTATAGGATTTAATGAAATTGGTATGATCATTTGTATTGATATGATCTTGGTCATGTTCGAATTTAAGATGTTTTTCATGAAAGTATTTTGAGTTGTTACCCTAGATTTATTAAAAAGGCATCAAATGCGTAGATTCTACAGCTTTCATACCATTTCAGTTTTTTTGACCATGTCATCTTTTAAAATAATAAGATCTTGCTTTAGTTTGAATATGAGATTTGTTGAATTATTTTTTTACTTTTTTTGACTTGTTTGATCATCTGTAATTTAAATAATATTTGTCAAATTGCAATTTGACCCAACACAGTTTTTGAATAGTAGAATAAATAAAATATTTAGCTGATTAAATGATGTTAAAATATTGAGCAAGTTTTGGTACAATTTGAGGCAGTCGGTCTTGATATACTGAAAATATATAAGGGAAGTGGCCGTGTCTTGTAAGGCAACCACCAACCACTTTTTTGTATGGTTAACGGCTGATGTTACTTGCTACAATTTACCAGTCTCTTATAGAAATCTGGATTGCTTACGGTTGCTGATTAAAACAACTGGCGGCCTTATAGTTGCCTCGTAATTTGTTAAGGTTATCAAATGGTGTAAAATCGGTAACTACTATAGATAAAGTAACAGACGGAATTTTTCAACTGGTTTGATTTTATGAAGATAATATCGTTACCATGACAACTGAATTGGATTTATTGTCTAAGTTCATACTTGATCACTTTATTTTACACTTGGCACCTTTTCTGTAAATATGTAATCATTTAGTTAAACAAAGTTGTAACAAAACGTAACGTCAAATCTAGTTCTAAATTAGTTAACATAATATTTTCTGAAAAGTCATGTGTGTTCCCTTTGAAGACTTTATGTCACCCGATTTCAATATTCTCCAATGTGAATCATTGTGCGGTTTTGTTGAACGTGATCCTTTAATGAAGTAGATTGGTTTAATGCATTTGCATACGACCATAATGAAACCCAATACAACAGGTGTTGCCATTGTAAGCTTTACGTGTGCACACGTTGGTCTTAGTCAACAAGAGGACTGTCCCAGCTGTAAAAGTACAAAAAAGATAGTACTCGTTCACTAAAATTCAGCCTCCTTTCTTTGCATGTCTGAAGTTATGTTCTGAATATCTGGTTAACATGATATTGTTTACAGCTAGTACGAAATATTTCCCAGCTTCAAAGAGCTAAACCACTGAAACATCGAATTCAGAACTCGAATGCCCTCATATAGAACCAAAGACTAATTTGAATCATTTCGTTGAGACTTTATGGTATATAGTGTGGTCATTAATTTGTTAAAAAATTGACAAGAGCTTAAAAGGTCGGGCTAATATTCGAAAGACTGGCAGCGACTATTCCAGCAAATAAACGACTACTCTTGATGGTACGAGCCATCAGCTTTAACGGTGCACTCGTCAACCTGTAATTAAACACTGTCACTCTAATTTTATGGTCAAGTAGATAAAATAATTTGTCCTTGGTGAGACTGAATTCATGCGTAAAATATTAGGCGTTAATTCTTCAGTGAAAATGTCACCCACGATCAGCAACTCTCATTTAATTCCCCTAATTCTCCCAAATGACGTCTTTAAGATACCATCTGGTGCAGAGAGGACACGTGCCAAATGACATGGCTCGTGACCGAGCGACACTGATCTCAGGTAAACTTCATAACATTGTTTGTCATGTCCCGTTCATAGCAACATCCCTTGAAATTTAATTCAATGGCGTGAAATTAATTTATTCTACTATAAGAAATCTTGAATTCATTTTTTAATATAAATATTGGTAAAGGCGACAAAAATTACTCTTTTTACTATTTTTATCATAAAATTTTACCATTTTTAGAATATTATTTTTTGAATTGCTTTTAGAAATCGGTTTTAACATGATTTGACAAATCTTTGCGTGGAAAAAAGAGTGTCTATGTTTGATATAAACACTGTCCTTTGGGATACATGGCATTTGTAAATAAATGGTATTATTAAACTTTTATTTATTTTGTATTACGATAGTTAAATAACAATATATTTCATCTCATATCCCTTTTTAATCAACACATTGTGATATTATATTATATTATATTTATTATATTATATTTATTATATAAATATTATATATATTATATTTATTATATAAATATTATATTTATTATATTATATTATAAATATTATATTTATTATATAAATATTATATATATTATATTTATTATATAAATTCATTGTTTCAATATCCAATCAGTATTATGTTCTATAATGATATTATTTTTCACAAATATATAATTCTAATTCTAAGCAATTCTAAATAATTCTTAGAAAAAAGATGATTGATTTTATAATTAATTGTTTAAAAAAATAATTGATTAAATTTTCTGTTCTAAACCATTTTTTTGTAATTTAAGTCAGAATTGCAGACAAATTTGTCTTGTTTAAATCGAACATTTTGTTGTAATTTCAAGAATTTTTCAAGCTAATGAAGAAAGGGTGTAATTTTATTTGAAAGAAACAAATAATGAATGTTATAATTAAGTTAATAATTGTAGTTAAATTATAGTGGTGAAAACTAACCTAGGAAATTAATTAGCCACAGAAAATTGATCAAGCGTTGTCCTATTAACTCTTTTCACAGCAAATACAAGATAAGAGTTCGATTTTAACGATCCGATGTCTCACTTGACCTTATTGAGTGACGGAATGCCAACAATTAAATGTATTTTGGACTAAACTGACGTGTTGTTGACAACAGTATAAAAATAATGACTGACAATGATCATCTTTAGATTCTTTGTCATTTTCTTCAAAATGGTAAAAATTAAGATTTTCATTTTGAGATCATAATTCACAGTGACTGTCAGTGAAACAATAATTTTCTTATCAGAGTATCCATGAATAGAAAAGAAACCCAAAAATGTAATTTTTAAGAGGTTACAAATATATATTAATATTTGATTTAATTATTCTATATATTTATCAAGGAATTATTTTTCCGTATTTCATATTCTTCATGATACATGTATATTGAAACATATACATGTACTCGTTCGATATATATTGCTGTCCTACTAATGATAATATTAAATAACGAAACACAATTTTATGGTAATCTAAATTGACATCATCACCTGATATGTCGCTTAAGGATTATTAATGATGATATTTTATTGTATATTTTATAATATCTCTGTTTTCTACCTTCCTTATATCGTCATATTGTATTCCGTATTTCACTAATATATTTCTTTCTATTTATTTTATATTACTATTTATTACACCATTTTGTTATATTATAATATACGTATAATTCTATAACAACTGCTTGAAAGATATACGATATATAAATTTATTTGTATGCATAATGTATTATTTTATATAATTATATTATCTAAGACATTGTAAAAAAAAATGTATTGTATTTAATATAATAATTATAATATACAACGAAAAGGTTAATAATATAATATTATATGATATTAACTTTTTCGTTGTATACATATTTTATGCCGGTACTTTTTGTCTAGTTTTGAAAGAATTTATACAACACCAGGGGCAAAGTCTTTGATAGATTTAAAGTAGAATAATTATCTATATCTTTTAAATTTCTTTTTGGACAAAAATTATCGGCAAATAAACAGTATGGCGACGGGTCAATATATAAAAACGAAAAGACGGTGGAATTTCGATTATCAATAATAGTATAAAGAAGAAGATGAGGAATATATTATATGAAGTGTGGTAATTGATTAGGAATATCAATATATTAAACAATTATATACTTATTCTTATTATTGACATCTTATTTTAATCAATTGCCATTGTTTCTTGACACTTTTATAATCAAATATAGGTTTGTCCTCAATGTACATCACGGTCTATCAAAATTAACTCTAAAAAGATTCTGTAAACGAACTTGCTAATATGAAATATTGAAGCATCTGGCTTTTAAATACCTACCAGCAACTGATGGCATTTGGTAGAATCCAATCAATCGAATTTGGTTATTATTTGCCATCAGTTGCTCAAAAGTTCAACAGAATCTTCTGGATATCTAGACAGCTGTCGGAATTATACTGCATGTTACATCAAGCAATGGTATGGTGGTAAACAAATAATTGTCTGCAAGGGATTGCAACATTCTTTTTTTTTTATATAAAAATTGTATGCGATACGTATCGGGTACACTGAAAGCAACACTATGCACCATTCAATTTTCGTTTGATGACGTCACTAGACTCTAATCAAAGAATTTGTTATAGTGGAATTGGAGGCTGAAATGACATCATCGAACCCATGTTGGTAATAAACAACGTCAGATCTAGTTTACACGACGTTCCGGTGATGATTCTCTAATCTACTAAAATTGATTACAAATTTCAATATCTGAAATGAATTCATCATATTTTATGGTTTAATGTCATTTTATTCTTTTGAAGAGAAAAATTGCAGGATATAAAACTTTTATTAGGCTTACTATTGTACTCTATGATTTTGATGAATTGCTATAGTAGATTAAAGGAAGATTATCTGTGAATTAAATCGACGAAAATCAGATTAAATCTATTATATAATTCAAAATTTGTCATTTATTTTTTTATTGAATAAAAATCTGACAATGCTGTTGTGAGAACCGTTGGACCCCACCTTATGTTCTAGAATAATAGCTATTTCATGTTCTGCTTTGTTGATGTCAAGTTTTAAATCTTTTCAAAGCTTGTAATCAACTCCTCATAAACACTAATTTATCATCGAACATTTCCGATAGGAAGCGAATAAATCGGAAATTTTCTAAAGGCACAATGACGCTTGTATACGATTGCCTTTCAATAAAGGTTTACAACTTGAAGTCTAATTATCAACTCCTTTCATTAATCAGTCTTAGAAAATATCAGCCTTAGAATTATTTTGACATTACCTGCGATTTGACGACACTTGAGCATTGTTTCCATGTAAAAGAGTGGGAATATAAAACAGGAGAAAATGGCAGTACGGCTCAAAGACAGGAAGTTCTTAACTATTCGCCCGGATACTTAAATTGGCACTGTCTTCCGTTTGTATAGAAAATTAAAGTTATTTTCATATATTGGAAGTCTTAACTTTCAGATTTTTTATATAAACAATATTTTATTTTTTTATCGACTTTCTATCGACTGACCTATATATTTATCCAAAAACGGGTACAATATAAGTAACTTATGTGAACGAGAACTGGAAATTTACCACCATGAGTTTCAATTGACCCTCTTGAAATGACGAAACTAAAATCACCTGTAATCTCCAGTAACTTCTTCATTAACCCTCTCAGATGCTACACGAGAAACATACTCCATTTCTATTATTGACAATTTATGAAGTATGAAATTTATAAACCCCATGAGAGGCTTTCGACTATGACAACTTCCCAGGGTTGAATCTTGATTTCAGCCTTTACAGTAAATTTGTGTCTCCCCACCCCTCCCATCAAGTCGGTATGCCCCCCCGGTCTCGGGAGTAAGCAATGCCACTGCCCATATTGTCTCGAGATTTAAGATAAAGTCTTTCAGCAATACAAGGCTCGGGGTTAAGCTTCATAGAACTTGAAATTCCAATTGTGATGTGCCATCAGGAGTCAATTTAGTTTTGTTCCTTTGAAGATTCCCTTACATTTTATAGATTCTGTAGTTATTGAAAAGATATCCTCTTTCATCTGCGGAACCAATTCAAAGGAATAGTTTAGTAATTTTAATCTGCCCTCGGGGTTGTTCGGAAGGTGTATTGATACAGGTTAAGATTATTAGAGACAAAACATTATAGTGAATTGTGTAATGATTTTAAAATATTGTAAAGTAGATATACTTTTAATGGTCGGGGTAACACGAACAGATAATGCTATATACAGTGTTGAATGTAGGGAAGCGTGCACATATCTTTATCTCTTAAAATAGTCCTATACTCTTTTCCGAAGGTTCTTTAATATACATTATTCCATATATTGCTCCGTCCCAGATCAGTTTTGAAATATCCGCAGGCACTATACCGTTGCGAGCACATTTGTAAATTTGTGAACAAGAATAGAACTCGCGGTGCCTCAAGGATCCATTTGATACACTTGTTTCTGATCTTAACGGATTTTTTATACTGTTGATTGGGAGAAGACATGAACTTTAAGACGGAGGAATAAAAAGTTGGAATGGTTTGTTCTCTGGCATAAAAGAACCGAAAAATGAGAGATAAATGTGGGTAACAAATTAGGCTGGAGAGAAACACGCCATATTAGTGTTGGCCTGTTAGCAACTAATGAGGCAGTGTTTTACTGTAATCAAGAATAATTGAATTAGCTGGAATCATTAACAGAGACCAATCCACTGTTTAATATCGCCTGTTGAATTTATCTCAGATGCTTCTGACCTCTATCATGTTAACTGTAAGCTATCCTTAACTTAAAGAAATGCGACTGAATTAAAATATTAATCCGTAGAAGCAGTTGAATTCCGTCAATCAAAAAGTTCTTTCAAAGATTGGCAAACTTTAACGTAAACGTTGTAAAGTAGTGGACTACCGAAAGCACCATAAGCTGTTTCGAAAAGATTTAGAATGATCTGCTTCTCGCATGCCACTCTTTAACTGTCAAAATCATAAGATACAACCGGATCATTTAATGTTTCTCCAAACAAATCAACCAATTCATGTAGCCTTCAATGTAATTGTTGGACTATTTATCAAGTTTCCATAACATGAAGACCCTGTTTCAGCAATTTCAAACTAAATAGAAATATTTGACAAAAATATACACAAGGACACATTATATTGGTTCCTGTCGTAAGAAAAACTAAACTATAGCCTATAAAGAATTGTGACTGGATTATCTGCGTTGTAATCGAAATCTCTCATGGACTCCACACGTAAAGTTCGTTGCTAAAATTTTAAATACTAAGTTATTTCAACTGCGACAGTTAAGAAAGATCATGCCTGAAAAATATAGATCTATTTTTTATAAATGTCACTTTCAACCATATTTGGATTATTGTTCAACTATTTGGCATGACATTGCATCGGCCGATATTTTACATAGGCAACAAAAAATTGCTTTTAAATTAATTCTTGGTTCTAAGTAGGCCTACAATACTGATATCTTTTAAAAGGCTTAATATTTTTGACATTAAAACAAAGCAACTTGTCTCCTTCCTACCTTTCAAGCCTCTTTAACTTTAAGCAGACGCCTTATTCTAGCATAAATTCAAAACTTGTGGTGCAAAAAACACGAATCAATTTGATTAAACAAAGTATCAAATACACAGGCCCAGTTTTATGGAATGGTCTAGACGAAACTTTTCGAAGGATGATTCTTGGTAATCTTTTCCTAGCATAAACATACTTCCTGTCACACAGGTATTCTTTTCACAACTACTGACTGTTGTCCACCTTCGCTACCTTACCTTCTCAATGTTCATGTTCTTTTGCTTAAATTTTGACCAACTATAGGCTTACTTACTATAACAATCTTAACAATTGTGTTTTTCATGATTCAATGATTCAAGTAAATTATCAATTTTATTTTTCCCTTTCCCACAGGTATATGACACATTGTTTCGCCAAAGATTCTATTCTGGTCTAAACATGAACCATTTTGAAAATCTAAATTAATACTGTCAGGGGATGAGTAAAAAGCTGGTCTTGAGCATGGACAAATCCTACCTCCCCCTCCATAACAAAATAACAACATAAAATAGAGTAGCGTTGGGTAACCCGCTCGCAGCACATGCATTGATTCTTTCGCTTTTTTTTTTCTTTTTTTTAATGTATATGTTATATGTATTTGATGTCTGATCGTCACATGCACATGTAGGCAACTAGTCTATTCCTTGGTTTTTGCGGTCATGTAGCCTATGTGAATTGAAACGTTGCTTAAATTAAAAAGGAGTAGTATATCAATAATAGTGTTCTTATTTAATGTTCTATCTACTTCTAAATATCATTCAATGATTATATCACTCCTATACTTTACTTAGCAGGAGAGGGAGTGCGTATTGAAGAAGTTTAACTGTTTGTAATGTTTTATATTTTTTTTAATAAGACCCTTTGTTAGCTCGCGTTTTCTGTTGCGGACTTTAGTTTACTTTAATCAGAGCCTATATTATGAAACTTTAATTCGACAACTAAAGGGAGGTCAATCTAATAGTTTTAGATCATTCATCGTATGTTTACAGACAACAAATAACTTCTATAAATAATCCCTTTAGTCTTCAGCATGGACCACAGGTGGGTCTGTTAATCGTCGCAGCTCTAGCTTACAATATTGATTATGGCCATAAAATCTGTATATCAAAATAGTTTACCTCTTGATCTACGAGGGAGATTCGAACATTAATTTTGGTTACGATTTAACCACATATTCGGGTACATATTTGCATGTTGTTGGGTACAGAAAAGAAGTATCCCAGCATTCATTTCGCCACATATTTCTGAAGCCGGAAGTTATTAAAGAAAATAATCGAAAGTAAAGTAAACAACCTTTAAATTTATAGAAATCACGTTAACGAAGATTTGATAATAACGGAGCATTCTCTGTAACATTAATGCTTCACAAGGTGTGTATTACAGGTTTTGAACTTGTTACATCAAATTATTTCGATGGTTTTCGACCCGTGTTCAAATTTTTACCAAAATGATTTGGTAACTAACCAAGCCATTCCATTTCTTCAATATTTTCAATTTAGGAAGTTCATACTCACCAGATCGTGCGGTGCTCAATTCAGGCCCTATTACCAAAAAATGAAAAGCCAAGAAATTTAGCCTTTAATAATTCAATATGTAAAATAAAATGCCTCGAAATTGAGAATAACTTCAAAATATCAATATGAAAAGAAAGAATATAATAATAATCATAGACATAATGTAGTAGGCCTACTCCTCCACCACCCATTACCCTGATGTCAATGGCGGATTTTCTGCAATAGGCCTAGGCCTATAGTCTTTTTATTTTGACATCTTGTTTTGTAACATGTTTTTTTTTAAAGACCCATGCCTGGGTATACATTGTCTCAAGCTTGATTATATGCTTAGTCATAATCAGGAGAGTTGTGCTCTAGATATAAACTGGATTGACAACACATTAATTATGTAATACAGTCAATACTGGTCATGCGGTCACCTCTATTCAGCGTGACCCTGCTCTAACGGTCATTCAAATTTCCTCCCTTGCGATTTTCAATTAAATTTACCTGTATTTAGCACCAACCTGTCTAACGCACTAACGGTCAATCAGTTTTATCCCAACCGGTCATATAATCCTGTTAATTAACGGCCAATTGACGGGTGAAATACAATCAGATTGAATCCACGATGTTCAATTGACCTTGACTTCTTTGATCATGTGTCAGCTTTTTTTATTACTTAATCTTTTAATCTTAATCCTGACATTTTACTTATAAAGCATCATATTGGATATTGACATGTAAACATGTGTGTATTTTCCCCCTCATCACGACTTCCTCGGAGGAACAATGTAAACATGACGAAGAAAATGTCGGCCCTCACATATTAGAATTCTTGACGATGATAGTATGCCGGTCATTGAGAATTCTTCTTTTTAACAGTTATAAAGTTGACAGAAAGTTTAATTAAATGTCATTGGCAGGTTATTTACCATTGAAATTTTCCTATTCCTTGCAAAAAATGTGCGTAATTATAAAAGTTTTATCGTTCTTTTCTGCTTACTTCTAGGAAATGAAACAGTTACTATTTATAGACAAATCGGAACGACCACGAGAAACATTTTTACCTTCGTATTTCTCAGTATTGGTGTCATTCAAAACACTTCGTTTTTCTGATGTTTAACCGGAAGTACATCGTCGGTAAAATTTATCTTAAAATCAGCATTTTAACTTCGTAAAAAATATTAAATGTGATGTATGACAGTATGTTCAGAAAATTGAAGTTTCAATTATGATGAATATAACTAAACATTTATGGCATTGAAATATATTTTACAGTTGGATACTACTTGGGAAAAAATAAATCAACAGCCCTTCTTCCTCCACCTGTATTCAACAGCCACCTGTATTTAGCACCACATCCAGCCAATTCCCTTGACTGCTTGCTTAATACAGGTTTGACTGTAATTATTGTATATTAATATGAATAAGGCATGGCCTTGAATGAGAGCGCAGACTAGGGCTATTGATAATAATAACAATGAATACGCAAAATTATGTCATTCATTGATAAATTGTGACGTCATAAATAGCATGTGACGTCAGAAAACGCCCTATCAACGCAATTTCATAGATATCCTATCTTGGACGGCAAGGAAAGACAACTCTTATATGAGATAAACTTGTTTATGGAAATCCCCCATAGAACATTCAGGAAAAATTAAGATTAAACCAAGGCATTTTTATAGGGTGCGAAACATACATTTTTGTGTTTGTGAAAGAAATGTAATTTATTTTAAGAATTCCAGAATATTCACTTCGAGACTACCTTGATTGACTGCGACCTAGCTGTAAACAAAAAATGCGGCCCCCATGGCGGCCATCTTTTTTCTCACTTTTTTTGATTACCAGTGATGCAAAATTCTTCTGATGCATATACATATACATGTTACCATAAGAGAGAGCTTTGCTCTCGTTGACTTCGCCATCGAGAGAGCTGCACTTTCATATAAAATTTTACTAAAATCACAATCAAAATATTAAAAATGATTAAAAATATAGCAGTCTTAAAATTTCGTGAATTTTAAAAATTGAAAAAGTTTCACTCGAGTGAAAGTTTTACCACATTCTAGAAAAATATATTAATTATAAAAATGACATTCGAAGAGAAGAGTTTTAATGCTGCGTTTAAGACTTCCGGGTCTGTTTCTGATCGTAGTTTGGATGGTAATTTATTCTAAAGTTGTGGAGCATATTGTGCGAATATATTCTTGAGCCGTAAAATTTATTGTTGGTATTTTGTTTTGGTTAGCCAAGTGATGGAGCTTTCATTGGGATGAAATTTTTAGTTTATCCTATTTAAGATATATGTTTAAAGTAGAAACATACTGATAATAAAATTTCCAATTAACTTCCATCAAGCATATTTCAAATTTTCTGTTCTGGCTTACCAGCTAAGATTAAATAAATTTAATAACAAAGCACATGAACCTTGTTTTAGTCATTAACCAGGCCCCTCTGATCTAATCTTGTTCTCATTTGAGGCTTCCTTGACAACAGGAATAAAATTCAGGTACAATGACATGTGATTAGACCTGTTCTATTGATTAGAGGCTATTATTGATACTGATTAATTATTTACATTAACCTGACTACCTAACTCCCAACCAAGTTCATACAAAGTCATTAATGATTTAATGATATATTGAATCAAGTTCAACTCAGATCTTTAATTAAGTCTAAATAATTAATATAATCAAGATTGTCAGTGAGCCGAGTGTTGTGAACACTCTATAGATAATACCTGTCAATGTGTAGTACATGATAGGTAGTCATACAATAATAGGATTAGTTTTAGAGTTTAAAGTCCTAGTTTATCTATTTTGTTGCTATTTGATATCATTCTGTTTTTGTTCTGTCTGGGTTAATGTTAGTCAGTGTTTTATAATTGGAAATATTGTTTGTGTGTGTTGAAGAATTGGTGATAATATTAAATCATGCCTCCACCGTATGTATTTGATGTCATTAATTTTAAAAAGATTTTGAAGTCTAATTTTTTGATGAATTTCTTGAAGAATTGGTGATAATATTAAATCATGCCTCCACCGTATGTATTTGATGTCATTAATTTTAAAAAGATTTTGAAGTCTAATTTTTTAATGAATTTCTTGTCGGTTACTGTGATTTTAGTCCAACCACTGGAATTTTAATTCAGAAAACACAGAAAAGTATCAAATTTCATAATTTTGAATTATTTGAAATGTGAACTCTTTTAAACAGTATTCATATTGATAAAATGTCAATCAAAATTATTATTTGGAAATAAGAAGTTCTAAGACAAATTTTTAATTTTGAAATTGATCCCCTTCACTTGAAATTTACAGAATGTATAATGTTTATTTCAAAATCAAATCATCAAACATTATATTTATTTAAAAAATAATTAAAAAATTGCATGAAATTGATATATTAATTGGCATATTTGTTAAGAAAGAGAAAATTTTCAAATTTAAGTAGCTTCTCTGATATCTAAATAAATTGTCATGAATTCAAATATTAAGTGCATTGTAACGTAAGCTGCTTAACTGTATTAATGGGAATACAGTTTTTTCTTTTTAGCATTTTTCAAAACAAGAAATGAAACATGATACCAAGGTACCGCTTTGGCATATAGAATGAAATAAGCAGATACCGGTATTACTGTTGGTATTAATTGTGATAATGATAGCACACTCCAGACATTTGTCTTTCTATTTCCAGAATGACATCAGAATGTGTAAAAGTAATAGTAAGATGTCGGCCCATGAATCAAAGGGAAAAAGACCTCAAATGCAAAGATGTTATAGTTATGGATAATGAGAGAGGTTTATGTACTATTAGAAATCCAAATGATTTAAAAGCACCTCCTAAACACTTTACTTTTGATGGTTCCTATTTCACTGATTCTACTACAGAACAGATTTATAATGATATAGCTTATCCTTTAGTGGAGGTGAGTGCTGGTTTTTACACTAAATTATTAAAAGGGGTGGAAATTTCTGAATATTCAAGGCCTTGTGCACTAGAGACAAAAGCTTCACTGTTACCTTTTTATACGCCCAAAATGTATTTTGGTCGTATATTGTGATCACCCCTGTCTGTCTGTCTGTGTGTGTGTGTGTATGTGTGTGTGTGTCTGTTCACATTTTTCTTGTACTCACTCTACAGTCTACAATTCTCAATGGATCTTTTTTATTTTTGTTATATGGGTTAATAACATTACAAAGAGGATCCCTATTGATTTTGGTGCTGATCGGACAATTTTTGGCCGAGATATAGCATAAAACTTCAGGGTAACAGTCTTGTATTTATTTTCCAGTCGACAATATTGACAATTCGACAGACCTCCCCTTTTTCGACGTCACAACCAATCCGAACGCGTGAATTCAATAAACCCACGAATTGTAGTCTCTGTCACCCAGACTAATTACAATTACATAGATATCAGAAGGACTGGATTGTCGAGTCTAAAATTTAATAAATTATGTCGATCTTGTCACTTCTACAGCTTAAATTTCTTTCTTTTTATATTTCACGAAGGTTTGTGTTTGTGTTATTATATTATCAAAGTATGCAGTGCATTCGTCAAACAATGTTATTATGACATGTAAAATAGTGAGTTGAGTCAATATGTTGACGACAGTCTTCTCGACTGACTTTCCAAAGAAAATCTCCGATTAAAGGGGCACAGGCTTGATTGGTTTCGGACAATTATCCGACAGCCTCAAACACATGAAATCTTTTGTTTAGCTAATCAGACATAGTCTACAGAGCTCACCTTTGAAATTTGAGCCTTCAAATCCATGGGTATACATATTTATCCGTGTTTGAAAATCATAATGTCTTAAGATATTATGAACGTCCCGCCATATTGGAAAATCAAAGAGTTATAAATAGACTACTGCGCAGGCCCACACTGATAAAACAAAAAGAAAGTACATGTAATAACAATTTTAGATTTTGTCAACAGGACACACAATTTTCAGACTGACTGAAGACCAGCCGCGTACAGCACGGAAAAAACATAAAAAGTGAAATTTTTTAGGTATATTTCAAGGTATTTTGCGATTTTCTTAGAGCTTGAGTATTTCTGAGGACTGTTTAAATGTAAAAAAGGCCCAAAACGACCACTCAAAATCAAGATTGTGCCCCTCTAAGTAGGTCAAATTCTAAAATGGATGTCCTACCCTACATTATGTTGGAGGGCCATATCCTCATATCGACAAAATATTTAAATACCGGTAGGCCTAATAAAGGTTTTATCTTGCTAAAATGTATTTGATTCGTCCCGATATCAATAGCTTAAATCAGATATCGCTTGTAAACGTTGGCTTTTGTAGACCTAAGTTTTATTTAGTTTTAACTTTAGAACACTTGACATCTGCCGACGACCGGCTTGAAATTGTGCATGTATCTTTTATAATAGAAGCAAACCTTTTGTGAAAGTCGTGTATCAATCAATAATTCCTGCGATAAATTTCCCGGTAAACTAACATGACTTACTGCTAATCGCCATCATGTTATTTCTGTAACGTTTGTTAGATATGGTGTCATTAAAATATTTGGCATGTGGGTTATTGGGGACTTAAAGTTGATCTGATCTGATTTTTGTGTTGTAGGATACTTTTAACCGAGATATATCGTTAAACATAGAAAAATCTTTAACATATGTATCTGTAGTATGGCTGCCATTTGGGCGTATTTCAATGCATCGCATTGCTATCTTTTTCATTGTTTCAAAAATAAACGAGCATGCCTTATCATATTTTCCATTTCTGTCAGAATTATTTTCACTTTGATCCAAATATATCCTGATGACATACTGTTTCTATTTTTAGGGAGTAACAGAAGGTTATAATGGAACTATATTTGCATATGGTCAAACTGGATGTGGTAAATCGTTTTCTATGCAAGGTATTACTACTCCTGCTACACAGAGGGGTATTATACCAAGGTATGTAATATAGGCTTATTTTTAAGAAAAATCATTGTTTTACATCTTTCAGTTCAAATTGCACATTGGATTTCTGTTATATCGCCTTACAAAGGTTATGATACAATACTACCACTATATGGGTAATATTCAAAAGTATTTAGCAGACGCATTCTGGATTACTAGTGAAAATAAATGTATTATATATATTTCAGAGCTTTCGATCATATATTTGAAACAGTTTCAGTTACAGATGGTACTAAGTTTTTGATACATGCCTCGTATTTGGAAATCTATAATGAAGAAATTCGAGATCTATTAGGCCAGGATGTGAAAGCTAAAATGGAATTACATGAACATCCTGAAAAGGGAGTTTATGTTAACGGTTGGTATAAGTTAATAGCTTATCATTGTTGTATAAGAATCACCTGGAACGATCATAAGTTCTAGAATAGTATTTTGCACCTTTTCTGGCTAAGCAAACCCACTCCATGTAGTGTACATTTTTTATTTTTTTCAGGTTTTGATACTGATCTTGTCATATTCAAAAAACTTTCTATATGTCATTCATGCAGGATAGGTGTTCTAAAAAAATCATAAGTGTCCAAGATTGCTTTTCTTAAGGTCTACTTCCAAAACTATTTATTGAAGAAATATATAATTTCTTGATATCTTATAGTTAAGATCTCTTATTTTATTAAAGGTTTATCAATGCATGCAGTACATAATGTAGTTGAATGTCAGAGAGTTATGGATAAAGGCTGGAAGAACAGAGCTACTGGAGCAACCCTGATGAATGCAGACTCTTCTAGAAGTCACTCAATCTTTTCAATTTATCTGGAAATGGCTACAACAGATGAATCTGGGGAAGAACATATCAGAGCTGGCAAATTGAATCTTGTAGATTTAGCTGGAAGTGAGAGACAGGGTAAAACAGGTGAGTTCAACAATGCCAGGTTCAACTGTCGGTAGTGTCCCAAAGTTTTAGTTTGTCATGATGGAAATTTTGTCTTGCTGATAGGCCTATGTGTCAAGTTAGACAATTTCAAATTCATGTCCCTTTTGAAGCTTAAATTTATGTGCTTAATTTTAAACTTCTTCATTAAATTATCCAATATTTTGTATTTTAAAGGTGCCACTGGAGATCGCCTAAAAGAAGCAACAAAGATCAATTTATCTTTATCAGCTTTGGGTAACGTCATATCAGCTTTGGTAGATGGTAAATCTAAACATATCCCATACAGAGATTCTAAATTAACCCGTCTACTTCAAGATTCACTAGGTGGTAATACTAAAACTATGATGGTGGCATGCTTGTCACCAGCAGACAACAATTACGATGAAACTCTCAGTACCCTACGATATGCTAACCGAGCTAAAAATATCAAGAATAAGCCTAAGATTAATGAAGATCCTAAAGATGCTTTGTTACGTCAATATCAAGAGGAGATAGAGAATTTAAAAGCTATGTTAATGGGAAAGATTCCTCTATCAGTTGATGCTATTTCTGGTAAGTTGTCAAAGTCAACAGTAGGGGAAATGGGCCTTGAATACATGTCAAAAGTCTTGAAATAAACTTCAAACTAGTAATTTCACTTTTGTATTTCTATCTTTGCTAGTTTCTCTTGTACCAGAATAAAATGTTATATCTGCATACTTTTCTGCAAATAATGGGCTAATGAAGATGGGGGATGCTGATGATGCTGATGGCAATTATTATTATATTTTTATCATTATTATTATTGTTACAGGTATCAATGTTAACGAGATAAAACAAGGTGAATCTATACATTCTACAAGTATTACTAAAGATGAGTTAGAAGCTGAGAAAGAAAGATTAAGAGATGTAAGTTATCAGCTCTGACAGTGAAAAAGCTCAATTTCAGTCATCAGTAGAACATTTTATTTTTCAAAATGAGCTTATTTATGTGAAAACATTCAATTGTCTTTTGAATATGGGCAAAAGTAGCATTATAAAATTTGCATGTAAATATTGTTTATTTCCCAGGAAAATGATCGAAAAATAAATGTAAATTATATTATGTAAATATTGTATATTTATCAGGAATATGAGGGAACAATAAATGTAAATAATATTTATGTAAATATTGTATATTTAACAAGTATATGAAGGAATAATAAATGAAAATAAAATTTATGTAAATGTTGTATTTTTAACAGGAATATGAGAGAGAAATGAATAATATGAAAGAAATGTATGAGGCTGAGAAATCTAATAAGGGTAAACTAGAAGAAGATATGCAGAAACTCAGATCATTCTATGACAATAAATTACAAGATGTAAATGGACAGTTAGCTCATATACCAACCACTGCGGAAGGTACATATATTTTTTATTGTTATATTGGCTTGTTCCTTTATTTATGTGATATATTGGGTAAAGCATGGCTTTGTATTTAGAAAAGCACAAAGCCATGAAACCTTTGTTTTAGCTTCTGAATATTTGATATTTGTAAATAGAGAAACCGAAGTATTTAAAAAGAACATGCACTTCAAACTAAAAATATAAAAATCAGTGTATATCCAGCGCAACTGGTTTTGGATATTGATGTTAACTTGCCATCATGGGAATAAAGGCACATGAGGCAAATGAGCCAATGACGTGGATTTTCTGAGAGAGAAGGAGTTAATCATATTGCAGTAGTAATCATTCTTGTAGAAACCCTTTGTATATATCTGCTTTCTTCAATACCATACATCTAACAAATTGTATATATATCTTTAGTATTAGGTCATTCAGTTCATAAAAATGATAATGAAAGTGAGTTTATTTTTCCTTTTTGCATGAATTTTTTTCTCATAATTTTTGCATGCTGTTTTACTAATTATTTTAAAGATTTGCATGGTGTATTGATTTTCAGATACCTTATGTTTTTGCTTTTTTGCATGCATTTTTTGGCCGTGTTTTTTTTTCAGCCATTTTTTAGCCCTGTTTTTTTTTCAGCCACTTTTTTTTCATCATATTTTCATGCATGTACCTGAACAGATAAACAATTGTATATAATTATAGGAATGCTGCAAAAATAGAACATCATATGCTCTAAATCTTGAACATTACATCTAGTGCTTATTTCAGCATATTATATCATGTCTATCACATCTATGACGTGATATAACATCAATGAGTATTGCATTTATTACAGCTGATGTTTTCTTGTATGGTGACTATTACATCTTGATATTATATGTAAAACATATTGATTATTACATATGGATATTACATTTATTACAACATGAAATTACATTGTACCTATTACATCTAGACATTACATCTATTACATCTTGATATTATATGACGTAAAACATATTGACTATTACATCTGGATTTACATTTATTACATTGTACCTATTACATCTATTACATCTTGATATTAAATCTACTCTAATTGTGACTATACAACCTGATAAATCATTGTGACTGTTACATCTATTACAACGTCATATTACAGTACATCTATTACTTACAATGTGATATTACATTGTTACTATTAAATCTATTACATCTTGATATTATATCTATTACATCTTGATATTACATCTATTACATCTTGATATTACATGTGACTATTAAATCTATTACATTTTAATACTAAATTGATTACAATATGATACTACAAATTGTGACTATTACATCTGGATTACATATTACAATGTTAAATTTCAATGTGCCTATTAAATCTGTTACATCTCGATATTACATCTATTATGTCTATTACAAATATTCTATTACAATGTGATATTACATCTTGATATTAAATCTATTCTATTACAATTATGATATTACATTTTGACTATTACATCCTTAAATCTTGATATAAGATCTATTCAATTACAATATATATATTACATTCTTAAATCTTGATATTACATCTATGATATTACATAGGACTTTACATTTTGACTATTACATCTATTCTATTTCAATGAGATATTACATCTATTGTTGTACATTGTAGCTATTTCTTGGTATATTTATTTTGTTGGAGCTATTCAAATTGCTGTAGTATAGCATTTCGAATTTCTTATAGCTTTTGATTTTTAAAGTAGAAAAAAAGATGTTTTACAGAAATCTAAATGTGTATATTTTTAAGAAACATATTGCAGCACTTATTTAATATTAGAATATATTTATGTGAATGCTGCACAATTTGAAATGTTGTGTCATCCTTGTCAGCAACAGATCACCTTATTTATTTGTTTATTTGTTTATTTTTTACTCTCAATCAATGTATCACTGCAAAGCTCAAGAATTTGAAGAATGTTGGCTGAATCTACTTGATAACAGAATTTGTTACCTCCCTGCATTCTACTGCGTGCACAATATATTGGTGAATTGCTGCCACTATAGATTTAATTACGTGATATACCTAATATATGATAATGTTGTCCAGTGGGAAGCAGTATTGCTGTGAAACGATTCAAATTCTTTTTTATTTTGTTAAACAGTTTATGCTAAAATATGAGCAAATATATGAAATTTAATTTCATATGATCAAATTATTTTTTTTTAGATCAACAAAGACTTACTGGTACCCCAAACAATAGTGAAGTGACTGAAAATGGTTACAAGGTTTCTACAGAAAATGGTCTTCAACATATGGGTAAGCTTGTATTTTTCAGGACAAAAATGCTTGACTACAAGTTTTGTATGCACAACATGTTTCAGACTAAGAGGAATTGGAATCATTTCCTTGATCTAACATAATGGTCATGGGTTCTAATCCCGGTCAACATTATTTTGTTATATTTCTGTCAATCCAGCTTTGAATAGGAATGTATAGCCTTGATAAAATTAATGCCAAAAGGTTTAACCAAAACGTGTTGGTAGACAGGATCCTTGTGCTGAAGTTGTTATTTTTGCTTCTTGCTCTGTGCCTTATCTGGACAGCATAAACACAGACGTAAAAAGGTTTCCTGTGATATCCATGAAAATTGTCTTTTTGATCTGTTAAAATGTAATATTTGACCAGTTTTGAAACTTAATCTATTTTTTTCTCTATTTAGAACATGAATTGATTTTTCATCAAGCAATGAGCCCAGTAAGTTCAAAAATTATTTTTACTGAGAAGATTGATTAATTTACAAAGATAATATTTGCAGATCACTGTCTTCAGAACACATCTGTAACTACTTCTTTTATAGTCGGTCTGTTGGGACAATGTACTGAAGAGTTCTTGACAGTTTGTAATCGCAAAAAGAGTGGCAATGCCCATCTTCATTAGTTCATTAAGAGAACCATAAGGCTATTCAATTATTAATTATTATCATGATACAACTTCAATTCAAGCATCTTTTCTGTCCAAAAAGCATGTAATTATATAATAGAATTTACTATATTTACCAGGCAGTGAACTCCAGATTACCAGTAGACATGCCTACAGCAGGAATGGTGCCTCCTCAAAATACAGATGATGACAATCAGGAAATACTTACAGCGGCACAAGATGAAGCTAAGAAAAAGTATTTATGAATTTATAACCTTTTAGAAGTTAAAGTGATTCTGTGATACAATTCGCAAACAATACATGTTGATATTTTCAACAGCTTTCTTTCTGTTGGAGGAAATGCCATCAAGAATGTGTAATCCTACAAAGAAATATTTAACCTACACATTATATAAATTTATCTATCTGAAGTTTGAACATACTACTCTCATTATAGTGATCTTATTTTTTAATTTAATATTTATCGCTTGATATTATATAAGTAAAATCAGCTAATTTGATAGCTTTCAATTATGGAAGTAGGCCTACTACTTCATTGCATATTGTTACATCAGCATTTCTTTTATGTTCACCTAATTTACAGTATGATATATTCTCATGTATATGTGATTTGAGGTTATGTTTGTAATTTGCATATAGTGGTAAATATTTTGTAGATTGTTAGAACTAGAAAACCAGATGGTAGGAGGAGAAAATGTTGGTAATAAAGAAATAAAAGAAAAGAGAAGCAAGAGAAAGAAATTTGCAGAAGAAAAGAGATTGAAATTAGCAGGTATTGTGGCAATATTTTTGTATGCAGACATAAAGGTTTAATTTTGATATTTTCTTTATATGATTACTCTATTTGGACTGAGTATATGATTACTCTATTTGGACTGAGTATATGATTACTCTATTTGGACTGAGTATATGATTACTCTATTTGGACTGAGTATATGATTACTCTATTTGGACTGAGTATATGTTTACTCTATTTGGACTGAGCATATGATTACTCTATTTGGACTGAGTATATGATTACTCTATTATGGACTGATATAGTTTATACTCTATTTGGACTGAGTATATGATTACTCTATTTGGACTGAGTATATGATTACTCTATTTGGACTGAGTATATGATTACTCTATTTGGACTGAGTATATGATTACTCTATTTGGACTGAGTATATGATTACTCTATTTGGACTGAGTATATGATTACTCTATTTGGACTGAGTATATGATTACTCTATTTGGACTGAGTATATGATTACTCTATTTGGACTGAGTATATGATTACTCTATTTGGACTGAGTATATGATTACTCTATTTGGACTGAGTATATGATTACTCTATTTGGACTGAGTATATGATTACTCTATTTGGACTGAGTATATGATTACTCTATTTGGACTGAGTATATGATTACTCTATTTGGACTGAGTATATGATTACTCTATTTGGACTGAGTATATGATTACTCTATTTGGACTGAGTATATGATTACTCTATTTGGACTGAGTATATGATTACTCTATTTGGACTGAGTATATGTTTACTCTATTTGGACTGAGTATATGATTACTCTATTTGGACTGAGTATATGATTACTCTATTTGGACTGAGTATATGATTACTCTATTTGGACTGAGTATATGTTTACTCTATTTGGACTGAGCATATGATTACTCTATTTGGACTGAGTATATGATTACTCTATTTGGACTGAGTATATGATTACTCTATTTGGACTGAGTATATGATTACTCTATTTGGACTGAGTATATGATTACTCTATATGGACTGAGTATATGATTACTCTATTTGGACTGAGTATATGATTACTCTATTTGGACTGAGTATATGATTACTCTATTTGGACTGAGTATATGATTACTCTATTTGCAAAAATATGGTATCTAAAATGACTTGTCGGTTTTGATCTTCTGATGAAGAGGTAGTTTCTATGTGATGGATTATGAGGTAACTCTGTGTGACTGTTAATAATAATCCAAACCCTATTGAATTCAGCAATTGAAAAATATTAAGCATAAATTATTGCCCATGTTCTTGAAATGCTCTACAATGTGCAATTCCTGACAAATTTTAATTGCCCATGTTCTTGAAATGCTCTACTTATTCTTGACAGATTTTGATGAAACTTGGTGTGAGAGGAGTGCGTTATAACTCAAAAATGAACACTATTGAAATCAGTGAAAATGAAAAATATTTAGTATAGGTTATTGCCCTTTTCTTGAAAACATGTTCAATTTTAGCTCGTAAACAAACTGCAAATCATAATTCTTGATGGATATGATGAAACTTGACATGAGTATTTGTTTTCACCCAAGAAAAAGCCCTATTGAAAATTAGGAACATCAAAATATATTGTAAACACTCTTCAAGGCACAATTCTTCATGGATTTTGATGAAACATGCTGAAATTGTTTATCCTCACCCAAGAACTGTATTGAAAATCAAAAATATCAAAATATATCTAATATGTACAGTGGCTCAAATACAACTTAATTATTTTTTTAATTTGAATTTAAAAGTTTATTATCCACCATGGTGAAAAGTATTTTCACCTAGGTGAAAAGTGGGTGAAAAGTCAGGTAGTTTTTATTTAAAAACTTTATTTTCCACCATGGTGAAAAATGGGTGAAACATCTCGTAGTTTTCATTTAAAAACTTTATTTTCCACCTAGGAAAGTGGTTGAAAAGTCTGGTAGTTTTTATTTAAAAACTTTATTTTCCACAATGGTGTAAAGTTTTTTCACCTAGGTGAAAAATGGGTGTAAAGTCTGGTAGGGTAGTTTTTATTTCACCCGCTTTTCACCTAAGTGAATACACTTTTCACCATGGTGGAAAATAAAGTTTTTAAATAAAAACTACCAGACTTAATACCCGCTTTTCACCATGGTGATATATTTTTCACCATGGTGGAAAATAAAGTTTTTAAATAAAAACTACCAGACTTTTCACCACTTTTCTAGGTGGAAAATAAATTTTTAAATAAAAACTACCAGACTTATCACCCATTTATCACCTCTAGGTGAAAACACTTTTCACCATAGTGGAAAATAAAGTTTTTAAATAAAAACTACCAGACTTTTCACCAAATTTTCTAGGTGGAAAATAAATTTTTTGAATAAAATCTACCAGACTTTTTCACCCACTTTTCACCTAGGTGAAAAGTAATTTCAACTTTGTGAAAAAAAAAGTTTTTAATTCAAAATAAAAAAAAATAATTATGTCGGATGTAAGCCACAGTAAATATGATATATTGCCCTTGTTCTTTAAAATGTGTTCGATTTTTTGCTCGTAAACACTCAACAAAGCAAAATTCTGTAAAGATTTTGGCAAAACTGGCTGAAATTTTATTACCAAAGGATAAACCCTATTGAAAATAAAAAATAAGGAAAAATATTTAACTTGAATCATTTCCCTTGTTCTAAAAAATGGTTCCATTTTTTTTGCTTCGTAAACACTCTACAAAGCACATTTCATTACTGATTTGACTACCCAAGGATGATTCAAAATCAGTGCTTCCAGTGGGTGTATGTTACAATGCCTGGCAAGCTATTTTTCAAATAATTGTTAAGTATAGTGGATTATTCTAGCTATTTAAAGATTCTATTCAGTCCATTCTTAGAGTTTTTTTCTATTTAAGGAATCTGGATTATCTAGCAATGAATTGTACCACTATTTTCTGTTGGCATATGTTACTATGTCAAACAACTTAGTATTTGTTTTGCAGAGGCAGTGGCTAAAATGGATGATGATGGGATAATGTTGAAGTTATTTGATAATGTTCATGATGAATTAAAAGTTAAGAATAAACTACTTGATCATGAAAAAGAAAAGGTATATAAATAATTATGTATAGAAATAGTATGAAATGAGCCAATAACTTACTAATCTTTGCGACATTAAATCAATCAAATTATTGATTTATTTATGTAATCCAAAGGAAGCAATCCAGATGAAGCAGAATTTTTAATAAACAAATTCTTTGTTTTCATGTGGTGTTACAAGAAACATTAGATGAAGGGGTCAAACAAGGGGAAAAAAATTTCCTGGGGTCCATAATTCTAACTAAAATGATAAAAAAAAAGTAAGGGGAGCAAAATCTGTCAACACTGTTTCATTCTAGAGTTGAATAATTTGATTCTGAAGCGAAATTGTTGTTGATATGTTTACTCAGTTTATTTTGGAGTGTCACATCCACTATTTCCTTATCATTATCAAAACGCCTACTCTACCTCATCCAACCAAGCAATTATAAATTCTCATTAGTTGCAGTGATAATTACACATAATGAAACAGACAGTTAGGTTTCTAATGAACTCAGAATTTGGACAGAAAATAGCAATGGACTGGATTACAGACAATTAAATTATTATTCTTCAACTAATATACTCTAATCTGCCTGCAAATAACCTCAATTATGAATACTCAAATTACTAGATGATTTTATATGGGGGTGGTTTGTATAGTTTTGGGACCGTTGAGCTATTTCCAATTCCAGTGACTACGAGCCAAAAATAGTTGAGAATCCCTTCTTCTGGCCCAATTTTTTATTCTCTAAAAGTTTAAGTTTTACATTTAATCTGGACCTGATGCTGCCATTGCAGCCAGCTTCCTGAAATTGGGAGATAAAGAAAGGATTAACTGACTTTGGCATTCGTAAGCACTGTGCCATAGTAGCCAGCATACAATTGAGAATCTCTCCCAGAAAGATTTTGAAAGATAAAAATGATTTGGTGCATTCTGGTCAAAAGTGTATAAATCATATTTTGGGTAGAATTTTGGAATAGTTTACTAAACTATTTATCTGGTTTCCTTTGCAACCTAATTGGCATTTCCACTGCTTGGTCTTGGCATCAAAGTTTCAAATGGTTTAAAATAAGAGAGCATCCAGGTACCTATAAATATAAGATCCTAATAATAATCACAGTTGGAAGTAATATTTTGCAGATGTTCTCTGGTCATAGATTTTTGTATAAAGAGAAGACATATTTTGTAATCTTAATCAACATGATCAAGTTTGATATACATGAATATAGGAATAAACAAAAATCTTCTTTCTCAATTAGGTTTTAGGTTTAGAGAGAGAAATACTTGATTTACAGTCAGAATTTGAGTTTGATAGAGTTGACTATTTAGATACAATGAGAAGACAAGAGAAACAGATCAAATTGCTTGAGTCATTATTAGAGAGAATCCAACCTTGTATACGTAAAGATGCCAACTACAGTCACTTGGATAGAATCAAACTAGAATGTAAATGGGATAGTGAGAATGAAAAATGGATTCTCCCTAAAGTTCAAATTGAACGAACAGCTTTACCATCTACAGGTAAGAACAGGGGTACTTGAGAGACACAGATAATTTGAAAAATCTGCCTCTTTCCTAGCCTCAGAGGGCTAATTGTTAATTATCAGGTGGTGTAGATTAATAAAAATTGAATATACTATGTTTTATGACCTCTGTATGTGCAGGAATTTAGAGTAGAAGACAAGATAGAGACAGATGTTTCATTCTAGGACACTGATATAATCAATTTGCACCATTCCAGTTTTCAAGACTGTCATGGCGTTAAAAATCTTGACATATTTTCTGATACACTTAATGCCGTTGCACGGATGCAGCTGGGAATATTCACACTTCCAGATATTCACCCTGCGATTCGTTTTTGCATAGAACAATAAAAATAGGAACACATGATTTTATGTTAATTTTTTATTCAGGTCCAGGAGTTTCTATGCCTGGTGTAAGAAATGTTGATAGTCGTAATAGAGTTCATGGCGAAGTCTCAAATGGAGATCTTGGACCAGATGAGGCAGAATCTGACCGACTTCGTGAGGTACACCTCATTTATAATCCATTATGCTTTCTATTGATATACTTTGTTACTTTCTATTCTATTTGTTATCATGATAACTCACTGTTTTTAATCTGACAACATACTTGAAATGAGAAGTTGACATTTTGATTATTTCACCAATTAAATTTTGAAAGAATCTCAGTTCTCAGTTAGTAGTCTTCACCAAGTTTTTACAAGTATTGATGTTAGGAAATATTATTTTGTACTTTTTCAGCGATTAGGAAGAAGTGACGATTATCACAATTCTTACTTTCAAACCAAGAGAGCAAATCGTTTGATTGGTTCCCCAGATCTTCACCAGAAAGTCAGTAAGTATATATAACACAATCTTTTGAATTCTTACTTTTGCAAAGGCTCTTATTGTTATTTCAAAAAGATAAAAAGATAAGTTCAAGTGGCTTTTATCATGCCAGTTTCACTTTATTCTGTTTTTATATGCCCAAATGAAATTTTTTAAAACACGATGTTTGGCTCATAAACACTTTACAAGGCACATTTCTTCATTGATTTACAGAGTTTGATGAAAGTCATTGAAATTATTTGTTATCACCCAAGAGTGCATCCTTTTAACAATCAAAAATACTGAAAATCTATAATGAGTAATTGCCTTGTTATAAGGTATAATTCTTGACAGATTTTAATGAAACTTATCAAAACTAGAAAAGAAGTGTACGATTGAAGGTTGAATCCACTGATTGTAATATGTACTGTAAGTTTTTAGTCAGAACAATGCTGCCAGTGGGCATATATTACCATTATATTATCTTTAGATAGATTGTCTGATCACCAGACCTTTACTTGCCGACAGTCATATATAGAATCTTGTTTTGAGTCTAAGTCATTTCATCTTTTTTTAATAGCTTTTGTTTGCACTCAATCCTTAACTCTGTCAATGTTCTCTAACATTTTAATGTTTATTCTTCTCATACATTTGTATTTGAGTATTTGTGGATAAATTTATTAAAATGGGCTGAATGTTAGACAGGACCTTGTCTTTATGTATTAGACCTATTGTATTGACCTGTGTAAAATAAAGAGATTATTATGATTATTAATATAATAGTTCAACTGAATTACTAAATTAGATGTGCATTATTCTGAAAATTATATATATAACCTCTGTACATTTGTAGATATGAGAGAGATTAGAAACAGTTACACTGTCAGTAGTAGCCTGTCTAATGGTAGTTATAATGAAGAACCAATGAGTAAAGATCTTCGTGCTGCAGCAGTCCACGGAAAGTTAATAGAAGAAGATGGTGGGAGTAGACCAACTAAGCTTGAACCTTTACAAACTGGAAAGAAATCCAAAAAAAAGAAGGGTTTTTAAGAATAACTAAACTTAGTATCACCAATCACAAAAATCACTATGAAATTTAAATAGAAAATTCCAATGGCTCACCTTATTTATGCTTGTGATCAAAAGTAGAAAATTGATATGACTATTTTTTTTGCAAACTCATAGAACAAGGATGGAAAATCAACTGTATAATTCTGTGTATAATGCGCAAGTTTTTACCCTAAAATGGCCCCATCAAAGAGGGGTGCGCACTATATACAGTTAAAAATTTTTTTAGTATTTTTCAAGACGAAAATGCCGCAAATTGATACTTTACATGGGTAAATGAATTTTCCCCAATTTCACAGAGGCAAGGAAGGGGTGCGCATTATACATGCTTGCGCACTTTATTCAGAATTATACAATAATTAATAATCTCAATAGCATTATATTGAATAATGATATATAGTATCATAAACTTTAAGATATTACTATTGGTCCACTTTTGTGTTGTTCATGAAAGTAACTGCTTAATTATTTTCATAAAAATGAAATGTGTTAACTTTCAATTTTCGAAATAGCCAGCTGTTGGTATCATTAAATAGAATTATAAAGTCCATACACTAATTATGATAACAAATGTTAATGTTTTGGAGAAAAACAATTACCCTCAGAAAAAAATATTTTTTTGAAAAAATTGTTTCTGTTCACTTGTTGTTTTTAAAGAGATTTTTAGAAAATAAAAAAATAAAGATGTCTAGAGAAATCTAGGGAAAACCAAAGAAACACATTTAGAAAAACTAAGAAAGAAATCAGTGGCAAATCGTCTACTAGAATTTCAAAGGTATCATATCGAGAGGAAAAGGAATGCAATGGAGGGGATAACTTCTATAGCAATTGGTACAGTCTTGGGTTTTTTTTCTTAATCAAAACAAATTTTTTTTTGTAAAAATCGCCCAATGGCAAGATTTTGAACAATTTGATTCAAACTGTTCCCTGAAGCAATTTGCTTAATTAATTGGAATAATTGACCTCAAAAGAGAAATGTTAAAAGTGTTATTTGAAGGGGAATTGATATCTTTTCTTAATTGACTTAAAGGTATATAAAAAATAGTAAACCAAATTTTTTAAGCTTCATGGGTTCGAAAGTAATGATTTCCTAGAATATATATTCTGATGCACCTGATCAAAACTTTCCATTTAATGAGTTGACTGGAACTTTAAAATCAGTTAGTTTGCGAGGATAAGGTTTCTGATCCTATTATAGTTTCTTTGATTCACATAACATAAAGAGGGCACTGAGTTAAAAATATCTTATGATATTTTCCAGTTTTAAATCTTGTTAATAATAACTTTTAATATATTAAATAATAGATATTCAGTCCATTGATAGATTTTGCCTTATTCTAATTTTTATTTTGTTTTTGTTATGTATTGTAATATAGTTCAATAATTTATTTGTATATTTGTCCAAATGTATAAGTTCTATCTCATGTAGTTGCTGTTAAATTGCTGTTCTCTCATGAATGAAGGATTTTTAATCAACCATTCTTTAAAATTCTATTTAAAGTCCTATTCACCAAAATTCACAGAGGAATGCTACAATCAGTCTCTAAATTAAGATAAGTCTATAGATATTTGGACACAATTAATTTACTCATTTTTCATTTTAAGAGAAGAGAATATAAGATACCATTGGAAGTTTGTTCATAGACTTTAAGACACAGAACTATTAGATTTTTTTTTGCAATAATACATTCCAAAGGTTACATTTGATAATACAAAGAAAGAAGAAATGTATTGTTTTCCATGAAATCTTTGTTGTTATATTTTTAACATTGTTGATGTAAATACAGATGTCTAGGGTATGACCTGAAGAACAATAAGACATGTATAAAGCAAAATGGTCAGGGGAATGCTTATAATCCAATACAATTTCAACTATGTGAGTGGAATTTCTATTTGGGATTGATCATGCTGAATGTTGACTGTCTTATTAAATATTTCTGGAGTACATTAATTAAACATGTATATTTAAGTCTGTGATAAAAGTCATTTTAGCCTTATCTGTTCACCCAGTGATTTTATGCTTATTGTTATCTATATAAAGCTTGTATTCTATTTTGTATTGCCTATCATACTTTGTTTTCTAGATCTCAGTGACATTCCCTATGCTCTCATCGTAAACAAGGGTATTATGTTTGCTTATAAAGAATTTATGTTACAAACAAAGAGACAGTTTTTGAATCGTAAAAGAACATTATTTCCTAATTCTTATTAGAATTGAAAAAAAAAAAACTGCCATCATGCTTTTGAGGTCATGCGAAAAAATTTGTTGCACATCAAAGATAATTGTTAAACACATGCAATTTTCGGATAGTTAAATTAGTTCATCACCATTTCCTTAAAAAAAGGAAAATACGTGAGAAACAAAGGTACATTATAATATGAAAATTGATTTTGTGTTTTCACCTATAAAACAATTAACAGGCTTCTATTTGTTATTGTGATAGTTGTCAAGATAATGAGGGACAAATTAGGGTATTTTGATGCTGACATTTGTCAGTTAACAGTCCAAAAACACCTGTGATAAATTTTCATATATTCCATAAAATTTGAGTATCCTAGTTTATTGTTCTTTTGTTTTAAGGAAATAAAAAAAAAATATATATATTTTCTGCTTTATTTTTCTGAACTTATTCTCAAAGATTAATTTTCTTGTTTACATTCAAGTAAATAAGGAGTTTATTTCAAAAGAACAACCCTATATAACGTTTTTTTCTTGCATTTATTTCACTATTGTCTAAATTTGATTCTCAAATTATATTGCAAGAGTGCATTTCACTTCATGCTTGGAATCAAGGTTCCTTAAAACAATTTTCCATTATCTTGTGTTTGAAAGAACCAGATTCAATTTTGGCCTTTTCTGGCTCTGTGTGGAATTCGGGCTTTTCATTAAAATGTAAAATCTGGAAACGATTTACTTTAAGTGACAGTATTATCAAACCAACAGATGAGTTTTAAGGATTCACTTGTACATTTGATTTTAAAAGAGCATATTGGTAGTAAAAAATGGCAATTAGTACACAGTTAATCTTTCTTTTATGCTACTTTTTTTTATAGAGAGCATCAGAAAAAAACCAGAATAGATTGTTTGTCTTATCTGATCTGAAACAACAGTTTTTTAACAGGTCCGAATTCTATTCCTTATTTAGAATTTTGGAAATATAGGAATCCATGTTCCAGGTTATCTGGAAATTCCCCGAAACCTGCCTCGGGTATATTCCCTTTAAACATCGAGTAACATATAAAATTTGAAATTCTGATTAAAATATAGTGTTCTATATCATTGGAAACGTGGGATAATACATTGTGTCAGTATTACTGTGACCAAAATACATTGTGCTCGTATTACTGTGACCAAAATACATTGTGCTCGTTTTACTGTGACCAAAATACCACATGCCCGTGTTTGCACTGTAGGATGCAGTGCGTTCAATAGAAAATTGTTCACTTAATAAAAAGCATATACATTATGTTATCAACTAAATCAAGTTCCGATTTGATTTTTAAATGAAGTTTTTGAGTTATTGCCCTTGAATTTGTAAAATTGTGTCGCAATTGTATTGTGGTTGCAATAAGAAGCTTCAATTTTCAAAAAAAATTGATGAAGCATGTAATGTAAGCATTGGAATTGATAAGACGTTTGTAAGGTTCGATTTTTTTTTGATGAACGGTGTTTTAGTTATTGCCCTTGGCTTAGTAAAATGCGTTACAATTTTATTTTAGGTGGAATAATAGCTACAATTTTTTTATAGATTTTGATGAATTTTGGTATGAGTATTTGAATAGATATTAAGATGGTGGTCAAGTATGAATTTGACGATTTTCCATAAACAGTTTTGAATTGCCCTTGACTTAGTAAAATTGCATCAAAATGGTATTGTGGGTGCATAGAAGCTGTAGGTTTCAAAGGATTTTGATGAAACTTGGTGGGGACAATGGTATTGAAAAAATTTCAATTTACGTTTTTCAAGTTATTTCCCGAATTATTTTTCAAATTCGATTCTGCGAGTGGGCGTATATTACCTTGCCTGGCTATCATTTGCTACGTAGAAAAAATACTGAAGTAACGGCCCTGTATTATCTAGACAAAGGGGTCGCTGATAATCATGACATATAAACCTTGACGGATAGGCTTTACTTGGATTCATATTTCTACGGTCAGTTGTGAACAATATTACCCCGGGAATAGCGTTCCTATTCCTTTAAAGTTCTATTTCTCGAAGATTGAATTAAATTATCACCTCATTCAAAAAGAATCAAGCAGATTGTGCAGATTGTTATTGAAGCTGACCTTTATTCCTCTTTATTTATGATTAAAATTAGGCTGAAAATTTTTGACATTTATTTTTTTGAACTTTTTAGGAAAACACTTTTAGCAATTAATAGTCCATGTAACCTTTCTTTCAGTGAATTAAAAGAAATTGAATCTGTCTGCATAGTAATTATCTTTATTCTTAGTAATAAATAATTCTGTATTTTTTTTTAAGGAGAGTATAAAAATCATTGAATCAAAACAGTCTTCATAATTAATTGCTTTCACTCTCTTTCATTGTTCGTCAATTTTGAACAAAAAACCCTTTCAACTCTTTTTATAATCTTAAAGAGACACGTTCGCAGTCTGTTCGCATTAGTCTCTTGGCCTCAGAATTTTTTTTAAAGATAGTTTAGCTTATAATTAAAAGTATTCACAGCATATTGTCAAAATCTAAACCTTTAAAACGTAAAAATCTCTGTAAAAATCGGACGTGAAATTTTAATTATTAAAAGTTATATGCATAGCTGTAATTTAGTTCTATAAGAAAACTTTTATTCGATATATAACTATTTGAACATAAAACTCTAATTTTCTATACCAATCGAAGTGCAAAACGTATATTGTTCGATAAAAAGGGACTCGAAATTATTTCCAAAATCTATTTCATATTTGAATTTATGCCATTCGCATTCTCTGGCGTCTCGAGTATTCCTGTTTTGAAATAATTCTATCATATAGGCTACGCGAATAACATTAAGGTTTTCATCAATGGATCAACGCCGAGAAATGAGCCTGTAGTTTCAACATTGGTTATACATGTAGAATAAAAGTAGCGCGAGATTTTGGGTTTCAGCAATTGACTGAAGAATCAGAAAAGCATTTAAACAAGGTGAACCAGACAATCGCAGCTTAAATTAGTTTGACAGATCACAGAGTTCAGTTTATGGTTTGAAAATCTCTTAGCTGTGGATCTCGAAGAAATATCTCGAATTTGAAAGTTTGAATTTTAAAAAAACAAGCACATACCAAAATAAGTCGACTCTGGCACACAGATTTTAAAACTTTCACGGGGATCGAAAACCAAACTAAAACCTTAAGAACTTGTAACAGTGGCGTAACCAGAATTTTTCGTTTGGAAGGAGGGGGGGGGGCAAGATGGGTTAGCTACTAGAAATTAGAAATGGGGGAGGGGAGGGGTTCTCCTAAGACAATCCAAGTGCCGTGTCAGCGGCACCACCTGCACTTGTTGGGACCAGTAAGTGGCTGAGGAGGTGTGTTTCCCATTAGGAGCCGAATCTTTTTTTAAAAATGTAAAGACTGAATTCGAAGCATTTGGTGAGTAGTTTTTTGTAAAAATGAAAAACATTACAAGTCTTAACTTCATATGTGTATCGTTATTTTAAGTTATCTTAAAAGAGCTTTATCCTTAAGTTCAATGAAATCATCTACGTCTATGGGCGCAGTGAGTTCTCGCTCAATATGCAGGACTCCGAGATCGCTTGTCATTGCATTCCTCAAATAAGTTTTTGTCAGCTTCAAACAAGAAAGCTGCGTTCGCAAACCGCCGATGATACTGGAATTGCAATTCCGATTTTGCAAAGACGAAATAATGTACTGAAAACGTCCTGATAGGATCTAAAAGTGGGCAACTACAACAGCGTTTTTGGTTGAACTTCCCCAGAATTTGTGAATTTGCGCTCTATAAGACGTTCAGCAAGTGTTCTTTGCCCTCAACTCCTGCTTGTACCGGCCATTTTGTTAGATCATTACTGATGCTAACGAAAACTGCATATAATGACGTAATGTCAGACCTCCTTCCTTTAATGATTACGATGAGCACAAGTGTGGTCTTGGCAAAACAGAAAGATTCATAGAAAAATTACTTTGAGCATGTAAACTGTAATTGGAGTCTAATAAAAACAATAAAGCTGTCGTGTAAACAATATTTAGGGATAGTATATTATCACCGGTTTTACACACGCACTCATTCCACAACCGAACCGACTGATCTCATTTGGGAGTTGGGGGGGGGGGGGCGGAGGGGCAAGCGGAGGGGCAAGTGTTCCATGTAGCTCCAAAATACACTATTCTTAATGATATTGATGCAATAAGGGATTCGTGGTTTCAAACATTAAATACGATATTTCGTGATTTTGAAGAACTATTGTTGAATTCATACTATCTTTGCCTTTATCACGTTTATTCCAAGAAATTAAATAGTTACTATGCATTGAATGAAATTAAATGTGTTAACTTTCCATAGGGGTTTCCAACCTTTTCCATTTTATTACCTCTTTTATTACAATCCTTGGTCGATTGTATTGCTGCTGTTCCTAAATAAAGTTTATAAATTTCGTGATTTAATTTAAGTTTATCCCTGCAATCATTTTCATATCGAAGAATAAAGCCGGAATAGCTGATTCTGTGTTACGCCCAAACTGAAAACCTCCGCACTAGCGCAAAGAAGTGTTTCTTAGTAACACTAAATTGCATGAAATATTAACAAAATACATTGAAATAAAAAAATATTACTCATTAAAACCGTAAAAACAATTTGTATTTCAGGCGGTTGTATGCTATTGAGTAATTTCTATTCAAATGATATCAATAATTATCTATTCTATAGAACAAATATATAATAATTAAAATACTAAGCTCTAGAATACTATGTATTGTTTAAAAAATGATAGATATGATATTCTTTAATAGCTTAATAATATAGTAATATTAAACTCACTTCATGTCATATTATAATAATACGAACTGGGTTTTAATTACGATGGTTCAGGGAGTGATGTTTTTTTGTCATTAGCCCACTTGGTTCTTTTACACGTAAATCTGTTTAAAATGTGACTGGATATCTTATAATACAATGTATAATAATAATCAATGTATTCAAAAAGCAAAGTATAGTTATAAAGTCGCATTATTGGTTTAAGTTTATATCAAAATAGATGCTGTTAATCAAAAAATAGATTTTGTGTCATTTTCTTTGTTTCAAAATAAAACAGTACCGATACGTACTTAAATAGGAAAGAAACTGATAAAATTGATCATATTAAACGGTCCAAAGCCACGTCACCTATTACATGCATTGATGTTAAGTTGATTGGGTGGTAGGCCTATTGTTGCAAGAGAATTGATATTATTTGTTAAGTCAAACAACTAATAACAAAGAGTTTGTATGCCTTTAATAAAGTTAATATAATCTCTATTGACATGTATTAAATATGATTTAGTTTTAGTGAAAAGGCATTTTAATGCAAGCACCTTTGGGAATTCTATGTTCGGATTTGGTAGGTTCATCTTAATAATCAGGGGCGTAGCGTGACCATATTGGCTAAGGTTCAATGACGTCTAAGTTTTACCGACGAACATGTGATATTTCTAATTAACTGGTACCAAGTTATATTTGAATATATAACCATAGAAAGAGAAAACCCAAGACATTTTTAACAACAAATTTAATGTAGATGAACAGAACTGTTGAACGATAATTTCCAAAGAGTTATTTATCTTTTATATCGTCTTGATATAATCATTTTAAAAATTATGTTAAATAAAAGATCCTCCCGGTGAACCAAAAGTATTAAATGCATGTAATAGTCAAATAAACCTGACCATCTCGATTGTTGACCATAATGACCTCAGATGCTCGCAAATCAATCCTAAAGGCCAAATTCCACTTGTGCGATTAAAGTGAAAATTAATCGCAAGTCGCTTGTCGCATGGTATAAAGTATGCGATTAAAAATAATCGCTAGAATGGAAACTAAATAGTTAAACTTTCTGTGCGATCACATGCGATGAATAGGAAAAAAGCATGCGACAAGTGTACATTTTTTGGTGAGACCATGAGACCAACGTGTTTGATATTTAATCGCATACACCCTGCGATAACCATATTAATCGCTCACTTAACTTCAACATGGGGCGCACGAAGCGAGTTGTAGTAGCTGCCATTTTTCTTTTTCATTGTAAATATTTGTATCACGTGTTGTCCCAACCATTGCGATTCTTTATTTAGTCGCACAAGTGGACACTGAAGCCACATGCCATTAATTCTTGTAGGAAAGTATGCGACTACCTGCGATTTCAGTTTTCTGGCGATAAAACCATGCGATTAATTTTTTGTGGTCGTAAGTACTTTAATCGCCCATGTGGAATTTGGCCTTTATGTAAGTAAAACGCTGTTCCGTCAGAGAAGACGTTAATGGCTGGAATAGTGGTAGACTGTTTTGATGTTATACTGAATTAACTTATCGGTTAAATATAACCGATCGGTAAACCGATTCGGCGCTTTCCCTACATTTTTCTATTGTGTACCTTAAATACCTAGCAATTAATTATTGTTTAATTAAATAAAGCAGTTTCAGTTTCAGTTTTATTGGCTAAACCTTAATGAACTATACTATCAGATTTGTGTTTTTAACAATGGTAAGTTTCTAGGAATATTTTCCTTCCCACATTATAAGCTGGGCGATTAAGTTATACTAATATTTATACTAAAAAATTTTGTTTGTGCAGGAATTGCTTGTAAAATGAACAACTAAAGTTCCGATTTTCTGCATTAAGAACAATCGTATTTTAAACACTTTTCAAGTTGTTAAAGGGGCACAATCTTGATTTTTGGGGGTCGTTTTGGGCCTTTGTTACATTTAAACAGTCCTCAGAAATACTCAAGCTCTATGAAAATCGCAAAATACCTTGAAATATACCTAAAAAATTTGACTTTTTATTTTTTTTCGTGCTGTACGCGGATGGTCTTCAGTCAGTCTGAAAATTGTTTGTCCTGTTCACAAAATCTACAATTGTTATTACATGTACTTTCTTTTTGTTTTATCAGTGTGGGCCTGCGCAGTAGTCTATTTATAACTCTTTGATTTTCCAATATGGCAGGAAGTTCGTAATATCTTAAGACATTATGATTTTCAAACACGGATAATTATGTATACCCATGGATTTGAAGGCTCAAATTTCAAAGGTAAGCTCTGTAGAATATGTCGGATTAGCTAAACAAAAGATTTCATGTGTTTGAGGCTGTCGGATGATTGTCCTAAACAAATCAAGACTGTGCCCCTTTAATTTGATCTGTGGTATATAATGTATATAAATTGTGAGTGTTCGTGATATCATCATTAAACTTCTAATGTTATTTTTATTTTATAATAGTAACATCCACATATTAACCATTATCAGTGATATCAGCCTGGAAAAACCTTTAAATCTGAAATGGTCTGGTAACTTGGAACGCTGCTATTGTTTCATTATCGACGTCCTGAATGTCTGAAATAGGCTATGAACTGTTGAAACGGAGCGCTATAACCGACATGGCAATAATGTTCTCCATATAAGTGAGGTCTTAAGCGTACATTGTTTTGGTAGTTGCAATCAGTAGCAATGCTTTGAATCTTAATATGAGTTGTGAATATGGGATGGGATTTTAAGGTGACAAAATTAAGTATGCACTATCAAGATCTATCTTGAAAAAATCAAAATGAGTGGGGTCAAATAAAACCATCTAGTCTAGTTCGGAACCAGAACCAGATGGGAAATGGCTTGACACAGGTGTTACTATGAAGCATTAATTATTGACCGAGATATCTTGGATGTTATTTTTCTTTCCTCGAGTAAAGTGTGATGTTTGTAACGTTAAGAAATACTGTGGGGTCACTGAAGTGTTTAATTATATTTGATGGAATGATACATGTTGTGATGATAATTTGTAGGACCTTCATTATACATTTATAAATCCCATGTGATCTGTAACGCATGTTATATAAATTATGTCTTTTTTCATCGATGGACGTACAAGGTGTAAGACACTATTATCGATTGAATCAATAAAACTAACTTATAATCCATTAAATGGAGTACTTTTGCAACACGCTTAGAAGCGTTTATTTGATATATCGTCTGGTATACAGATTCTGTTCTTTAGTAATGGCACCAACAGGTATGTGTGGACCGTGGACCGTGGGGATTGATCCAAATACAATATTCTAAACCTTGGTCTTCGATTAAAAATGATGCATTATGCTTCCTAAAGAATTAAATGTAACATTTTGTTTTTCATTTGAACTGTCCTCCATAATAAGGAATTTGGGAAATATTCTCATTCAGGTTAGGTCACATAGTAGGAATTGCCAAGGAGAATTTATCATTTTTCTTTACATATGGAGATCTAAATCTATTATTACCACCTTTATAAATAATCATGTCGCTTGACGTCTATAAAGAGGTTATCAAACGCCATTTATATTGCAGAATGATTCAACCTTTATTTTGTAACCCATCTTTGTTTCATTAATCAATCGAATAACAGAACGAGAATTACTACAGAAAAATACAGGAAATTTAATTTCATGATTTTCTATTTTTATACACTCGTAAAATATTCTGGGCATATAACACAGTTCTATACAAACAGTCCACACTATCCATGGAATTCGGACAGTTAATTGTTATTTGATCAGTTTCCAATGATGACAAACCGAGTTCCACTGAAGGCATATCACGTCCTACAGAAGGCTGATTGCTTTTCAAATTAGATAAAGATAGGACTTGATCATCTATAAATGATCGCTTGCCGATATTTCTCATATGCACAGGGTCTATCTCCCTAGCCCCCTTTCGTAGTCTTGCATACACTTTCAGATATGTATAAAAGCAATCAGCTTGAGCCATGGTGTGTGGACAGAGTTGCCACACATCAACATCTGGAGGATGACCTCTTTTCTCATAACTAATCTTCTTTGGTTCAGGAGGAAGGATTTCATCTAAATCTGAAAAAGATAATTAAAGTATAAGATAAGATCCCCAGGCTTCGCGAGGTTCTGACGCAGTGCGTAGCAGTTTTGATATACGCTTAAAACTACCCCACAAAGTATCTGTAGAACACTAACATTATTTTACAGAGTATAAGTCGTTTTATTTTAAAGCATAATTGGTTCGCTGAAACTAGTGTCATGTAGATCGCCCAAGCGCATAATTCAACAAACAGTTTTTAATGATGAAATTTGCAATTTTCAAATGGTGATAAAACGGAAAGTATACATCGTACATCAAAATATAATATATCAATGGATAGATCTTTTCGAGAGCTATCACATTTGTGCAGCTTACAAGGACACCAAAGGTCAAGGTTACAATATGCAACCATTCGAAGTGTTCATATATTACTTTCGGTAAAAATATCAAAATCAAAATCAAAATTCAAAAATCAGTTTCCAAATATAATTCAGCAATCGATATAACATTCTATAGACATTAAAATTACACGAATCGTAGCATCTCCAGAGGCCCAATTTCGATTTAAAGAAAATTACGCACAGTTAGTAGAGAAGAAAATATAAAATTTCCAAATATTAAAAAGCGCATTTTTGGTGGAAATATTTGGTTTAATATATCATTACAAAGAGCAGATAAACTCTAATAAGATTCAATTTAAATATTTGTTATTTATAAATTAGTTCACGTGACAGAGCTCGTTAAAAATAAAAATTGCAAATTTCAATCGGCTATAAAACCGGAAGTAATCATCGGACAACACAAATGAACATATCAGTGGATAGATATCACCAAGGAGAATAAATCGTGTTCAGGTCACACGGTCACTGAAGGTCAAGGTCAAGAAATATGGGCCTTTAAAGTTTTTGACATTACCAAAAATATTAAAATAAAAATAAAAGAAAATCCAAATCCAAATTCAAAAATCGGCTCCCAAATAAAGTTGCGCAATCGACTCTAGTCATTAGATACGAAAAAATAACGAAAATCGCTTTATCCCCTGAACTTGAATTTTAAAATTTACAAAAGTTTGACATTTCAATATGGCGGCTTATCATTTGCTTCCGGTCCGGATTTTTTCATCTTCGTTTTTTTGTATGACTATTTCTAGCATATTGCAAAAAAAATTTTTGAAATATCTTGAAAATTCCGGAAATTGATTTTTAAATTTTAAAAGCGAATAACTTCAAAACCGGAAGTGATTTCGAAAATTTGAAAAATAGATTTTAATTGCATTAATAGTGTCTATATACCTGTAAGTTTTCGGATGCATCGGAATAAAATTGTAGAAGTTGAAAAAAACGCAAAAATTGAAATAAAAAAAGTCAGCTACAAAAGTAATGAAATAAGCAGTTTGAAACTGCAGTTATGTAGCTAGCAGTTAAAAGAAGCTAGCAAAAGAAGTTCTGTCAAAATCAGATGATAAATAGAGGTAATAAACAGCAATAATCAAAAAGCCGCCATTGCCCACAGCTCGTATCCGGTTGCTCTTAATGACGTCATTTTACATTTATAAAATACAAGTCACGCAGTTTGAATAGGCAATAGCAACAGGTAGTTTGTGGCAAGTTGCCTTCTACGAAAACAATCGAGGGTAAAATTCGAAAAAAAAAAAAAACTAGATCCCCAGGCTTCGCGAGGTTCTGACGCAGTGCGTAGCAGTTTTGTTATACGCTTTAAAACTACCCCACAAAGTATCTATAGAACACTAACGTTATTTTACAGAGTATAAGTCGTTTTTTTTTAAAGCATAATTGGTTCGCTGAAACTCGTGTCATGTAGATCGCCCAAACGCATAATTCAACAAACAGTTTTTAACAATGAAATTCGCAATTTTCAAAAGGTGATAAAACGGAAAGTATACATCGTACATCAAAATATAATATATCAATGGATAGATCTTTTCGAGAGCTATCACATTTGTGCTGCTTACAAGGTCACCAAATTTCAAGGTAACAATATACGACCATTCGAAGTTTTTATATATTACTATCAGGTAAATATCAAAATCAAAATCAAAATTCAAAAATCGGTTTCCAAATATGATTCAGAAATCGATATTACATTCTATAGACATCAAAATTACGCGAATCGTAGTATCTCCAGAGGCATCATTTCGATTTAAAGAAAATTACGCACAGTTAGTAGAGAAGAAATACAAAATTCTCAAATAATAAAAAGCGCATTTTTGATGGAAATATGTGGTTTTATATATCATTACAAAGAGCAGATAAACTGTAATAAGATTCAATATGAATTTTTGTTATTTATAAATTAGTTCACGTGACAGAGCTCTTTAAAAATAAAAATCACAAATTTCAATCGGTTATAAAACCGGAAGTAGACATCGGACAACACATATGAATATATCATTGAATAGATATCATCAAGGGCAATAACTCATGTTCAGGTCACAAGGTCACCAAAGGTCAAGGTCACGAAATACGGGCCTTTGAAATTTTGGTCATTACCAAAAAATTAAAATGGAAATAAAAGAACATCAAAATCAAAATTAAAAAATAAAGTTGCGCAATCGACTCTAGTCACAAGATATGAAAAAATAATGAAAATCGCTTTATCACCTGAGGCCCCATTTTTAATTTTACAAAAGTTTAACATTTCAATATGGCGGCTTATCGTTTGCTTCCGGTCTAGATTTTTTCATCTTCGTTTTTTTGTATGACTATTTGTAGCATGTTGCAAAACGAATTTTTGAAATATCTTAAGAATTCCGGAAGTTAGGTTTTTAAAATTTACAAGAGAATAACTTCAAAACCGGAAGTGATGTCGAAAATTTGAAAAATTATTTAAGATCGCATTAACAATGTTTATCTACCTGTAAGTTTTCAGGTGGATGAGAATAAAACTGTAGAAGTTGAAAAAAAAGCAAAAATTAAAAATAAAAAAGTCAGCTACAAAAGTAATGAAATTAGCAGTTTAAAACTGCAGTTAAGTAGCTAGCAGTTTAAAGTAGCTAACAAAAGAAGTTCTGTCAAAATCAGTTGAAAAATAGAGGAAATAAACAGCAAAAACCCAAAATAGCGCTATTGCCCACAGCTCGTTTCCGGTTGACCTCAATGGCGTCATTTTGCATTTAACAAATACAAGTCACGCAGTTTGAATAGCAGACAGCAACAGGTAGTTTGTGGCATGTCGCCTTCTTAGAGAATAATCGAATGTGAAATTCGAAAAAAAAAAAAAAAAAAAACATTTCGAAAACAAAGCAGTGCGTTCGAAGAACGCACTGCAAAAAAAAAGACATTTCGAAAACAAAGCAGTGCGTTCGATGAACGCACTGCAATAAGGCAATCGTAGTCTTAAATGTGTGTAGGCTATAGATAATATAATAGGTGGGGATTATTTTAACTGGAAATGAAAATCAGCCTTCCTATGATCATACTGGTATAGCCATATCAAGAGAATACACTGTTTTGTGAATGAAGAAAATTCAGCGGGCATAGTGTGTATAATTTGATTTTTCGTGGAATTTTGTGATTCGGGTAATTTTAAATCAAATATATTTCAGAAAAAGAAAATAAACAGGATAGTCAACAGCTTTGTCGCAATAAGGGTAAAGCGTCCTGTTGTTAAGGTTTGACCTTTCGTTGTGATTTCCAATTGCATTTTCATTACTGCCACTCAAAGCACACACCATGGGGTCTCGTTCCCCAATCAGGAGCATGTTGTGGTAAATCCAATAGATTAAATGAGTATGGTTTGAGGGAAAGTCAACAATATTTTGACCACATGAAAACAACACGCAAAAATATATTATTTACGACTAGACTAAGTGATAAATTCAAGAGAAAATATAATTTCCTCGATATAGATTGAGAAAAGAGCATGCTCCTGGCATAAACAGTAACGATTAATAAAATTGTCCCTGCAATCTATGAGGTGTATTTTTTTTATGGTATATCGTATCACTTTTTAATCACTTTCAATATGCCTTCCGTTAACACTCGTGGCATGGAATAATTATTGAAGATTAATTATCATTGATCCAATGTGCATACCCAGATTTTATAATATGCGGGTGTGATTTCACCACGGTTTGTAATAAGGATGTGATTTCGTCACATTTTGTGACATTTTTTGATTCGTCACGGGTTGTGATATACGGTTATGATTCGTCACGGTGTGTGATATACGGATTTAGGCTTCGTTAGGATTTGAGATAGAGATACGATCTAACCGTGGCTACCCGTGTGGACATCACTTTCGTGAACCTGATTTTTAGTCTATTCAGACCTATAAATTTCTACCTTGTACATTTTACAAAAACATATCACAAACATCCTAATCAAATTCTATTAAATAAATTAAGATGACCTTAGGGCCTTGATATTGATGAAACCATTTGTATAAACTTGGTGACAGGAAATGGCTATGTAATTCCATCCATTTGTGTGTTTCTTTGATTATACAGTACATGTATGTATATAGAGTGATATAGAGTTATTTGAACGAGAGAGCAATTTTGCATCTAAATATGAAAGTTATTAGAGACAAATACTTTAATAGTCTCTACTAAAACGAATTGGAAAAGGATTTCTAAGTTTGCCTATCGTTGACAATTTTAACTCACCGTGAGCTGCGTAATTTCTGGTCAACTTTTTCTTGAATTCAAGAAACCACAGGCATGCGTTGGGGGGAAAATGTAATTTCACAAATAGAAGTTAAGGTGTCCCCGATTCACATATAGGGCTAAATTGGGTGTTATGCTATAAAAGTTTTTACTCCAAAGAGAGAAATATATTTTTGAATCTTCGTAAAGGTCAAGTTTCGAAATGGATCACTAGTCACAGCTTTAAAATCAGGTCACTCTACACCATATGATATTGGACAGAATGTGACTATTTAGAATGTCCCATTAAAGCATAATTAAATTCATGATCAGCAAGAATCAACTTTCATAACATAATATACTAGAACCACCCAGTACAGTATAATAAGATTCTTGATCACTTGAAATCACCTATTATCATCCAGCATTGTACATTCCGATTTACACCCACTTCATCATAAACCATAGAGAAGATCGGAATGATCAATTAAGCCGACCACGTTCAAAGACCAGGTGGTAGAAAGGATTTCTGTCGCGGCGGACTTGTGTACCTAAGTTGTTATCCTTATAAAATATATATACATGTAATTGTTTCTACCATATCCTATAAGTAACTCCTTGACCTTAATCGTTAGATAGCCAAATACACAATTCATCGAATACGGCTCCTTCGATCGATTTTAGTCAAGATTTTTTTTAAAGGTTTTAATAGGAAAACAAATACATTTTTAAAAGTACCTTTGTTATGTTGATAGCTGAGAGAAAAATATCCAATTAATAATAGTAAACATTGATTTTTATCACATTTATGATTTATTTAATCATTATTGCCTGATGCCGTCTATTGTTTGACTTGGACAATTACTAGTTTCCAATACTTGCTTATGATATTCATGTCGAGCTTGGAACAATAAATATTTCAACAATATCATTATCGCCTACAATGATCGGAAGGGAGAATCCTAATTATTGTTTCATGAAAGCATTCAACACAAACTAATGAATAAGCATTATGAAATTGGTCGAGCATAAGATTTGATGAGCTATTAACTCGAAACTAATGTTCTTTTCTTGACGTTTTTTTTTCATCATAGCACATTATAATACCTAACACTTATTCAGATGATGTATGGAAATGCATTGAAACCACCGTTTCATAGCACTATATTATTTTTATTCACAGAGAATTCAGTATTGTGTGGGATCCTGTACAATCACATCCTTTGAATTGGATCAGGATGTGATCGATTTCATCGTCAAAAAGACTGAAATATATCATGCTGTTTTAATGACACATTATGTTTTCCTAGTCTGAGGCTAAACTTAGATAAATAATGTAATTTATATAATAAGAAATACGATGCCACCTTCAAAGATGAAAGCAGGAATATACATTTACAGAAGTAAGTTGGAAAAAGCCAGTTTCCTTCTCTGCATGTTATAATTTTTCCTTCGGGCATATCATTGTTAAAGAAAACAAGAATATAATGCGAAGTTACATGTCAAAATCTATCATTAGAAAGACAATATAGTAAATATACACTATACGACGTCTTGTGTGTTGTACGAAGACACTAATATCGTTATGCTCACATGATATTCTATGCCTTTACTCTTGTCTTTATTTATCATGGTTCTCGGACTTCCTTGACTTGCATCACATTTACATGATAGGGCACCTTGTCAGTTATACCAGACAATCATACTAGTTGGCTGTCAACACTATTCGAATATAAACAGCCAATGAAGACAATTCAATTCTGAAATGTTGCAGCCAACACATATGCAGTAACTTGTGCTCAAACTGTGTGATGTTTCCACCAATATACGACCCGGACGCAGAGCATGTGATACAGGTTGGAGGGCAACCCGGGATCAGGGGATGTATTCCGTAACTTAGAAAGTTTCGGCGAGTTTAAAATCCAACAAACTCCTCCAGGCTTGAAGGCATAACAAAATTAACAAGGTACCAAATGTGCAACTTAGGATACCATGTATAACTGACTTATATTATTCTGGAAATACCAGAATTTTTTTTTTTTGCTTTTGAGAGAAAACTGAATGTTTTTTTCTGGCATTTCCAGAAATATGTTTCAAAATTAACAAAATATTTTAGACAAATTTTAAAGCGATACTGAAATATACCATCTTTTATGTTACAATTATATAAGAGATATAATGCAACTTGCGATTGCGTGTGTAACATTCGTTATATCTTCAAGTAGAAATTATAATATGTAAGATTAATTCTCTCAACGATGTAATTTGTCATAGTTGTTTTTTAACAGCAAAATAACACATGATAATGCTCCATCATTTTAAAAGAAACCTTTGCAGTGTGATTACTATCGAGAACTATTATTTACTTTTTCAAAAGTAACAGTGAAACGATGAAAGGCACGAAGATTTTTTTTTTTTAGAAAACTATGCTTAAACACACTTATTAAAGTCTAAATTCTCATCTTTCCTGAATTCAGTATTGGTGAAGAAATTATTATTTACTACAATCGTTCTATTCTGTAACTGGCAATTATCGTGGTTTATTGCCTTAGAAACAAATTTACATTTAAATCCCAGAAGAATATCTATTTTGTAATTCACTAACCATTCTATGGACTGCAATTCAAATTAATCATTAGTTAATTGTATAATTTATTTGTGAATTCGTTCACAATTTTAATGCGAAAAGCCGCTATTGAAGTCTTTTCAGATATTTGAAAATGAAGAACATTATGTCAATCATTTCGAAATATTGTCAATTCCAAATAATCTAAATAAAACTTACTCATATCAAATATTTTTTGTCTGTCAACAATTGTTTTGGACACGACAGAGTCGACGGGGGCACATTAATGTGAGAACGTTTAAAAAGGACTATTCGATATGGGCTCAGTCCACCAACACATTTTATGTTAATGATTGTGAGCGAAATCTGCTCAAACGATACATCTCATTCCAGCACTTGTGTTTGAAGATAGGGCCAAAAAGGTCTTAATAAACTCCATATAAGTAAATGACACTCGAAACGAGCATTGGAAAAAAACATTTTACAACTGATATTATCTTCTTTTGATTATAAACTCATTATGCAATGTTCGAGAGGTTGGTAAGTAGCACTGTATAAAAATTTGTAATTTTTTTACACTTTGTTCATCACAATTGTAATCAGTGATGAAACATATTCAACGTCGCCTATAAAAATATAGTATTATTTCATTTTCAACATGTGAACTCTTAAAATGCTCAGTTTCTTGTTGATTTTTATACGAGAAGAAATTCGACTGAAGGACAAAAAAGAAAATATTCATTGTCGCTAATATGGTGAAAAGAATGCTCTTTTCCCTTGGTTTACTGAAATTAACAAGAAAGGTCACAGGGGGTAATCTAGTTAGTGGTTTATAAATGTTTTCAAAGAAAACCGGTTAAATGATTTGGTAAAAATAAGAAAAATGTTAAGTATATGATCGAGCTATCAGGTTTTTTTGCCCTCTACTGTTGTGTCAGAACTTATTTCCTTCCGCATACCAGCCAATAACAATTATCGATCAAGGATTAGTGTCTTTGATATATATGTCATAAATCCTGCAATACAGAGCACCAAAAACTGTGTTGAAGTGTTTTTCTGTATCTTCTTTAATATGGCTAATAATGAATTTAAAGTGAAGTTAAAAGAAGGGTCCTGAAAATAGGATATGACACCAAGGAAACAGATTCCATTGAACTTTGTCATTATTTGGCATTTGTTTCACGTAACATCTCAATGATTTAACATTTGAAAGAAGAGAAGTTCTTCTTGTTGACATTCAAACTGAGCGTTGTAAACGTCATTAAAGACGCACAATATATTTAGCTAAGTGGAAGTAATTGGTTCTTCATTATTGCAATTATTCAGAAACGTCTAAGCTATTACAATATTTTAGACGAAGTAGAAAGTGTTAAGAATTCCAAATGAAGAGTTCAGAAAATATAGATGGTCACACACTTAAGGTTTATCAGAGTAAATCTCTTTACAAAGACAAAGCATTTTAATCAAATTGGTAAGTGCAGCAATCAATGAATGAGTTTAACTCGACTTGCTATATTTTTCTTAGAAGCATACAGAATCTGGTGGCTGTTTATACTCATCTCGCCCAGTAGAAGTACCACTTAAAAAAACACAACCAGTAAGATGATATAGCTAAGATAATGGTGGGATAATATTGCCAATATGTTATTTTGGTATAGACAATGTGTTATTTGTGAAGATAATATCACAGGTACGTGTGGACAGGATAATCTATTATACAGAATCTATGAGGTCCCCGAATGACCCCCCATGACAAATATAAATTTTGTTTAATTTTTTTAATAAACATTTGTTTTCACTTGGTGAAAATGTCGAAATGACAGAAAAACAACATTTGGGATATGTCGACTGATATGTATGATAAAAGTTTCTAATATCAGTCATCATTTATTCAGTTTGTCACGTGATCTATTGTTTTTAACACTCCAATAATGCTAATAAAACCAGCCTTTAATTCTTATAGTAATATAGATAATATTATAATATAATGTGAATAGTAATGTCCTTAGCGACATCAGATTAACAATACCTGTCGAGTGCCATAATCATATAACATCAACTTAACTGTAATCCACTTTCTTAAACTACATGATAATGACTGAAAAGGGTTAATTCAGCAACTACATTGCACAACATTCTCGAAAAACTGTCGCGATATTGCAGTGAAGATTTATATAAGGCATCGGTGAAGCAAAATGCAAGTAAGATATTATTCAGAAATGTCTTGTAAGGGGATATAATCTAATTGCAGGGCCAATGACGGTGCAGGCCAGTTTCAGCTAATTCCCAAATAAAAGTTAAAAATGTCACTGGTACAAAAAAAGGTAAGAAATCTTCTTTACAATCCCATAAAACTAAACTTTACCTTCTTTAAGTTGGGGTTAAAGTCTCTTTGAATGACGTTATTTGCTTGGGGGCCATAGGTTCTAATCTCAATGGGCGTGTTAAAGAAGGTGTCTAAACAATTCATCTTGGGCCAAGTACGAGTACTTTCATTTTAGCTTCGCTCTATCTCTTCACATCAGCTATTCGGTAACCGAAATCTCTCATTAAGTGACAAGGCTCATATTTTCTCTACTGTGCAGAAGTTTATTTGTTATCTAATATCTACGATATATTCTCTCCTATTACAAACCTATTAACGTATGTTTAGAACAGGCCCACACTTTATACCAGAGAAAAGATTAGAAAAGACTTGCTAGTTTACTTGTGTATTTGAAACAATTGTGAATAACTTCTATATTGTGACGGTCGAAACAGACTAATATCAGCTTATGCTTGTCTTTAGTTCGACTTTATTGTACCGAAGAATTGTATTGTATATTGTAACTTTTATAGAAAAAAATATTGTTTAAACGAATGGAAGATGCTTATTAACCCAGTTTATGAGATACTATCTAATTATATAGAATACAGTGTCGCATCTTTGCCTTCGTATTAAATTTTTAAACACTGTTGTTAGCGCTCTTTGTTTCCTTTTTATACACACATGCGAACTTCCTGCCAATGATTTTTCCATTGATTGTTTCGTTTACTCATAATTCTCATACTACAACGAGGTAGCTCTCGGGGCTGAAAAGAGTGTGCATTTGTTCGAATGGGACAAGAAAATATAGCTAATTTGTTATTTGGTAAAATATTATAGGTATATGTGTTATTTGGTAGAATCTTATAGCCATATGTGTTGTTTGGTAAAATATTATAGCTATACGTGTTATTTGGTAGGATAATATACCTATAAATGTAATATTCGGTATATAGGTAATGTCTTTGTGGTAAGATAATAAAGGCAATGTGTTGGTTAAAAGTAAAATGCTATTTGTTGAAATCAAACTAATGTTAATGTTTCAGTAGAAGCGTGCTTCGACGAAATTCGATCTTGGATGTTTCAAAATAAACTGGTTTTGAATGATGCCAAAACGGAATTGCTCCATTTCAAGTCTTTCTTTGAAGATTCATCACCCATTTGGCCTACATCCATTCGTGTAGGAAAGGGAGAAATTCTGACGTCATCATCGATACGCAATTAAGGGGTGACATTTGACACAGAGTATTCACTTGACATTTTTTATCACAAACATGCAAAAGTGTTTCATTTGCCCTTTTCAAAATTGGTCGGATTCGCCGACTTTTGGGCCAGTTTTCTCCTGAACAACTTGTTCCTACAATAATAAAATCGCGATTGGACTATTGTAAGTCGCTCTACTACAATTTCAGTGCCTTTTATCTTAACAGAGTTTACAGAATTCCCCTGCCAGACTTGTTACTCTGAGCAGAAAGTCTCAATCGATCATACCAATTCTAAAAACGCTACATTGCCTCCCAGTCTCTGAACGAATTCAATATAAAGTGCTCTTGATAATATTTAAATTGTCAATGATATAGTGCCCTGAAGGAACTAGTATCAATAAAAGGCTCACTCGGGTCAACAAGATTCTCACATGCACCATCTTTAATGTACCCTCCTAAACATGTCCATAATAATATTGAATTTCCATAGAATTTATTATGGACATGTTTAGGAGGGTACATTAAAGATGGTGCATGTGAGAATCTTGTTGACCCATATTATGCCCAACTCTCTGGAACTCTTTACCATAAGCGAAACCTCTAGAAACCAATTCTTTTAAAGGGTCCATTGAAACTATTCATTTTATGCAGTGCAGGGCCTACACTTATTTTCTCTTTAAAAGTGTTGAGTATCAAAATCAAAAAAAAAATATCAAAATAAAGTATTTGTATTTGATTCGATAATATAGATAATTCATTATTTGAATATTATGTCCTTAGCGACATCTGATTAAGAACACCTTAAACCAAGTGGTGACATGTCTTCAATTGCATATTCAGAATAGTGAGTGCAACGTAACACCCTATACAACTATATTTCATTTCTATTGTTTATGTTCATAACTTTCACACAGGTTACTCCATCTAATTAACGATTTTAATGATGAGAGATAACTATGACTTTCTCGTCTCCAATCGATTTACATTTAATTACAATACAGGTCTAGCTTTAAGCCTTGATCTTTCATAATCCGATTTTTTCGTCTTTGAATCATGTCTAGTCACAATTTGCCCTATAACGTCAACCAGAAACCTTTTTATAAGTGGACAGAAATGAATACTAGTACCCAAGAATTGATAAACCGTTATTAATAAGGTACTAAAATATGTTATAAGTACACTACAATTGATTTCCAGACAACAGGATCATAGTAATGTTCAGTGACATGCTGTTATGCAATTTCTTCAGGTTTGGATAGCATTAAAAGTGTAGCTCAATTTTCATTATAAAAACAGTCGTAATGAAAAGTGTGGAAATTTTCAAGATAGCAGTTTTACCTTGAAAGTTTATTATGTGAACTGCGAATCCGACCACCACCAAAATTTTCCAGAAAGCAGTACCCACAGGCCATCTATCCACGATATTTTCCAGAAACTTGTAATCACTGCCAGAAAGTAATACCATCAAATCGCAATTGCAATATTTGCCAAAAAGTAATACATGAACATCTTATCGCAATTGCGATATTTGCCAGAAAGTAATACATGAAAATCAAATGACAAGTCAGAAATCTGCCAAAAAGTAATACTAGTACACGGCCATTTTATCGCAACTGCGTTATGTGCCAGAAAGTAATACATGACCATCTAACGCAACTGTGATATTGGCCAGAAAGTTAAACATGAACATCTAATCGTAACTGCGATTTTTCGCCAGATAGTAATATAAAAATCACATCGCAATTGCGATATATGCCAGTTAGAAATAAATGAACACCTCATCGAAAATGCGATATATGTCAAAAGGTAAAACATGACCATCTAATCGCAACTACGATATTTGCCAGAGAGTCATACGTGACCATCTAATCGCAACTGTGATTTTTGCCAGTGTAATTCGAGAACATCTAATCGCAATTGCGATATTTGGCAGAAAGTAATACATGAGTATCTAATGACAAGTCAGAAAGCTGCCAAAAAGTAATACACTTATCGCAACTGCGTTATGTGCCAGAAAGTAATACATGACCATCTAATCGCAACTGTGATATTGGTAAGAAAGTTATACATGAGTATCTAATGGCAAGTCCGAAATCTGCCAAAAAGTAATACATGAACATTTAATCGCAATTGCGATATTTACCAGAAAGTAATACATGAACATCAAATGACATGTCAGAAATCTGCCGAAAAGTAATACATGGCCATCTATTCGCAACTGCGATATTTGCCAGAAAGTAATGCATGACCCTATTATCGCAACTGTGATATTGGCCAGAAAGTTATACATGACCATCTAATCGTAACTGCGATTTTCGCCAGATGGTAATACATGACAATCACATCGGAACTGCGATATATGTCAGTAAGAAATAAATGAACACCTCATCGAAAATGCGATATATGTCAAAAGGTAAAACATGACCATCTAATCGCAACTGCGATATTTGCCAGAAAGTAATACAATACCCTCTTATCGCAACTGTGATATTGGCCAGCAAGTTATACATGAACATTCAATCGCAACTGTGATATTTGTCAGAAAGTAATACAAGAACATCTAATCGCAATTGCGATGGTTGCCAGAAAGCAATACATGGGCATCTTATCGCAACACCGAAATTTGCCAGAAAATAATACGTAAACATCTAATCGCATCTACGATTCTGACAGAAAGTAATACAAGAACATCTTATCGCATGTACGATTCTGACAGAAAGCAATACATTTGCATCTAACCGCATCTACGATTTTTGACAGAAAGTAATACATGAACAACCAATCACAGCTACAATATTGGCATAAATGTAGAATGTGAGCATCTAATGACCACATGATTTCTACCAGGAAGTGTATAATATAAGTATAAGTATAAACATAATGACAACTAGAATGTTAACGTCAATGGCAACTGTGATTTTTGTTACCGTTCTAAAAATGTTTTCGTTTTAATTAGATACCCAATTACTATACGATATGTTTACATAAGGTTCTCTAAATATATTTTCATACACGTTAAAAATCTAGAGAATCTAGACGGCTAGAGAGTTATGTATAAAACTCTTGAAAGTTGATATGCTAAATATACATACCGTAATTTACAGGGAAATCCGCCGTGGCTATCAATGGGTAACTCTTTGTAGATTGAGTTAATATCATAAACATCACTAAACTGCAAACTTTCATCATATTCTCTCACGTATAATATTTAATTAGACAATTAGCCAACAGTCAGTTAATGTACTCCAAGTATAATAGTATTTTCCACGTTTTGTATCATAATGTGATGGACAATCTGCTACGGACTTTTCGTAAGTCATTGATTTTCCATTTTAAAACTCAAAACTATAAAATTCTTCCAGTTTTATATCAAGTTATTTAAGTTAAATGGTAATTATACAAAACAAATTCTTCATAAATATAGGCATGGTGGTAGTAGCATTGACGTCATCACCATTTCAGAATGCCACCTCCTCAATATTCAGATAGCGCCAACTTTCTAGCCAATCTCATCTATCAACTCCATATAAGTATTCTTTCATTGTGTATGTAGTCTACTTATGATTGACTTCTCATAATAACACATTGATTGGCTCCATATAAAATGGGGTGGGTCTTAATTTCATTTAAGTGAACTGGTGGTATTAAAAATGCGTAGATAGATTATTTATAAGTTTTTTTTATGAATGTCGTGTCTATCACTCAATAAAAAGAATCAATTTTTAATTCTGCGAATTCTGTGAATTTCTGCGAAATATATGAGGTTGTTTGAATGTTTGCAAATTCTTCATCTGAAACTTTTGTGTTTGTTTGTCACAGATTTTTCATTCTTGATGGTCCCCTTTTATCTTTTTGATTATCTACAGTTTTCAACTGAATATTATATATAACAAATTTTATTCAGTTAGAGGCAAATGCCCAAAGAACAAACATTGCATTCATATTTATACACAATACAACTATTTACTATGAAATATTTACAATAATATACATATTAAGCTACGTTTCTTACAGTATTTTCTGGATAATATTTAACAAATTCTGTATATAATCTTGATTTAACCAATATTTGCAACGAATCTCAGAGTTAAACGTACAGGTGATCATAAAGTGAAACTCTTGACAATAACTACATCTACATTTTCACACACTGCTTGATAATATCCATCATATGTCTTGTTAAATAAAAATCTCTCCGGTGAGAATAAAGGCTTATGATAGTTATTTTCAACATCTTCGTGCCACTGTTGTACATAACAGTTTTAAACTCTTTGCTTGAATTGGGAAATAAATGACGTGTGATTGCCCACTTCCTGTTTTATCATGGCATACCCAAAGCCGTACTTGAAATACATCTCTTTGATTTCGGTAGCCCAGTTTTGTCTACAGCATATATAACATAGCACATAACACATGTTTTTGGCTAACCTCTCTGATTCCATTTCGAGAAGCCACAACCAATACCGGTACTAAACATTTAACAAATACATTGCAAAAAGTGGGATATGTTTGTATGGATCCGGCTACGATTTCAACTGAAAAAACAAAACTAACTCCACCCCCCCCCCCCAACTCAAAGATCTCATACTTCGACGGCAACAGACATCATTCATCACGGAATATAGCGCTTTTATTAGATTGTTCGCCAGCGAATCAGGGCCATAAACAAAAAGTTTGTGAACTTCATATAACCTAGGCTTATAACGTACAAACTCTCTGTTGAGCCCTCTTATCAAACAGATGTACTTACAAACTTCTATGATATATAAACAAGAAAGTTGCCTTTTGCAGTCAAGGTATAAGACGAAGTTTTTATAGCTCAAAATTATCTTTTTATTATCTATTTAAAGGTTGTCCCCGGACTATCATAATTGTATATATTTTCAATAAGTTCAATTATCTATGTTTTATTCTGCCTATTATAGTGTGTCAATGTTTTGCTTATTAGTAATTGTATATTGTTTGTAATTCTTTGGCAACAGCAAGAAATTACTTAGCTTGGTAATAAAAAAATAAATTGTTAAGACGCCTTGATTTCAGACATAATAAGTATTTAAAATGTGTGGTTCAAATGAACAGATTCGAGTGAAAAATTCACTGTTTATATAATCTTTTATAACAGAACAGAATTTCACCTAAGAAAGACATGTTTTCTGTTTTTGGCAAATATAATTTTATGTTAATTATTGTCAAAAAAATTGTTTTATATTCTTATAGCAGGGCATTTTAAAATCGTGGTGTTCTTACATAAGTTCTGCACAGCATGGAAACCGGGTCTAATGAGTTGTAAATTAAGGAATTGTCACTATTTGCAGTTCGGATACGATAATGAAGGCATTTCGCGCATGATATTAATGGTAATTGTCGAAGAGGTTAAACATTGTCCAACATAGAACTAATTTGTTAGTTTATTTGTCAAAAAGTATACGACCTACGTTAACATCCATCGAATGTTTAAGCACAAATATACGGAAGATCAAATGCAAACTGTTAATGTAGACGATTTTTTAAGTTTAAATTTTATTGAAATAATATAAAAGGTGCACTTGTTGTTGAAGATTTTATTTTACATGAAGCATTCCGAGTCCGCTTGTTAACTACACAGATAAATAGTCTATGGTATTTCCCCACTCCAAGCCCATGGAAGTTCGATAACTGCGGCTGTTCTCGCCGAATATCTATATATCAAAGCCTTATGAGGCTACATTAGTAATATGCCTACTTTTGAAAGTGTCGTTTTTATTCATACATGATTGTTATCACATAGTTTTATAAGGCACCATTTCTTTGACGAAGTAGAACCGGAATTCTTTACAACTTTCTTTATTGTAAGTGCGGGATTTATCGATGCCCACATATTTGCTTATTATTATTAATACTATAAAACATTCTGAAATTAACACAATGTACGGTTTGCCCATTCTAAGTTGTTGTAAACCTGACAAGTGTGAAGTGAAGTATACTCTTTACTTAACATACAATACTTAACAGCACTTGGACATCTTTTAGCTCGAAACGTTTTTTGAATTAAAACAAGTCAATTAATTTTCTGGGAAATAAAATCATTAATTTAAATATGGTTAGTTATATACAGAAAACGAATAGGCTTTTTTTAATTTTCACGGGTGCTAATGTTATCTAGATCACGGTCAACACTGATTTTTGACACTGCTTTTACCTCAACGACACTTCTTACGATACTTTGCAAAAAAAGAGAAATTTACAACAATAAATGTACAAACCTGTAATCTGCTTGTAGCGACGACTCGTAAATTGTTTTGCTATAAATATATGTAATAAGTCGAATGATCCTTGCTGTTGATTACGAGTTGGCAACTATGTATGTAATTTTTGTTTGTTATTTCATGCAAGATATGTTACGATTTATCTAAGGATACCAGCAGGTTGTTCCTGCTTTGTTTTATTTAGATTACAATTTGTTACGGTTAGTTCTCAATTTGTTACGGTTAGTTCCCGTTCAGAAAAGAAAATTAACTTACATCATCAAATGTGGTGACTTGAATTTAACCTAATGTCAATGTTCTATGTAGTGTATATTATTATGTTAAGATTCCACATTAAAATATAAAGAAAATTAATATTGTGTATTTCAGCCCCCTAGGCGCTTCTTCAAAATAGTATTTTGACCCCGGACACTTCCCGTGCATGTGTGGTGGGTAATTTAGCAAACCAGCTAACAAGTGTATACATATATTGCTTGTTGGTTTGTAAATCACCCCACCCACCACCCATTGTATATATAGATAGGTAAAAATATAGTACAAGTACTTATTTAATAATGTAATACATTGGTAAAATGTCTGGAATTATTGATGATAATCTCGGCCAGAATTCTGGTATAAACATTGTCATCCTCTGTCAAATGTTTTTCTGAATTTATTTTCTATACCATCTGAAAAGAAAGAACAAATATCTAATTATTGTCAACCAAACTTGCATAATAATAACAATTGAAAAACATTGTATTGTTATGTTTTTAACAATTTGGATAAGATGCTGAATAACAATTGGAATATTACTATGATATATAGCTACGATGCTAAATAACAATTGAAATATTACCATGATATATATAGCTACCAAGTTAAATAACACTTGGAATATTACCCTGATATATAGCTAGCAAGTTAAATAACAATTTGAATATTACCATGATATATAGCTACCATGTTAAATAACACTTAGAATATTACCCTGATATATAGCTACCAAGTTAAATAACAATTTGAATATTACCATGATATATAGCTACCATGTTAAATAACAATTGGAATATCACCATGATACATAGCTACCATGTTAAATAACAATTGGAATATTACCATGATACATAGATACCATGTTAAATAACAATTGGAATATTACCATGATATATAGCTACCATGTTAAATAACATTTGGAATATTGCCATGCTATGTAGCAATTCAAATACATGTACTACCATAACATTTCAAATAGGACCATGATATATATAGCAATTGAAATACTACCATGTTATATACAAATTTAAATATTACCATTATATATAGCTAACACGATAAATTCGGAATATTTCGGAATATTACCATGATATAATATAACAATTGAAATATTACGATAAATTGCACTTGTAAACAACAAAATAAATAAATAACAAAACCATTGTAAATGATTCTTACCTACTTTTCCTCTGCATCAAAAATATTCTCCGTGGTGTCGTAATCACATGCACTTACTTTTGCGCTTCGATGGTTTTTCGTGAATGTGATGTATTCTTTAATTGCTTTACATTTTTCTCTTAAGCTTTTTTTCTTTTGTTTTGTTTCCTGAGACATTTCACTTGATCTGTAACTACCAAAAGTCACTTGATCATCAGCTTCTTTTTGGGATTTCTGAGCACCTCCTTCTCTTCGAAATATCTTAGCGCCACCTTCCCTTCCAATAAACTTTGCATCAACTTCTCTATCAAGTATCTTTGCATGTTTATTAAGTTTATTACTTTCAAGGCTCGTCTGGAAATCTTTTGAGACTGAGCTTGCCAGGAATATTGAGTAATCTGTCTTTTGAACTTTATTTCTTATTTCTGTGTTTGTAATTTTTAGTTTTTTTATCGTCCGAGGAAGCAGCACCTTCTTTGGTGACCTAAATGAAGGTTGTGGCACCGACTCTTCGATGGTTGTTCTTTGATTCTCTTTTGGTGACCGAGCTAAGGTTTTAGAATTGATCTTATGAGAATCTTTCTTTGAAAATGGATGTAACATTCGTGTCAATTGCTTTTCACCTTTGACGGTTACATATTCTTCAAGTTTGTCTTTTGGTGATTTGATTAAAGAAAATCGTTGACTATTGGGTGTTATCTGTCTTGATTCGATATTTGTGTTCTGTTCTGGCTTGTGTTGTTGATGCAGTATTGTTTTCGACTTTAGCGACACTGCTAACACTCTTAATCTTTCAATTTTATGAAAGTATTCTTCCTTAGATACCGATTGTAAAACATAATCAAATAAAGCTCTTCTTCTCTCTTCTCTTACTAAACCAAAATTCTTTCTTATAAATTCATTTAATTCTGAGGCTGGTTCGAGATTTTCCATAGTGTCCCATTGCCTTATCTTAGAAGTCATTTTAGACTTATCATTCGAAGTAGCTCTAACTTTAGGATTATTTGCTTTGTGTTCCTCAATATCTGTTTTGGGGGCTACAAGGTGATCTGTTGACAAAGATGTAGTTGAATCAAAACACCCTGTTTTACTAAGATCAACCATTAGATTTACTCTTAAAGTTTCAGTATTCCGTTCTGGGACGGCTCTATCTTCTTTTATGTTCTTCTCTTGGAAACCTTTTCCTTCTTTACTACAAGCAAGACGAAGTTGATTCTGTTGACGAGGCCTGTCCCTTTCTTCTAGTTGTCTGTCTTCTTCATTTAGCCAAGATAAGTTTAATTTAGGAATATGGACTCCATTGACAATAATATAAGTTGATTCCTCTACATATCCTTTGTTCTTACCATACACTCGTTCTGAATTTTCAGAATAATTGATGCTCTGTGTCGAATTCACGTTATATTCTCGTTTCAATTTGGAATTCTCAGAATATTCTGTCCTGTGTTCTTTTGCATCCTTACGACTGTTTCCTTCTTCTAGTAGATTGTCTTGTCCATATAGCCATGATAAGTTTAATTTGGGAATATGGACTCCATTAACAATAATATAAGTTGATTCCTCTACATATCCTTTGTTCTTACCATACACTCGTTCTGAATTTTCAGTAAAGTTGATGCTCTGTGTCGAATTCTCGTTATATTCTAGTTTCAATTTGTAATTCTCAGAATATTCTGTCCTGTGTTCTTTTGCATCCTTACGACTGTTTCTTTCTTCTAGTAGACTGTCTTCGTCATATAGCCATAATAGGTTTAATTTAGGAATATGTACACCGTTAACAATAGAATAAGTTAATTCCTGTACAGTCTCTGTACTCTTACAAGACATGAATGTATCGGTGAATTCTGATACCACCATCATAACACCAGTACTATTAAGTTCGGTGGAACTAGTTAGTTCATTAGAACTAGTTAGTCCATTAGAACTAGTTGGTTCATTAGAACTTGTTGGTTCATCGGAACTATTTTTTAAACGAGGGTCGATAATGTCAAACCTGTTGACACTCTCCTGAACGTAGCACCAACAACCCTTCAGCATCCTGTATCTATAACTAGAAAATTGTTTACCTTCGTAAACTTCCCAAACAGTTCTCGACGTAAATTTAACAATTCTCTTCAACAAATGTCAAAATGTCTTTAAAATTGCTAAAATTTGCCAAGCGCTGTTATATTGCTTCTGTTTGCCTTCACGACGTTATCCAGAATAATATAAACTGTCTATGACGTCATAAAGCTTTTACGAAGCTAATTTATTATTTTCAAATAGAGCTAACATTTAATACGAAAATTAATTCCAATAAACTACCAATTTTCTAATCTCAACTACATCAATACTTCTCAACCTTTATGATCCTATACCCACTTGAGAAAAAATTGAAAAAATGTTTGAAATAGTTTACTATAAGTAAATTGAAAGCTTATTCTCTAATAAATGAAACTTGCATGCCCTAAAAGAAAGAAAAGAAAGATACAATATTTACAAGGATAACAACTCATGTTCACAAGTCCGCCGTGACAGAGATCCCTTTTTACCAGCTGGTCCTTGGCCAAACCTCTTGGCATTGATCTTTCCCGGATTATCTGTACCCATTTACAGCTGGGTGGACTGGAATCGTTAGTGAAGAAGACTTATTCAAGGTCATCGAACTTCCACACGCCAATCGAGATTAGAACTCACGTCAAGGGCACAATTCTTTACGGATTTGATTAGACTTGTTGAAATTGTTTGTTATCATCCAAGGGTGAACCCTATTGAAAATGAGTTATTGCCTTGTTATTAGGTACAATTCTTGATAGATTTAAATGAAACTTAGTTATATTGTACAATATTATCACCCTGAAAAAGAAGTATATGATTGGAGCTTGAATATTTTATTCGGCTTATTGTTACTGTACTGTCAAATTTTAATTCAAGATAGCTTGCCAGGCAAGGTAATATACGCCCACTGATTTTGAATAAAAACTTTTCAGTACAGTAAAAATTAGCAGAATGAAATATTCAACCCTCCGCCATATACTTATTTTCTAGGGTGTCTAGTATCATCAAAATCTGTCAAGAATTGTACCTAATATAAATAACAACTTATTAAATATTTTTCGGTATTTTCACGATTTGCAATAGGGTTCACCCTTAATAATATTTTGATATTTCTAATTTTTAATAGGGCTCATCCTTGGGTGATATAAAACAATTTCAGCGAGTTTTGTCAAAAATTGGATGTTTAGAGTGCTTACAAGCCGAAAGTTGAATGCATTTTCAAAAACAAGGCAATAACTGACACTCAATCTTTTTTATTTATCTGATTTTCAATAGGGTTCATCCTATTAAAAAAAAAAAAAATACTTAAGACATGTTTCATCAAAATCTTGTTCTTTCTAGAGTGTTTACAAGCTAAAATTGAACGCATTTCTAGAACAAGGGCAATAACTGACACTAAATATATTTCGATTTATTTGATTTATAATAGGGTTCATCCTTGTGTAAAAGCAAATACTCAAGCCAAGTTTAATCACAATCCATTAAGAATTAAACAACATCAGTAACTCATACTAAATATTTTTCGATTTTAACTTCAATACAAAATTAAAAAGAGAACGCATTTACCAAATATTTTTCGAAAAGAGATAAGGAATTGATGTAAATTTGACATAATTTTATTGACCGATTCTTTTTACTAGGCTAAGCTCCTACACCTGGTTCAACTTCAGTTTGAGGTGTGCTTGTTCTTTAAGATTTGGTTTTACTTTCCGGTTTTGTTCCAAAATTAAGCATCACGAGTCCGCTTGTTAACTACACAGATAAATATTCTATGGTATTTTCCCACTCCAAGCCAATGGAATTTCGATAAATGGTTGTTCTCGCCGAATTTCTATATATCAAAGCCTACATTAGTAATACGCCTACTTTTTGAAAGTGTCGTTTTTTTTTTTACATACATAATTGTTTTATAACTGCATCTATCACATAGTTTTTATAAGGCACCATTTCTTTAACGAAGTAGAACCGGAATTCTTTACAACTTTTCTTTATTGTAAGTGCGGGATTTATCGATGCCCACATTTGCTTATTATCATTAGAACGATAAAACATTCTAAAATTAACACAATGTACGATCTGCCCATTCTAAGTCGTTGTTAACCTGACAAGTGTGAAGTATACTCTTTACTTAACATACAATACATAACAGCACTTGGACATCTTTTAGCTCGAGACGTTTTTTGAATTAAAACAAGTCAATTAAATATTCTGGGAAAAGCTTTGAAATCAAAAACTATTTCAGGAAATACATTTAAGTATCTACAGAACACGAAAAGGCGTATTCTAATTTTCACGGGTGATAATGTTATTATGATTTTTAACACTCCTTTTACCTCAACGACACTTCTTACGATACCTTACAAAAAAATAACGATGGCCATCGTAATATGCCAACATTTATAATGGCAGCCAATTTGTCCGGTTGACAAGAATTATCGGTTACTGATTTGTCTTGAATTTTGATTACACCCGCAATAAATTTCATCCAAATCCATCAAGAAAATCAGTTCTCTATCGGGTACACAATGAATTAAAGATCAAGGGCGATAACTCATAGTAATATTTTTCGATTAGTCTGATTTTTACATCCTTGGGGGATTACAAAAGCTCACACTAATTTTCGTCAAAATCCATCCAGAAACCAGCTCTCTATCGTGTCCACAAAGAATTAAGTAATAATAAATAATTTTCGATTAATTTGATTTTGATTAGGAGTTATCCTTGAGTTATTCCATCACTCACAACAAATTTCATCAAAATCCATCAAGAAACCAGCCCTCTATCCTGTTCACAAAGAATTAAAGAACAAAAGCAGACGAGTTTTTAAGAACAAGGGCAATAACTCATATCAAATATTTTTCGATTGGTTTGATTTTCAATAGGGTTCATCCTTGGTTTATAACAAATACTCACACCAAGTTACGTCAAAATCCATCAAGAATCCAGCTCTCTATAATGTCCAAAAAGAATTCAAGAACAAGGGCAATAACTAATAGAAAATATTTTTCGATTGGTCTGATTTTTAAAAGGGTTCATCCTTGAGTGATTACATATTACACTCACACCAAATTTCATTAAAATCGAATGATCATTGCTGTTGACTACGAGTTGTATGTAACGTTTGTCTTCTACCTATTGCAAGATATGTTACGCTTTATTTAAGGATTCCAGCAGGTAGTTCCTGCTTTGTTTTATTTAGATTACGATTTGTTACGCTTAGTTCTCAATTTGTTATGATTTGTTACGCTTAGTTCTCAATTTGTTACGCTTAGTTCCCGTTCAGTTACTGAAACTTAGAAATGTTCACTTCAATTGAAAAAGATAGCTTGCTAGGCAAGGTAATATACGTCCACTGGCAGCATTGATTATAAATAAAAAAAGAAATATTCAACCATCAATCATATACTTCTTTTCTAGGGTGATAAATGTACAAAATTCCTAAGTTTCATCAAAACCTGTATGAAATTGTGCCTTGAAAAGTGTTTACGAGCCAAAAACTGAATGCGTTTTAAAGAACATGGGCAATAATTTCATATTTAATATTTTGCGATATTTCTCATTTTCAACAGGTTTCATATCCTTGAGTGATAGAAAAAGGGCAATAATTCATTTTATATACATGTATTTCGATATTTTTAATTTTCAATCGGGTTCACCCTTGGGTGATAACAAATACTCAAGCCTAGTTTTGTCAAAATCTGTAAAGCATTGTGCCTTCCAGAGGGTTTACAAGCTAACTTTGATGTGTTTTCAAAAACAAGAGCAATAACTGATACTTAATATTTTTGTATTTATTTGATTTCAATAGGATTCATCCTTAGATACTCATGCCAAGTTCCATCAAAATTGCTCAAGATTTGTGACTTGTAGAGTGTTTACAAGGCAAAGATAAGATAGAACGCATTTTATAGAACAAGGGCAATAATTCATATTAAATATATTTCGATATTTTTGATTAATAATAGGTTTATCCTTGGGTGAAATTAACCAATTCCAGCAAGTTATTTCAAAATCGGTCAAGAATTGTACTTTGTAGAGTGTTTACAAGCCACAAATTGAACGCGTTTTCCAAAACAAGGGCAATAACTGATACTTAATATTTTTCGATTTAACTGAATAGGGTTCATTCTTAGGTGATTACAAATACTCATGCCAAGTTTCATCCAAAATCCATTAAGAATTATTCTTTGTAGAGTGTTCACAAGCTAAAATTGAACGTGTTTTCAAAAACAAGGGCAATAACTCGTACTAAATATTTTTCGATTTATCTGATTTTCAAGAGGGTTCATCCTTAGGTGATTACAAATACTCATGCCAAGTTTCGTCAAAATCGGTCAAGAATTGTGACTTGTAGAGTGTTTACAAGGCAAAAATTGAACGCATTTTATAGAACAAGGGCAATAATTCATATTAAATATATTTGGATATTTTTGATTTTCGATTGGGTTCATCCTTCGGTGATATTAAACAATTTCAGCAAGTTTTGTCAAATTCGGTCAAGAATTGTGCCTCGTAGAGTGTTTACAAGCCAAAAATTGAACGCGTTTTCAAAAACAAGGGCAATAACTGATACTACTTTTTTTTCGATTTAACTGATTTTCAATAGGCTTCATCCTTGGGTGAAAACAAATACTCAAGCCAAGTTTTATCAAAATCCATTGAGAATTGTTCTTTCAGGAGTGGGCCATTTCATTTGGGCGTATAAAAAATAACTTATTTTATCCAATGTGGTGACTTGAACTTGACCTAATGTCAATGTTCTATGTAGTGTACATAATATTATTATGTTAAGATTCCACATTAAAATACATGTATAAAAAAAATTAATATTGTGTATTTCAGATTTAAAGTACTGGTATGATAATATTGGTTTATAAAAGTCAAGTTACCTTTCGTCTTTATCGAATTGATTATCCCACACATAATTCTATAAATAGTAAATCACTTTACTGTTACATAAGATAACCTTAAACTTTCTAAACGGCTCCCAAGGCGCTTCTTCAAAATAGTATTTTGACCTTGGACACTTCCCGTGCATGTTTGGTGGGTGGGTAATTTAGCAAACCAAATTGATTTGTTTATCACACCACCCACCACACATTGTATAGTACTTATTTAAGAATTAAATGTTGGTCTCATTAGCATTATCGTCATTTATTCAGTTGTGAAATGATCTATTGCGTTTACACTCCAATTATGCTAATGAGACCAATGTTTAATTCATATATTTATATTTCAAATACTTTTATAAATACAAATTCACTGTTTTATAGGATATTGACACAAATCTTAGACGGCGTCATTGTTGCGTCGAGACTACGTCTCAGGGTCAAGTGACAAACTTCGGTTTATCCAATAAGTAACGACAGTTAGCATAACTGGTTCATTGAAGGAAGTAATAGTAGAAATGTGAATATATATAACTGCTGTAACTATAGCAGTTTCATAAATTAAAGTTAGTCGAAATAACCTGGTTTAATATAGATAGCGGGTGTAAAACAAATTATCATTTTTTAAAATTTAATGAATGAATATTTTACAAATGAATTACATTATTATGTACAAAGTTGAGAAATAATACAGACGTTTCTGACAAATACATTTACGCCTTGGTCAGATTTGAAATATCAGCCAGAAAGCCAGACATAAGCAGATTTGGTATTTCTAGCTCTGACAATGAAGTAATAACAATTCTGCATCAAACCTGTTATGTTAACTTAAGCAAAATATACTCAACTCAAATTTATATTACGGTAATTGAGTTGTTAACCAAGGGAAGATACTCTGAACTAATGGTCCAAACAATTAAAATAGATCTCATTAAGAATATGTTTGTCTGATTTCAATACCATATTTTTGACAAACACAATCAAAAATACAAGTTACAATGAACTTTCACAAATATAACAGTTGTTAAATGGCAGGTCCAAGACCTGATTTGTACCTAAGGAAGGAAAGGAAGGGGTAAGTAACTCTCAAATATCATGATCTAAAGGATATCTTTCTCCCACTTAACACAAAACTGTACATACTTTTTGTTTGTCTAGTTTGCCACGTTAACATTACGTTATCTTTTTTGCTTTGTCGAAACGGTTTCACAAGTAGCTTCCTTTTTTTTATCTCTTTCAGACTATCAGTACTATGAATACCTCCAAATACAGTCTATAAATCATTCACACAGTAACAGTTAACCTTCATCTTCTTTATTTTTTCTTATTTGATGGTCTCTCAAAATTTTGTTTCATACCACCTCCTTTACTCGAATGAAATTTCATATTTTGTACTGTATCAGCCATCCATGGAGAGTCAAACTGAGAGGTATCTTGATCCAGTAAATGGGTATATTTTGTTCGTCCTGAACGACCAAAGTTTTTGACCTGAAATGAAAATAGATCCCATTCTATATCAGTTCACCAATAACCTAAAGGAATCTAAGGAATCCAACTTACATGTATTAAAATTCTCAAAATTTTTCAATAACAGTAGTATTCTTATCAGTGGATCAAATGAAATAAGTGAAGTTTTACATCATATTCTTCTGCACCTAATGAACAAACAAGGAAAATTTGCCAGGACAGTGGCATTAGCCCACTCTTTCTGCAATTTCCAATTGTCAAGGGATCTTTAACATGCACAAGATGTAGCACAAAGAGCCTCAATTTATTGTACCATCTGAAAGACTAGACACTTTATCATGTAAGTCCCTCTGACCTTCATCACTGACAAGGGGGAATCTTGGTTGAAAATCTGATTGAACTCCACATCTAACTGACTGGGCCACAGTGGCTCATATCAATGTTGTAACCTGGTGTCACAACTATACACATACTACTGGTATAATTTGATGGTGACTTGTTTTATCAAGCATTAATGTATTTATAAAATTATAAAGGGATTCTGTTGTATAATGGACAACAAGATATTAGCAGTTGTATTTCATATGCCGACACCTTTGAATATAGTCAAAGAAGAACCACATTTGAAATTTGGTAGGGAATAGATACAAATACACACAAACCTGCATGACTTTTGGAAGGATTGTTTTATCAAAATGATCTTCTAATGTTGGTGCTGAATAATCTCTTTTTAATACATCCTTGTCCTCATCCTGTAATATCATATACATATACATTATATTATACTTGTTAATATGAAGTCAAAATTCATCATTATATAAAGTAACAATAAGATGTTCATTTACATTTAATACTGAGAGTATAACTCCCTGAAAATATTATACTTACCATATAAAAAGCACCTCGATGATAATATTTCTGTAAGAATTTGTATTTTCCTTTTGCACCCTTATTAACAACCATTTTAGGATTCGCTCTTCGTTCTGCAAGCCTTTCTTCTTCAGTCATATTTCTTATTCTTTCTACTTCCAGTTTCTCTTTCTCATACCTGAAACATACATGAAACTTTACAGAATACACATACAGAATAATTTCTCAGGAGAAACATTAAATTTACAGGACACACATACAGAATATACAAATTTTATAGGATACTCATAGAGAATATACAACATTGACAGGATACATAAAGAATACATAAAATTAATTTGATACACATACAGAATACATAAAATTAAGATGATACACATACAGAATACATAAAAGGAGAAACATTAAATTTACAGGACACACTTCAAATTTACACATGCAGAATACATAAAATTGACTGGATACACAAACAATTTACAGGACACACATACAGAATATACAAATTTTATAGGATACACATAGAGAATATACAACATTGACAGGATACATAAAGAATACATAAAATTAAGATGATACACATACAGAATACATAAAATTTACATCATACACATACAGAATACATAAAATTAACATCATACACATACAGAATACATAAAATTAACATCATACATACAGAATATATAAAATTAATATCATACACATACAGAATACATAAAATTTACACGATACACAGGATAGTAAAGAAGTTTTCTTTACTATTTATGTGTAACATGGACACTGGAAGCAATCCTTTGCACAATTCTAATTTTAAAATCCACCGTCTGTAGGTCTTAAAATTCCACATTTTATAAGGTTTCTAAGGTTAACCTATATCCTCATAAATTGCTTAGTGGGATTGTAGGATAAACATCATTAGGAATAAAAATGATGTCATAGAATCCTAAGTTTAAATGGAATTTAAAAACCACAGCGGTCTGACTAAAAAATGGAATCTCACTGAAAATTGGAATGGTGCAAAAGATTGCTAGTTTGCTAAAAGTGCTTCTAATACATTTTAATCTAATAACCTTTGGGGAAAATAGTAACATAGACATAGAAAAATCAATTAACTTACGCTTCTCTTTCATCACGATTACGTTTTAATCTTTTAAATTCTCGAACTTTCCAGGCTTCATATTCTTCTTCATCATTTTCACCTTCAGAATTCAGAGCATCACATGCATCTTGTGTAGCTTTTAATGCTTCAAATTCTTTCTTGGCTTCATTCTCTACCATCTTAAAATAAACAGGTAATAAAAAATTAAGTACATTTCAAGACACTTTGGTAATTAATGTCAAACAGGACTTGTAAGTCACAAAAATAGACATGTAGCTTTAACCTTCACTGAAAAATGATACTGTCTGGAAACCCTTATCACTTAACAGTAAATAGATCAAATCTTATTTCAAAACCCCCAGAATTACCCACAATTCGCTGAAATATACTGAATTATAAATTGAAGATTTTTAATTGTTTTAGAAACCTATTTATTAATTTTTTCTTCAATTAGTTCAATGATAGAATATTGGTTTGTGATGGGATGTTGAATAACTACAAAGAACTTGAGGTGGTTCTTTTAGTATTCTATAATATTTTGCACACATTTAAATTTGGGCTTAACAAATAACAAGCCAATATTTTCTACAATATCCAAAAAATGTAGTCAACTGGAAAAACTAATGTTCAGTTTTAAAGTACCTTTAATGTCTGTCTGCGTCTTTCTTCTGCTAATTTCTTATTTTCAACTTCCAATTCTCGTTGTTTAATTTCTTCTCTTTCTTTCTCTTGAATGGTTATTCTATCACGTCTTTAAGAACAACAAACACAACATCTTTGTTTATAATTGTTTGCGTGTAAAATCTTCAAAATATTCAGAATAGTGATTGAATCTTTTGCCCATTTAATCCAAATATGGAGGTTTTAGCTTAAGCTGATATAGGGCCATTATTTTGGTTACTTATCTATGATAATAGTATTTTCGTTTCCTTTTTGTCAAAGGCAGTCCTATTATCATTTTTTGCATCTCTGCTTTTTGATCATGCTATAATTCAGTTCTTTAAAAATGAACCAAACTTACTTTCTGACAAACACAGGTTTTAATCTTGGTCCCACCTCCTCTTCAGAATCAGTGTACTCTTCATATTCAGATGATTCTTCATCACTTTCACCATCTGATTTCTCTTCTTCTACATCCATCACTTCCTGTATAATAAATAGCACACATTGACAGTAATACTGCTATTTGTATATGAAATGCAAATAATCAAACTGCTATAGCCAATCCTTTAGGGAACAGCAGCAGTTGCTCAGTGTGAACCTGAAGATTCAGGGTTCAATCCAGCCAGATATGTTCTTCAACCCAGTTTCGCCTATAAGTGAAGTAGGTCATAGGGACCGTCATGGAAAAGTGTAATGAATGTGAAAATCGATGCATGCTACAGTTGGTTATTGAAGTAGTAGCTTAAGTTGCTGTCCTGACAAAATTAGCCTTCAAAATATTTCGGTATACCTCATCTTCACGTTTTTGTTTGGCTCTTTGTCTTAATAAATTTCTTCTTCGTTCAAATTCTTCATCATCAATTTCTTCTTCTTCTTCACTGGACTCTTCTTCGTCTTTCCGATATCTTTTCTCTCGTTCATCATCTGACATCTGATCAACTACTTCAGGTTCAACCACTTCACGTCGATGACGTGCAACTCTAATAAACAGAACCAATGGCATACAATATAAAAGTCATGTAGAGAGACACATTATAATCTAAATACTTGGAGTCTATCAACACATATTATGGCTCAGGCTTCCTTTGAATCATATTTATACCAGAACTTCCATATTATGCGCAATGAAACATCTGTAATTCCACAAACATTTGACCAGATTAGCATTCTACTATTTCCCATGAGATTAAAATGAAGTCAGGAAGTCTCATTAAGATTTCCTTGATACCTAGGACAATGTTTGGTACAACACATCTTGTCTCAGATCACGTGTTCTCAATAGTTTAAAATCTAGAAAGGAAGGCTAATGCAACTGATGTCTTATCACAAGCATAAAAGAATAAGGGAAAACTTCATTGAATTTCAATTCAATAGTATTTGCAATGCCAGTAGTTATTAAATGACCAGGGTAACAGTAAATTAAAATAATATAATAAATAATAACCACCTGTCATCATCATCACTTTCATATTGTTCCCTCTCTTGTAATCTACGTAATCTTCTATCACTGACATCAGCCTCGGTCGTCTCAATTTCTTTATTGGGTGCTGTGGTACGTTCAAATGCAAACTGTTCTTCTTCTTCTTCACTGCTGCTATCTGGAGCATATTCTGGTCTTTTTCCAGTAACATATCGATTTACTTTCACTTTCTCTGTGGTTAACTCTCCTGTAATTTGAATGAGAGGAATGAATTGGACTAATTCAAAGTGACGTAATCAAAGGCTTACTTAATAATTTCAATTAGCACTCAGTCAGCCCAGAATTTAATATTTTTTGGAATTTCACAAATTGAACACACTTCCTTTCTGGGAAATTCATGTGAAATTGACCGACATTTAAGATTTAAAATTCCTGTCAGAAAAATCATATTTGCAAAAAGTCTTGATTTAAAAAAACAATCTAAACTTTCAGTTATATTGTTTAAAATTTTAACAAGGAAACCTGTGGTAAATGAAATCTCAATTGGCGTGGCATTTATACTAAGCCTAATGTTGGAGTAAATATCTGGTGGATGAAATACAAACTTTCCAGTAGCCTATAGATAATACATCTTGTGAACTAGACAAGTTTCAGTACAGTACCTTTCTTATTTTTAAGAGTAATAGCACCAGCAGTGGATTGAATGGGTATTTTAGTTGTGGCCATATTGGATAAAATATGGGTTTTTTCTTCACTAAACTAATATCTGAAAAAAATGAAATTAGCACGGTTTCATTTTAATTTGCTTTTCACACACACCAAAATGTAGTATCTCGTAACCTATTTTGCTTTCTTTAAGTCTATTTTACAGCAAATCAACAAATTGTTGATTTATTTCTATGTATATGTGCATATCTTGTACAAAATGTGCAATCAAAGATGTAAATTACCTGTAATTTTGTGTAAAATAAAGTCTTTATCACATTGTTTGAAAATTTGGAATTTGTTAGAATTAGTTATCTGCACTTGGTTCCGAACATAATCAAAGCTTGATGTTGAAAAGAAAATGAAATATTTCTATCTAAAGATACAACCTAATTATTTTTCAAATACGTTTGATTATCGATCGTTGAATTGTTTTGTTTATTATACAAAACTTAAAAGAAAGTGTACATAATGCGTGAATTAGCATGAACTCTAAGCAAGAGATATTTACCACGCGTGGCAAAAGACTTGCAAAAGATGTCACGCGTTGTAAAAATTTAAATAACATTATAAAGAGCCTGTTTGAATATAGATTGATTTCGGCATGTCATTTTAAGAGTTTACCGTTAAAACCAAAAATATTAGTGAACTAAAAATTGAAAGTAAGATTTCAAGGTCGGGTCAGTTTCGACTGGGGTGGGTTTCAAAAGCCTACCGCCAACCGCTGCCAACCGGCCTACCGGAAGGAAAAAAATGCGCCAAAATAGATATTGTTAAATTTAAGGATCGTAGATTTTCATACAATAAAACGAAACTATTCAATTTGACGAAACTTTTGTCGACGTCAAAATTATGGAATCAAAATTATTTTAAAAATGAAACGAAAAAAATAAATATTTTCTTTTCGTGTTCAGCGATGTTTTTCTTCACATTAACTGATACAATCCATGCCAAAAAAGCAATAATCTAATTTGTATTCAAATGGGACACACATTTAATCGTAAAAGTATCCTTAAATCTGTTTTAAATGATCACGACAGGAAGGTCGTTTGTTTCAGAGTTACTTCCCTTAATTTATTTATTTAACGTCGTCGGCATCATGGATGATCAACAAGACCAGGGATCTTTCTTCCACCTTTTAGAATTTTTTCAAAGTTAATCCTTGACGAAGACTATAATAATTCTGCGAATGCTCCTCCTGTTAATCCAACCAAATCAGTGGTATATTTGGTTGATAAAACGCTTCACCAAGACTGGAAGCACACTTCCAGCACTTGGAAAAATCAGGTTTCCAGACTGATGGGATAAGATCGCATCATGATGATGATACGTAAACTCAAAATAAATTTTCAATCTTTCTAACATCGGAATACTTAGGATTACCATGTTTGTAATAAGTTTGCCTCATGACCTGACAATCACCAATATCTTCACAAATCTTGGTCAAATCTTTAGCCGCAACTTTTTCAATCAACCAGTCATCATCACGATGCGATTTTATCCCATCGGCATCAGTTCCATCTTTTTCTTTAGACCTAAATGTTCTGTATCTGGAAACCTGATTTTTCCAAGTGCTGGAAGTGTGCCTCCAGTCTTTGCGAAGCGTTTTATCAACTAAAAATACTGATGATTTGGTTGGATTAACAGGAGGAGCATTCGCAGAATTATTATAGTCTACGTCAAGGATTAACTTTGAAAAAATTCTAAAATGTGGAAGATCCCTTGGCCTTGTTGATCATCCATGATGCCGACGACGTTAAATAACTAAATTAAGGGAAGTAACTCTGAAACAAACGAGCTTCCTGTCAAGATCATTTAAAAAAGATTTAAGGGTACTTTTACGGTTAATTGTGTGTCCCATTTGAATACAAATTAGATTATTGCTTTTTTGGCATGGATTGTATCAGTTAATGTGAAGAAAAACATCGCTGAACACGAAAAGAAAATATTTATTTTTTTCGTTTCAATTTTAAAATAATTTTGATTCCATAATTTTGACGTCAACAAAAGTTTCGTCAAATTGAATAGTTTCGTTTTATTGTATGAAAATCTACGATCCTTAAATTTAACAATATCTATTTTGGCGCATTTTTTTCCTTCCGGTAGGCCGGTTGGCAGCGGTTGGCGGTAGGCTTTTGAAACCCACCCTTTCGACTGGGACTGATAAAATTTAGCATGCCATCAAGATCTTCTGCAGATATGCTTGTTGCAGCCTTAAAGGGATAATAGGCGTTAGAAGGAACATAAAAATTTAATTTCACTCAAATTTGGACAATAACAGTATATATCCATCAGTAGACTTACCTGGTGTGATAACAATACATCATTATCCTTCTATTATCGGATAAATCCACAAAATCATGTAGTTAATAAATAAACGCTTAATACTTCCATCAAGCGTAGGAAGATTGTATTCTAACGCCTATTCTATTCTATCCCTTTATTTGCCAGAAATATCAATACACCCACCATTATAGAAAAGGGTACTTTGTGATTAACATACGACCCACCGTGATCGTATTTTTTCTAAACTGAGTTACGGAAATTTACGGAAGAAGCCGAGAGATAAAAAATGTGTGATGAGAGTACCAATTTTAATGATCCTCATTTGTATCTTGAATCTGATATGTTTATAATAATAATTACACTAAATTTAATTGAAATCAGATAAAAACTGTAGTCTCTATTTTATACATAATAAACTCGTTCGTTTTAATTCAGTATAGGACAATAACTAAAATTTCTGGGGTTTTTTCCCCATAAACAGGCCATAAATTGACTTGCACAGGGGTCGATGAATGGAAGAGTGTAGCCCCCAAAAACCGGAGGTGCTAAAGTAAATTAGGCCAATACATTTAGGATGCCGCATGCCGCTTGTAGATTTAGGGGTTACTCCCCCCAAGAAAAATTCTGAAAATTGGATTGATTTGCGAGCATTTATTGCTAAATTAGAAAATATATATATGGATATACTATTTCTGATATTTATTAACTGATAACGCTGCCTATACGGAATGTAAAACGTTGAATTCATAAATGTTATGGTATTCCAGATTATTGATTCTATGATTATTCTAGAACTTTAGAGATTATCTTTCCAGAAGTTACTAAAGGCTTCTCCACCAATATTATGATGCAATATAACCTGTTTAAACAGTGTAAAACAATGTATCACAACAATGTGGCTTCTTGATTGTTCAAGAAATATAGTTTTTATATAAATTGGCTAGAAGCCAAGGCCTAGGAGGATTCAATTAAAGTGCTTACTTACTGTATGTATGATTTGTGTATTATACCTTGTGCATAAATTATTGGATCAAATAAATCTACAGTTACTGTCTCTATTCTACGAGTTCGATAAAGAAATACAACAGAAATTTGGCGTCGCCGATAGGATACCTACATAACTATTACTACTATGGATAATTACTAGGATTTGTCTAATAATTTTCTGGAAAATGGTGGTTAATGACAGAAAGTTTAAACATGAAAGAATCCACAGAATTGACTAAACTTCTTTCTGAATAAATAAAGGTTCAGAGCAAATGGAGATTCAAGCCAAACAAAGGCGATTCAAGCCAAACAATATAGAGCAGATATGGACACTTTAATGAAATTAGTTTCAAAATCTAACGGCGAGCCAACATCGTCTTTAACAACTCTTACAACATCGCCAAGCCAAAAAAGGCTAGCCCCCATCACTCACCGTGGAGTACTACTTCAACTACCATTTGGAATCAAGTCAGAACCTGGTTATTTTCAAGAAATCATGGAAAACCTTACCAAAGATCTACCTCGAGTCACAGTTTTCCAAGATGATACTCTTGTCAGCGGACAATCTAGACCATCTAAGTAATCTGAAGGGTCTACTAAAATCTCTAAATGACAATAGCATTAGATGTCGTCGTGACAAATGCAAATTTGCTCAACCATCTGTAGAATATCTTGGACACACCTTTTCAGGAGAGGGAATCTCAAAAGGATCAAAGGTAGAGGCAGTAATTAATATGCCACCTCCTACAGATGTGTTAATTTTGAAATCATTCTTGGGCTAAGTACAGTTTTATGGAAAGTTCATACCAAAGCAGAGCCACTTTACAAGTTAACCAAGAAGACTACAACATGGCAGTGGAAAGAAGAACACACAGCCTTTCAACAATTGAAAACTATACTTGCTTATGATCACGTCCTAGTTCACCTCGATCCTAACAAACCTGTTGGACTAGCTTGTGATGCATCTAATGTTGGAATTGGAGCAGTTTTGTTTCACCACTATCCAGTCGGAAGCGAGCGCCCAATCGCCAATATGTCGAAGAGCGGAACTACAGCCAAATTCACAAAGAAACCCTGGCTATCATATTCGACTTAATTAAATGCTATAAATTTCTTTATGGAAGAAAATTCATACTGGTAACAGATCACAAGCCATTGACGGCTCTATTTTGATCAAAGAAGGGAACACCACTCCTTGCAGCTAACAGACTAGCTCGATGGGCCCTATGATTAAAACAATTTGACTACAAAATCGAATATCGGAAAACATCCGATCATGGCAATGCAGATGCACTTAGTCGCTTGCCAAGTGGAGGTGATTATGATTTCGACAGGGAGGAAGGTGGTGAAGATATGGATATGATGTGTGCTATCAAAGTTCTCAGCCTTCATGTCGAAACTGTGGAATCCAACATCCTCCGACAAGAGTCCAGGAAGGATCCAGTAATAGCTACAGTGATGCGTTATGTACGTGAAGGATGGCCACCAAAGCACACTGAGAAAAATGAGAACATTGAAAAGTGCAGAAATGACAAGTCAAAATAAACCACCAGAGCCTCCGATACACCCGTGGATGCTTCCAACTTCATGGGTAACGATAAGTTGGTAATTACAGATGCCTATTCAAAGTATCCTTACATTCATCCTACTACATCTACATCATCTAAGGCAACCCTAGATTTGCTAGAAGATTTCGCTCTTTTTGGATATCGCCATACGCTATTGACTGATAATGCGACTACCTTTACTTCAGAAGAATTTCAGAGTTGGTGCAAAGAACGGGGTATTACGCACTTGTCCGGAGCACATTATCATCCCGCTATAAACGGAGCAGCTGAACGCTTTGTACAAACATTCAAGCAAGCAATGAGAAAGTCATCTCAACCACCAAAATGGCATGTCAAGAGTTTCTGATGCACTACCGGAAAACACCAACATCAGCTGGCTTGTCCCCGAGTGAACTCTTGATGTCCAGACAGATACGGACACGAGTAGATTCCATACTGCCAAGTTCAATGTTAAGGTCGTACCTCATGGTCCAGTTTGGAGAAGACACTAGGAACAGCGGCAATCCCGATACGCAGCGTATCGGGGTTGCACCTGTTCCCAGTGTCTTCTCCAAACTTGACCATGAGGTACGACCCCGATACGCAACTGAGGAGGACACCGAACCTTGAGAGGAACCAGACACTGATTCTGAGTTTTTGACAAAAGTACAATGCATGCCTCAAGGTGAAACTCAACCATATCAACCTAAGTCCAAGTAACCGATTTCGGAGTATGGACCCGATAACCCAAGACAATCCCAGCGAAAGCGCAAACCAAAAGTGAAGATTTGTTGCTAACATTTTTAACATCAGTTTTGGTGGGGAGATGTTATGGTATTGACCCAGATTATTCTAGAACTCAACCAATATTATGATGCAATATGACCTGTTTAAACAGGGTGAAACAATGTATCACTTCTGGATTGTTAAAGTGGCTTCTTGATTGTTCTAGAAATATAGTTTTTATATAAATAGGCTAGTAGTTAAAGCCTAGGGGGATTCAATTATAAGTGCTTATTTACTGTATGTATGATTTGTGTATTATACCATGTGCTTAATTCGTTGTGCTTTCATTATTGGATTAAATAAATCTATAGTTACTTTTTGATCTGTGTGTCTCTATTCTATGGGAAATAGCATATACATATATCTAGTGCTTCTTTATCAATCATAATATCTTTTAGATCTATTAAATGCAAGCAAAGTTTCTACAATAACCGAAAAGTTATTGTTAACAAAATATTTATCAGAGGCTGCTTTTTTTGATTCGGTTTTGTCATATATTTAATTTAGGAAGGATTTTTATTGTTACCAAAATTTTTGTCGTTTACACACCCACCTAAGGTCAATGTTTCATGCCAATTTACCGGGGATTACATCTGACTAATTTTAAAATGAAGTCCATCCTACGCCTCCATAAATAGACGCAATGAAAACGTATGGTATCTTTACTTGTTTCGGGATAGTTGATTATTGTATTTACTTCGTTTGTTTGTAAATGCATTAAGGAATTTTGAGAACTTGCCAGAGTACACCAAAAGAGCGACAATTGTAGCCGAGAACAACCCAGTCAATGGCAAACAAAGACCTTGTTAGTCTATTTAGGTGATGCAGTAAGTGAATTATAATGAAGGTTTGACCTGTCGACCGAGACTATTCCATGTTATATTTGATTGGAGTCCCCCGTCTTGGATTATTTAACTACCCTAAATTTAAGCGTATGTTCATTTTGAAACAAAACTTTCAAGGAGCACATGTAGCCAATATAATTTGATGGTAAAATTGTGCTTAATTTTTATTCAAAGTGTAGTGAGTGATAATTAAGCGCATTTTGATTTTAGTGATTCCAGCGATTAAACTACTAGTGGAAATATGGAGAGATCTTTGGTGCCAAGATTAGATGATGATCATTTCTTTGATGATTTCTTTAAAGAAATGAATCGATCAGCAATGAGACAGCATCACGACTTGCGAAACGCCATGGTTCGTTTGACACCAAGAGATCCGATTGGTGAAATTGATAGAGAAATAGACGAACATATTAGACGGCTTCGACACCCACTTGTCACCCGACCTGATGGTACCGAGGCACTGGATTTAAAGATTGATCTCAGTCACTACAAACCAGAGGAGATCCACATTAGAACTGTCGGTCACGAACTCAGTGTTCATGCCAAGCACGAAGACAAGACCGACCATTCATCTGTGTATCAAGAATATTCCCGAAAATTTTCACTTCCGGCTCACGTGGATCCAGAGCACGTGCAATCCAGTCTGTCAAAAGATGGAATATTGAGGATTACGGGACCAGTTGATAAATCTTTAGAACCACCATCAAAGAAGGTTGCTATAGAGCACAAGAAGAAGTAGAAGTCTCAGTGTAAAACGAATAGGTGTTTTTTTTTTATAGGAACTTAGATTGGTTATAATCCATAGAGAATTAGTCTATTAACTGAGTGTTTTGGGTATAGGCCGAACCTGTTCGTATTAACAATTTGGATGAACTAACTATTCGACATAAAATGTGGTTAAAAAACTAATAATACAATTGTATAGTAGTAAATTGGCTGTTTCTAATTATCCCAAAATGTGAGAAGAAGTGATCTTAAAATTTGGTTGAATTTTAGTTTCGATGCTCAAAGTTTATCAAAGTGTAACCGGTTTAGTAAACGGTAAAAAACAGCCTTATGATTTGTATGTATTTATGACTTAAATTCTTTCTCTTTCAATTTTACGTATGTTATGTAGAGGGTATAAGTTAAGAATGGCAATTTGACATCGTTTTTTGATTTTCATAAATACAAATAAACAAGCAAAAATCAACGATTAGATTTTCCATCTCTAGAGTGATTTTATTTAGTATTGGATTGAACTTGTAGTCTGATGTCAAATTTTCGTTCTATGTAGTTCAAATGACCGAAAAAAAAAATGTGTAAAAAGACACGTTTCTAGTCAGATGAACATCGACCTTTCGTATCAATAGAACCGTATAAAACTCCGTAAAACTAAAGGGGCGGGGGGGGGGGGGGTCAGTGGTTTTTGCGAAAAGGAAAATATGCCATTCGTGCTGAAGCCTTTGGTACTTTTGTCGATGAGGATTCGTGGTGTCCACTCCCCCCAAGGTAAATTAGGATTGTTTTTTTGAGCATTCTGGCCAGAAATCTCGTTGATTTAAGAGATGGTCATTTAGTACTTTTGATCCATCGGAGATTATTAAATATGCAACTATATTTTACAAGATAATCAACTCGGGAAGAGGGTAATTTAAAAGCTTAATTAATTATTTTTTAAGACTCACTTCAAAATTATGGAATTTACAACTAAATTAAACAGTTTTAGACATTTAAATGGATTATATTCGCACATTTGACACTAAAGAAACTATGGTTGAATCGCCCCCCCCCTCCGGTCCCTACGCCCATGATCAAAGGTTGATGTCGCTTGATTTGTGTACTCTGAGAGTTATAAGATGGAAATTCAGTGATATTCAGTTAATCTGTACGACATTCCTGTATATAAATGATTTTGATATATACACCGCCTATTTACCCACTGCCTTATTTAGATTATGTTCTTTGTTTACTTTTATTAGTCATATAAGAATAAAGGTGCGACATTATTTAGTTATTTCTGTCCCATTTGTATATTTTTCTTAAACATCGTGTGCACGTGATGCAAAGATATGTCGAAATGGAAAATCCAGTCTCAATTTAATACTATGAGTAGCAACTGTATTCTTATAAATGACATGGGAAAGAAATATAAAGTTTTACTCCTTACTTATGCACCTGTTTTAGCACCGTCGCCTACTCTGTTCTATTTCCAACTGTAGCCTGTCCAGTTGGCAATATCAATTCTACCTCTACTGGCATAACTGTACTCCAATACTGATTACTTGCACTTTCTTTTATGAATACTATCTGAAGGGGCTATCACGACCAGGCATTCAAAAACTCAATGATGAGCCATCCTCAGTTCTGCAATTGCGCCCTCACCTCCAATCGTTACGTTCAATATAACAATAATAATAACAATCTTATTTTTATTTAATCAATATTATAAGAAATGTGTGTCTCAAATATGATTTGACTAACAATTTCATGTAATAAAAATATATACAATGGTAAAGCTTATGAGTATGAGAATAGAATGAATATAATATAACAAAATATCCTCTTTTCAAGAGGAATATAAAAAATGATTTATTATGATAACAAACGTGCTGCAATAGGTCGTTGTCTATACACACACTTAAAACAAAGATTATTCAAAGAATTCTACTTATTAGAAAAGTGTAACCTTCAAATATACAAACTTGACCAGCAAGATTATTAATGTTAATTTTAAGAAGAAGCACTTCTTTACATACATATGGATAGAACATGGAAACTGTTGAAACAAGCGATCTTGACTGCTTAAACAACCTAAACTAAAATAGACTGTTTCTTTTGAAATATCTTTGCCCATCGACTTTTCATAACAGTTGGTCAAGTATAATGTATATATGTTTTAAGGATGTTCTCTTTTTTATCGACAAAGAAATTTGAGTTTTTTAGGTATACCACATAAAAACAAAACAGGAACAAACCCAATCTTTGTAAAGCTACATTCATGGTTACATAAAAATGGATTCTTTTAAGTTAAAACTTAGAGATACGTCCTGCCTTCATAACTTGTGTAAACATTTCCACCTACAAAAAACCCTCCAAAAACAGACTGCACTTTTAAAGCATTAAAGGAATGGTGTAGCTTTAATGACTGTAGCTCTTACCATATACTGCTCCTATCATACTCAAAAAGGTTTGATCGAACTTGGAGTGCTTTTTAAATTAGATGTACAATGTACGGTTTATAAACTTTCTTTAAAGATTGTTGTACTGGATGTTTCTTTTTGGCAAGAAATGGAATGAGAACGATTGATTCCATGAAATAATTTTAGTTACTGTTTCTTCCTATTTAAATCAACTAAACTTGAATCAAATGTCAAGAATCAAACGAATAAAATTCAAAATTTAATGCATCTTAATATAAAACCTGTGGTTCATCATAGACCTATCTCAGAAGCTTTTAGTATTATCTTATGAAATCTAACAAGCCTCTAACAATCAAATATTAAGGCTTATCATTCCCTGCAATGCCTTTACTAAAATTGTGCCTTCTAATGGTAATGCAATGTATCTTGGGAAATGAAAATGATATTGTTTAAGGGGGTTGACAACCTTATCGTTCGAGGTGTATTTCAATCAAGAAACGTATTTAGTTTATATCCATTCTATTTGACATTAAAAAAAACTTCATCTAGTAAAAATTGTAGCTCATATGTCTGATATCGGTCCGTAAAGATAATCTATTTATAGCAATGGGGTATTGTCATGTTGTCAGTTGACATTTCTGAGTACTACGTCATCAGCTTAATAGAGTATTTGCATGGGGGAATGCAGAAGTCCACGTGATGTCCCATAAATCATTACGTCACATGTAAACAGAGAAATTTTATGAGTGTTTTGACATGGGCTAATCGATGCCTATAAGGGCTAAAATGTTTCAACAACATCAACGACAATCCTTTAACAACATGATCGTTAATTATGTAAGTTTTACATGTGTTTGCAAAATGTTGAAAAAAAAAACTGCCATTTTTCCAAAAGCATATCTCGCTTACAATTTATCTGGTTTTTACAAACTTTGGCTTCAGCTAAAGCATACGATGTCCTCTATGACTCTGCGTTGGATTTTTTGTAATAAAGTGAATAGTTTTTTAAAAATGCAATTTTTCGTAAATGCACATGCAAAATTTTGATTTTTATCAATATCTTCAAAACAAAACAAATTTTCCAAAAAGCCAACGTGACGTTTTTAGAGATAGACTTGAGTTATGCAAAATTTCAACCTTAAATAGTCTAGTAGATATGCTAATTTTAAGAGGATAATTGACGTTTTTTCGTTCATCTTTCATAGCCTATTTCTTAAAGTTGAAATGTCATAAAGAAATATATTTTATATTTTTGGTTAGCTGAAAGTCCCCTCTTTCCATTGATATTAAAATATTTCAGATAGGTGGAAAAGAAGTGGTTGAAATTGTCTATTTTTGTACATAGGTTTAGGGTTGTCAACCCCTTAATGTGTATTCAACATATCAATAATAACCTATAAAAAATGAATGAAATAAATGTAATGAGCAAAAAATAAGTAGGTGCGTAATACTATAAAATATATACTTTATAAGCATATTTTCTAATTGCTGCCCTGAATGAGACGAAATTATCTCATATGAACTCTTCTATTTGTCATAAATAAATTATTTTACAAAATACTTATGAAGATCAAATTTCTCCGATCCTGACAGAGTATTTCCTCACAAAATGAACACAATCTGTAGGTAAATTCAAAGAAAACAGCACATCAGGATGACCTTAAAGGAGATAATATCGTTTATACAATGATATGGTTTGATGTCTTAGGAACATTGACCATTTAGTACCTTCTATGACGTAAGGGTACGCTTTTCCAGTTAAATTTGTACACCAGCCTCTCCGTGGATATCCTCGACATTAACCCATTTTTATAATAATGCCTGAAATACAAGATGGACATTGGAGATAGAATAGCGGAGATGAGTGTCTGATGGAGATATGGGTATGAGGGTGTGATGGAGTGGAGGCGTGGAAACAACTTAAGAGTGTCCACTGTCCAATACAATAAATGGAAGATCAGTGTAAACATTATTGATCAATAATCAAAATTATTTGCATGAATTCATGCACACGTATTTTGAGTATGGTGGTTTAAACACAAAACTCTCATCCAATGGGAAAAGAGGAGGATTTGAATGAAAAACAAATAATTGTCAGTGACTTTTAGCATTTGAAAAAGGGAATGTTGCCCTATTAGAATCTGATGTTAATTTCGGCAATGTTATTTATCAAATTAGTCATTTACTGAAACATCATTGTCATAACCTTTTTCTGAAACATATTATGCATACATATCTTATTACAAAATAAAATGACAAGAAGATTGACTTACCTTATTGCTCTGCTTAATTTCTCAAAATTCATGTCATTTTTCCCCTTTTTGGCTCCCCATCGTCTACTAAACGTAACAGTGTCATCGAATTTAAAAATTCCCTCCCTTTCATCTTGCCACGAGATCAGTTTTTGGTTTTTATCTTTCAATGTTTCAAGGATAAATTTCCAGAGTAAGTTCTTTTTAGCACCTAAATAAAGACAATTACAACCATATAATAATATAACTATGTGTAAACTGATTCTTGTGCACATAAGTATTTACTCTCTTTTTCTCAGTTTTCAAATGTATGGCAATTGTATGAGAATGATTTTAGGCCAACTGAGGTCAGTGTAACGTTTGGTGATTTTTCATCTAACAATAAATACACTTCCGTCCACGAAAATTTATGTAAAAAAACACACCCTTTTGACTGAAAAGTCACTGTGAAATGAAATAAAAAAATAACTTATTTAACGCATTTATATAAACCAAGGCAAATCAATTGATTTGATTAAAATGATATTGTTATGTTTGTACTGGTCTAGGTTATTTGATAGTCAACCAATCCAATCAACAGGTACGTGTGCCAGGATACTAGTAGTCTATAATAGGTGCCTATGAGCTTCTCGAATGATCCCCCCCATGGGAAATATAAATTTTTCTTCATTTACTTTATAAAGGTTTATTTAAATTGTTATCACTTCGAATAATGTCTAAATTACAGAGAACCAACATCTTAGATTCAAAGTTTATTGATCAATTTTGGGGAATAAAAAGCAGTTTAGGCGGAAGTGCGAAGTGCAATGGGGGGGGGGGGGAGTCATCATTCGGGGAACCCATAAGCACCTATTACAGAATACTATAGTATCCTGTCCACACGTATGTGATCCAATCATCTGTTCATAAACTATATACGAGAGGAATTATGACAGTGTTTTTTAATTTGTTAATGGTCTTGGTTTTGCATTTATTGTTGGCGTATAAACAGAATGTCTTAATACCTCTGTTAGATTTACAGTAAGGCTTGGAATCAATATCATCTTGTTCGTAAAATCCTTCAGTAGGGCTGCTGATTTCATTTCCATAAAGGCAGTCCAATCTTGGTATATTGCTATCATCATAACCCGAGTCAACTGCAAATTATAATAAGATTTTTTATAAAACGCATTCTACATTCCATGTAATGACTTTGTAGATGGACAAGTCTTGTCTCCGATGTGATTCTTCAACCGACGAAAATCTTAACAGGCCCGTAGCTACTGCAGTCGGCAAATAAGGAAGGGGTGTTGTCAATGCCCACCGAACAAAAATGAATCGACCCTAGCACCCCCATAATAATCCGACCTTTATGATAACAGAGTACAGCTGGACTCAAGATTTGTCTTGTCTTTTAGTTGCATTTTCTTTTTTTCTGTGCAGGAATAACGGTTGGCAGGACATGACAACGATATGAAAATAATATCGTGTAAGCATTACTTACTAGAGGATCTGGAACTGGTTCTAAGCTTATGGGAATTATTACCATAACAATTAGAATCATCACTATCAACTGAACGATCACGATCAAGGAAACCGAGATCTTCAGAATGAAACATTACTATAATAGATGAAAATAATAAAATAATTTATACATAATATGCATGTACATGTAAGTTGGTGTGGTGACATTGAAATGTTGGTGTTGAATAAATAGTGTATGATTATATTGATATTTTTTTCAATCATTTGAGAGATGATGATCTGAAAGACGATAATTTCTTTTCAAAAAGTGATAATGTTCATGAGGAAAAACCAATGCTAAAGCAACGGTGGAATGCATACTAAAAATATAGCCTTTGAAATGAAGAATGCCGTGTTCAAAATAATTCGGAAATTTCCAGGGAATTGTAGACACAAAAATGGGAGATAATATTGATTGATCCTTTAACAGATTTACCTAGTACATCGTACAATGATTTCGGACTCGAATTTACCCAGTTAAGAAATCCCTTGATAGAGGAAGAAGAAAGACCTGTTCAAATATCTTTGGCCTTTCTCTTTCTAAGGCTATTTAATTTGATAAAATCTCGTTTTCAGTAATTTTCCTATAATAAAGATACTAACTACTCACCACTTTCGTTGTCGGAATCAACTTCCTCTTGTTTCACTATGAAGTTTTCTGGGTTATCAAAATTCATGTTATTACAAGATGTTTCATTTTGTAGTATCAATTCTTGTATAGCTGGATCTAATTCTTCGCAAGTTTGTTCTAAAATATTAAAAAATCATATTTATAACTACGGCTTTCAGAAAGCTATAATCTGGAAAGGAAAGTCTATCAAGTGCCATGACAGATAATATATATTCCAGAATGACCATGTGATGAGTACTGCTAAAAGGTTGGAGCGAATGAAATTAAGTGTGTGAAATAGAATATTTTTATAAATAAAAGTATGAAGACTGAATATAACACTTACCTAACACAAAATCGTCCAAAATTAAAGAGCCAGTCATTGTATCTATAAATAGCAAAGAAAAACTTTCATTTTGGGAATTTCATAATGAGCCAATAAAAGCTAAGTGCTCGATTCCAGCCAATCAATAATAACACAGTCTAAGTATTATGAGCCCATCCTGCAACCTTACGTTAACATGGAAATCCCCTTTATAAAGAAATTCCCTAAATACTGCCTGTACATTAATCATAAAGGCTGATTTGTGGACAACCAAGGCGAAGAGTCACCATAATATTTATAAAGGACAAGTGCCATTTAAAATTCTTTCGGTTTCTCAAGGAAGTAAGTTACAATGCTAAGAGTTGTACGTGATAGTGAAAGTCAAAATAGGAAATTATTCTGTAGTTTCTAGCATTAAAAATTATTTATTTACCTCTCAGTACAGTAGAAAGATCGTCATCTTTTGAAGTAGCAACGCTTTGATTTAGGGTATAGTTCAAGCCATCAGAGTAATGCCAAGGATAGTGTCCCTGAAAAAGAGCAGAATTATACATATCAGATGAGCACTCTGAAACTGCATTGCGTGACGCAAATGTAAAGAGAAGGCGTCTTTCGCCGAAAACAAGATATATGATAGTTTCATTTTAATTGTCATATATAAGGCTGGTACACCTACAATAGTTTCGATACTACCATACCTTTGATGTTTCAGTAGGTAAAGCATACATGTGCAATTGGACACATTTCATTTCTTATGAATGGATGACATTCCGTACTCGTTACGTCGAGTGTCAATAATTTGAAATGTATAACGTAAAAACCCCAAAAATTGATGGCCATCGTACTACGCCCATATATGTAATGGCAAATAGGAGGTCGACAAGATCCTATCAGTAAGAGAATTATCCCTTTATAGTATAACATTTTCATATAACAAGCGCTTTGTTTACAGTCGTTTTCTTTACGCATATAAACCCATGCATCGTAAGATTTATTTTAAATTTTAATTTTTAATTTTTTTATTTAAATTTGTTCGATGTCCATCAAAAATTTTTCTGATTTTGTATCGAGTTCAATCTTTGGTGATAAAAAACACTTTCGCGAAGTTTCGTCAAAATGTATTAAGAAAGGAGCTCTTTATCATAGCCATAACATTCATTTGTGGACAGACAGGCCAACACACGTGAAATGCTTCGTTTTGTTTAGGTTACTAGAACGCGAGTCTGGTGGGAATATGAGTATACCTTCAAAACTCTGTTTGGTTAAAGCTGTGATGCAATATCAATATAAATGTTGTGAATGACGCTCATGCCCACCTTCCGCGACACTTCCGAGGCAAGATGTTAGTGTAAATAATTCATAAAAAAACTTACATAGTTACAGCTCTGATTCAAAGTAGCTACTGCCATTGTATGGTGTTCCTGAAATATTTAAAACTGTGAATGAATATTGAATCCAGACACTTGTAAAGTGTAGTGTAATACATACGAGTAAGTCATTGCAAAGTAGTACATTTCAGTACATAAAACCCAGGATATTTATAGTGCTAGTTTCATTTTACAATCTTTTATATACAATTATTAGACCCAGCCAGCTAACATGATATTGATCTTTACAATTACAGTGCTGGGCTATTATGTAGAAAGTACATGTTTATTAAAGCATATTACATAACCATGTTGACTTTGTCTATATCGGGTCCAATCTCGAAAGCAGAGGTCTTGGATCCCGAGGCATTCTTCTCTCGAGGGGCGGGGTGTCAAGTAGGGGGATAGTTCTTCAATATTAGTCGGAACAGTTTGTCCGTACGAGATTGCGATACATCTTAAGGTAGACGTACACCCAGGGCAGGTTTGTTGGGCACCTTGTTCAACCACACATTATTGAAAATTCGCGCCAGTCATTTGGTGACGACTGGAAAAATTCAAATTTGACTAATTCCGTTGACTCGAACACGATTTTTCTCACGACTCACTTGCAATATTCGACAATATGACTAACATTCGACTAATTTAGGACCAATGACTAGTTTAGATTTTTCTTTCGACTCACTAGTGACTCGATATTGACGAATTATCGTGACTCGGATACAGAGTACGTATGACTCACTTCAAAGTCATTGCCAAAAATCTAAATTGGTATTCATCTTAGGCACTATATTGACAAGAATAAGAAGGTCTTAGTACAATAACTTGGCAACTCTCTCAATAGAAAACGGCATTACGGCATTACAAAAACTATTAAATTTAATCACATTTTGAAAGATTTCAGGCATAAAAGCACGAAAAATCTGTTTTTATAATTCATAAAGATGCATAAATTTAGGTAGATCTTCTCCATTCATACGTTTCATATTTTGATATATATTCACGAAAGTGCTAAATACACATGAAGTTTGAGGTATATATGATATCCCCGAAAATGCAAACTGCTTTCCTGTTACAGGGTATCAAAGCTACAAAAGAGAAATCGTAGTATACAGTCTTATAATTTGAGACACATTTTCTTGCACGGAATATATTTGATTTTAGTAACCCCAGTAATTTCACAAGGTGTAGATTCATCCACCTTAGACGTTTTTCAAGAAATTTGTCGACGTGATATAGGATTATTCGTTAGAAATTTAGTCAAAGATGATTTAAGCTTAGTAGGCCTATCTATCTCTTAAAACAGAGCTGTGTAATGATGGCTTGTAGACGGTGGTTCTGACACTTTAATTTTAATATAGCATTTGCCTATACTAAAGACTTAAATATGACAAGTAAAGAAGAGACTATCCCTTATACTTAAAGATAGCTCGTCAGGTAATATATACGGTGGCTGTTATACGCCACAGAATTTACAATATGCTTTTTTATGTGGTAGTGATTTTGACTTTTGTTTTATAAACTTGACTTTTCACCTGGGTGAAAATACTTTCCACCTGGGTGAAAAGTCCAGACTTAAACATCAAATTTTTCGACTTTACAGCGGGGTGAAAATACTTTCCACCTGGTGCAAAGTCTCGACTTAAACATCAAATTTTTCGACTTTTCACCGCCCTCTTACCACAGTTAAATTCAATTTTTAACCAACACTTATAGTCCGTATTTAGTCCCAGTTCCAGTTATCAGTTATATTGCCCTTTTATCAAATTCCAAAAAATAATCGATTCATTTTTAATCATTATACATAACGATAGATTTTCAGAGAACGATATATTATTTAGTAATAGGTTTGATTAACAGGCCTTTTTTTCGATTTAATATACAGTAGGCTTATGGATAATCTAGACTAAAATCTAATTCTATTTTTAAATATATAATCTCTAGCCTATATTTGTGGGATTTCCATAGTACAAAAGTATTCAATTTCTTGGAAAAATATTGACGAGGGTTGTGTGCTTCTTCAAGGTTATTTGTGAGATTTTTCTGTCTTTACTAGGTCATGTAAACCTGCACTGAGGACTACAGTTTTAAAGGTGCAGTATACCCGAAAATACTTCTTAATGCTATTTACGTTAGACTACTTTCTTCCGTTGTAAGCGTAAATAAAATCCTCCCCGCCATTGCTCAATCTCCGAATTGACTACACGCGAAAGTGTTCACGTACCATGGGATGCGGTCAAAAGGAGTCCGGGCCTTACGCGTTTTTTTGATGTTTAAATCCGTATACATGTAGTTGTTTTCTTACACAACTGTTACAGTTGACATGATGATGCAAGACTGTAGTAAGTAGGCCTGTATGAGCCGTGAGGAAACACCACGCGGCGTTTGTGGTTAAGTTGTGAAGATTACAAAAATTAATCTTTTATTGTGAAACGCGGTAAAGTACATGTACTTAACCATCAATGAAGCCATTTGAAGGTGTATAAATAGTTCAATTTTGAGTGATATAATATATATCATGATATCATATAATATATCTATGCCTATATTAAATAATGCAAGATCTGATTTTTTTGGTGAGCATGCAAGTCTTCCTCTCCGAATGTAAAATTATTGCAGATTGGTTTATTAGTAACCAAAAACCGTTTTTGGATAATTTTGAAACTTTCAAAATAGAAAAAAAAATACGGAAGTCAAGGGTTTTTGCCTCTACATGATGACACTCAGTTTTTGAGTATTTCACTCTCACCGCCACAAATACTTGATGAAAAAGAATAACGACTCTTTTAAGTGACAGATTTACCGCAAAAGGGTTATCACAATGCAAATATAATTACCACAATAGGTTCTCAGAGAAAGATTTTTAGGTTTACCATGTAGGGATTGCTATCGCAATAGCTGTTATGAGCAACCCTAATCATCAGATTTACCACAAGTAAAACATTCTATCAGATTTGCCACAAGTAAAACATTCTATCAGATTTACCACAAGTAAAACATTCTATCAGATTTGCCACAAGTAAAACATTCAATCAGATTGACCACAATGATGGTAGTACACTACACAATATTGTATTGTTTAGTGTTCACGCATTTTCAAGGATTTGCAGGCCGCAATAAAAGGAAATTTAACGATATTGCCTTGACCTTGACGTGCTTCTCAGGGAAATGATTGATCATGCATAATTATGTGCCACTCCTCGTATTAAACATATGTGAATAGCTCTACAGAGCAAACAGCCAAAAATAATCTATTGATGTCTTTGAATGGACTGTATTAATAAAGTACTTGAACTATTAAACATTTTGTCATATGCAATGTGATATTCTGCAATGGTGTTTAGTGGGAATCAGATAAACCGAGTGACGGCAGACTCCCTATATGCGAATCCAAGAGATATGTATCCCTTGAGATGTATCAAGAAATGCATGAATCCAAATATTGATTGCATTAAACATTCAAAATCACTCAACAGCGATACATTGGAAAACTTTTCATCATTGAACAGTTGCACAATGTCCACAAGGCATAGCTAACAAGGAATAGTGTTATATTTTTATTAACTTTGTTCATATTTTCCAAATCTAAACGTCAAAATACTGTAATTCGAACATAGTAATTACGGGTTTGACTATTCTCAAGTAACAATATTTGCGATTAAATGAACTGCTTATTTCCTAGTATTCAATTATGAATTATTCAGTTTGTTTAAACTGACATATTATGTAAAGTGTTAAGTTATCTCGAGTGTTTTTTGCTTCGTTCAAATAAATTATGTAGTGCATAGTTTTAATTCGTCGTCCTTTAAAATCAATGAAAATATAGATCATGGGAAAAGTGGTTTTGTCAACACCAAACTGCAAGAAAAATATATGAGAAAGAAAAAGAATTTTGCTGTTTTTGATTTTGTTATGTAATCTGATTCCCAAAACAAATCGCTCACATAGCACAAAATAGTAGGTGCCAAGCAAAAAAAAAAAAAAAAATAAAATAAAATTGAACTTACGTGTAAAACATTAATTTTCAAAATTAATACAAGCAGTTGTTCGATGCTCTCTAAACCGTGATTCAATTCGAAGTGTCTTCAATAAGATTTCTTGACAATTTGAATTCTTCAAAAGTAGAATCTGATTAAAATGACATGTGTGGGCCTATTTATAGGTTTTTCCTTTATTATTAGCTAAGGTAATTCTCTGAGAATAGAGATATTATAGGTCAAATTATGTCATCTACTCGAGCAATAATGTATTACATTTCATACGCTTAAGAATCATGTATCGTCAAACATTCACTCCGGTATCTTCTTATAGTATATAATACACACTAGCTAATATTAAGTAGGAAAGAAATGGAAATTTAACGACCTACTTTTCTGCACTTAATTAGGGTAAACGCCATACAGTCAGCAAAGAGAGCAATGTAACCCGGACACATGAAATTGAAATAAAAGACGGAAAATGCCATACAGTGTGCAGTAAGGGAAATTATGTTAGGACAGTATATTACCATCTGCCGAGGGGTCTTTAACGTGTATAGCTTGTAGAACTGTTGATTGTTCTATCCGAACGACTATGCGCTTTTTTGTAAGCCACTCTGACCTGCATCAGTGACAAGTTTTAACCGGGTTGAAAAATCCGGCTTTCCCGGTTACTCAAGAGCAAACGTTACGAAAATTACACTATGCTCAATAATGAATCCATACTATTTATTGTGGATTCTATCAGTTGTATTGTGTTACGTAAATAATAGTTATTAATGCGGAATACTCATATTTTCACCATTTTGCAGGTCATAAAAGTCAATTCAAAGATATTTAAATAATTTATAACGACCCTTAAGGTCATAAATTCTTATTTAACAAATTGTAAATACATATCGGGTCCGAAATGCATAATCATCAAATCGCATAGTTCTATAAGTCACAAATTAAATCCATTAAATTAATCCAAAGAAAATTAAATAATTTGTGTATTTATCATATTATTTATTGAATTTAGATTTTCTGCAAAACAAAAATATTGAATATGTACAGTATAATTTTAATTTTATACTAAAATGTAAACTGAAATATTATGAATTGAAAAGTCAATAAATCGGGAAATGAATTTTGACGGTAATTCATTTATACTTAATGCCGGATACAGAATCACGTGTATCGGATGTGTATCGGATAATGGTCGATACGATTTTACAGATAAAGTAATTGGAAAAACCGCATTAAACGACAGGATTTAACCACATTTAATGTAATCTGTTTCCTCGTAATCGAAGAATTCAGAACTCAAATTCATAAAATCTATTCGGTTGCATGGGTGAATACGCCTGTCTGGTTAAGATGTATCCTTGGGAGAACCAAGATGATGTTTTTCATTTGTCATCGTTTGCCGCTTGATCAACACCGAAATTCTGAAATCCACATAATAAAGGGTTTGTACCAGTCTAGAATGTGTGTGTTTGATATGGTTTTCTATTTTAATTGAAACGCAATATTGGTTCATCAGCAATATAACTTGATCATGCGTAGGCTCATGACTTTAATTATTTTTGTTCACCTATCCACCTAAGTTTTGTGGGGTTCTTTAGCACAGCGGTTAGATTTAGAACGTCATGAAGCCATTTTGTTTGGATACGTTGAAAAAATGTCGGGCGTGTGAAAGTTCGATGACCTGGAATAAGTCATCTTCAATCATAATTCCAGTCCACCCAGCTGTTATTGGGTACGGATAATCCGGGAAGGACCAGCTGGTAGAAAGGATCCCTGTCACTCCTGACTTGTGAACCTAAGTTGTTATCCTTGTAAGATATAGTTGTTTCTTTCTTTTCTATCTTTCTTTTAAGTAAAGTGGCTGGAGGTATTATTAAAAGACAGTCGTGTACCTATTTAGCATAATCATTTTAGTTAACATGGGTTTAAAAGAGATAATTCAACCGAAAACTATACTAATTAAATTAACACACCCTGCCTCTATTTGCTTAAATAGTCTTCCCTATGTATCTAACGCCTAACGCCAAAGACAAAGTTTTTTTTATCTCTCTGTACTAGTGATTCCAAAATTTGTTTAAAAGTTTATGCTAACTGCAGTTCTAAGCATGTTCTTTGGTGTAGATCAAAGTGGGGGTTGGTTTTATGTCCGATCCGTTCTTGCAGATGTAGCCTTTTTTCTTCCGGTTTGTTCGTTTTGTTTTCTTTGAAGTATTTGTGGAAGCGGTTTATCTCAAATGTGAGTAATTGGACTACTACGATAACGTTATCTTCTCTTTGTTGTTGACAAAATGTAATTTTTTTACTTCCGATGATCATAAATACTGCTATTGAACTATTGGACATGTCATAACAGTCACATTCAAATAAACACTTTAATCTTGATAGTCATTTAGAAATAGTAAATAGAAAATGATTCATTTTTTTTAAGCTAGATTGGTTGCTAATGCACCTTTGAACGTCTCTCTTGATATAATGGATATCGCATTTACTCCTTCAGAAAACAATGACATAATTAAACAAAGAAAATAATCAACTCATTAAAGAGATTCTACCTCTATGAATGCACATACAATTTTAACTTCTCAATTTTTCCAATATTCTAAAGAGTTGTCATAATATACAATAGAATCCATGAATAATTCGATATATCCAAAAAATAATTATTTATTGAAAAACATTTATGTGTTGTCAGGATCAGTACATAGTTTTTTGATTTATCGAAATACTCTTGCATTCTTGTGTTTAGTTATGCTATAGCATTGATGACCAAGTATGAAAATCTGAATTAAATGATTCTTATTAAAGTTTTATATTGTTAAAGCAGGATTGTCTTTGATTTTCAACTGTTTTTAAAAGGAATATTTACATTAAATTTGGTGCATTCAATCACACGTCGAGAATGCAATTTGACTTTTTTATTGGCATTTTGTCACTGCTTAAAATCTGTTAAAATCATTCTTAACTCTAGGCGAAACTTCGACAGTGGTGTTTGAGATTTCACAGTCTTATTAGTTATATTTGAGAACCTTGTTTTTGAATCATTGGTGAAGCATTTCAACTCTGACATGGTCGGCAGACACGTGCAAGTCTCATGTTACCTTTTGTTGTTGTTGTTGTTGTTGGGGAAATCCTATATGCTTTTAGGCAAACAATCAAAAAACAACACACACAGACCAAAATTCAATACCCGAAATATGATGTGACTTTTGGAAAATCTCGCTCTAGTTTTAGTTCTGCATAGCCAGCATATTGTCCGGGCTACTAAATAAAAAATTGCAATTCATTTTAAAACACTGTTTAAATTGTTTTAATATCAAATTATTTTAGAAATTATAATTAAAATGTTGTATGAAATAAAAGCCTTATACATGTATTTAAAATACAAAAGTGTAGGCCTAATCTAATCGGCCCGCAAATATGGTCATAATTTAGTCAGATTTCCGACACGTGTTACCTTCAGACTTATCTTTACTTCCCTATTGTCCAATCCGAAACCGGAAATAAGACGTGAATCTGCATTTCATTTTGTACGGATTAAAGTAATCTTCAGGGACTGAGGTCATGAATGACTCATCCAATTATAAGGTTTTATGTTAAAATGAGATCATCTTTAGTATGTCAGTAGGTTTCTAGATCATGTATATTTTTTACATATTGTATGCAAGTATTCATTGCTATTTCATTGCTATTTTTTTTTGCTATTTCTTTGCTATTTTATGCTCGTGGTTTTTTTTTGTATTGAAGTATGAATCATCGACAATGTTTGTCGTTTCGAAATGAATCAGTCTCCGACAACTACTATCACTATAACCTGAATAAAATTATAAATTTGTTAGAAATATTATTAGTTAGGTCTATAACTAAGCACTTTTCGTTTCGATTCGTATGCAATTTACACAATCGTCACGAAACTTATTAGCAAACGAAAGTGTTTTCCTAGCAAGATACGCCTACCTAAATTTTCAAGGACCAGTAATTGACCTGACCCGTTCACTGCTAGATGCAATCATAAAGCCATTTACAAAACGTTGCTTTCGGATAAATCGCTGCCTAAAAAATAGGCACTACAAGTGTTCTGTTTATGAATAGAACGGCTAAGGGTAAATACATCACATTAGAGAACAAAAATGGAATATTGCATGATATAATTACGACTTTGACTATAAATCTATTCATAGTATTTCCTAAAATTCATATTTCAGATTTTTTATGCAAATTTATATTTAATAATGAGTCATTCACAATTTTTGTCGTTTCGAAATGATTCAGGCGTCCTCGAAAAACCACCATTGTTAATTGTAAATAGTTGTCTGTAGTCACGACCATGCTCCATATCTACAATCTGATGCTGATAGAACATGCACTTTAGGCAAGGGACAGTGCAACTTTTAGATCAATATGTATTTTAACTATCGAGGGGGCTGACATAACACGATTACAGCTTGTCTAGAGCACGCATTAATCTACTCAAATTGTATTGTCCCCATGGGCTGAATGTTAGTTTATTATTTTTATATTTACGTTGCAAAACGTACATGGGTCAGGATTGGATTTTAAACATTTCAATTTTTATAAACACATTTTTTAGTACACCTTTGCAAATTTTGTTTAAATTTTCTATTTTCTTGGCTTTTCTCTGACTGTTTTGCAGCCATAAAAAAATACAATAGAAAACAAATTGGTATAGTCAAAAAATCATGGAGCATAGGGCTGTCATAACAGATTTAAAACAGGAAATTGGTACGATTGGAAAGTTGCCACAGACAGACAATGAGTAGGATATTACTGGAGTTGACCCCAGATGACACCAATAGAGTGGCGTACTAGATTTTATCAGTGGATGTATAAATTTAAAATTATTTTATTGACTTTTGTGTTAAAGTGATTTAAGCACTGACCCATTTCCTCCTCAAAATCATAGGAGAGGGAATTTCTAATCATTTAAAAATATCCATCACTATTAAGAGCGACAGTCTGCTATAGGTAATGGAATCTTCGGCATAGCGAATGGCACATTGTTAGCCCCAAGAACCAGCCAAATGTACTTTTTTCTTTCACCTACGTAGTTTATCAATATTTAAAGTAAAAAATTAGGAGATATAACCCTGCCTTGTTTTATGCCATTTGTATTATAAAAAGATCAGTCTCTCAAATTTCCCCATTTTTCATATTTTCTGAAAATTTAAGCAACCAAGCAATTAAGGGACACATTTTCAACGTTCTGAATAGTTTCATATATTTTACACGATAGAAGGCAGAGCTTCTAAATTTCGATATCCCATTTATCAAATCATGCATGTCATCATTACTAAAATTATTGAATTATTACAAAAAGTTCATATTAATTATCAAAATACCGGTATCTTCATACTACCTATATATCAATATTATCAGAGCAGTGTTAAGGTAATATGAGAAAAGCATTCTCACATAAAGCACGGGGATAGGTCATAGAGCAAGAACTATATATTTCGAAGTCCTGTTAGTTCAGGTAGTAAATAGAAATAAAAAAGATAATAATTTGGCGGTACCGACATATAGTGATCATCTGAAAGAAATATCGACAAAATGTATATACAAAGGTCTCCTTATAATTCCCACTTAAAAAAGGTTAGATGGTGATGAGAACTTAGTCTCATAAATTCACTGGCCTAGGTCACAAAATAACGATTTATGATAAAACAGGGTGCAAGTTAGAAGTGTTTTATGTGCTACTGATATTCTTAACTTTCTTCCAGATTTCTGGTTTTATTATTGACCAATTATTGCTCTACTAATTTTATTGAAAAATTGGTCATACTGTAAGGTATTGCCTTATTTTGCTTTTGTTTTCTACTCGATGCATGCTATGTTTTAAGACAAAGATCTACCATTGTCCTTTCAAAAATTGTGAAAAGAAAAATTTCAGTGTTACGTGACTCCTTCACCAAATCATTCAAACCTGAAATGATTCGCTGTTTTTGGTTTGAAATTGGGTAGGAAAACATTGTTTTGAAGCTTCGAGACTACCTTTTAGCAACTCCAAATACCATGGATGGCATTGGAAGGAATTTGGACATTGGAAAATAAGTCACCAAGAAAGATTTTGGTATTTGATCAGTGGATGCCCATTTTGCCAATTTAATACTCCACCAGATCTGCAGGAATTTGGTTTTTTAAAATAGTCAACTGAAAGTTAAAGCGATAGGGCAATGATCAGACAATTTATCACCATTATATATCATTATGCTTGATTTCCGCTTTCCAATGATACAGAACTCTATAAAATATATATTTCAGTCAAAATTGCGCTTTTATACATATAGAATATGAAATTGAATACAACTGAGTTCCACACAAAATAAAGTCTATTGTGATTATGTACTCACAAGGAAGATTATAAAGGCTCAAATGCATTAGTGTCTAATATAGCTATAATCATACGGTTAAGATTTCATACCGTATTCAAAACCTTTCATAAAAGAGTGAGTCATTCAAAACTTTTGAAATGACCCAGTCATCCCCGAAAAAAGACCATTGTCTATTTGTAAATAGATATCTTACTCCATATCAACAATCTGATGCAGGTATAATATGCACAAATGAAAGTTTTCTTCACAGTCAAGGGACAGTACAGCTTTTAGCACAATATGTATTTTTACTATTGACCTAACACCTCTATAGTTGTCTAGATCATGGATAAATGAGTCCGAAACTTGCTGACACTATTCCCAGCCTCTGATAGCTATTTTGACAGATAAGGGAATTTGCAGAGGTTTTTAAACGTATTTACATACTTCGAATCCACTAAACCTCCATATGTTTGGAAAGATGGATGTTTTTGTTGTTCAGTAATGAATCACTATCCCCTTACATGATTCGATTCAAGATTTTCAATCACTCAGTTGCCGCCTCAAATTGCATGCGCATTCAAAAATACACAGTCACGTGATATATACTACATGATTCAGTAACTTCGGAATTTTAGACACACCAATGAACATCCCAAATTTTTGATGCTTTGTTTTTGACTCTCCCCAGCCATATCAATACATAGCTATCAGAGGCTGGGAAAAGAGACAGCAAGTTTCAGACTTGAATAAATCTACTCAAATTGTATTGTCCCAAGGGTTGTTGAATGTTAGTCAGGTATATGGTGTATTAAACCTAATTCTAACTCCTAACAGACTGTTTCTTATCATACAATATCTTACCAAATAAGCTACAATATGATGCCTAGTTCTAGTTTTTTAATGTTCTATTGCTGACTGTCATTAATGTCTAATGACTCTTTTTCAATTTTAGTAATTTTTGACCCTTTGACTCTTACTTTGTGTATGTAAAATATAGGCATTACAATGCATTTTCATTTTAAATCAAGGAAAATGATTGCTGCTTATAATTCAATCTTAATTTCCCATTGCCTTTGTTTTTCTTATTTTGTAAAGTGATAAAGAGATAACGGCTTATCCAATTTTGATGATTTGTGGTGTCAAATATGACAACAAAATAATTGAAGGGATACTACGTCTTAGCATGAACATAAAATTTAAGTTCTCAAAAATGGTCAGTATAAGTATATATTCATCAGTGAACTAACCTTATGTAAAAAGTTACAGAATTTCTTAAAATGTGGAAATCTCATTTCAATAATCTAATGCAAATTCATCTTTATGGATAATTACATGTACTTATGATATTTATTTATTTTCTTATTGTATTATTTGTATTTGTATATTTTTTTCAATTTTATTTTCATTCTAAAACGCAATGTCATTTAAATCAAATTTTTATTTGGAAGTTTGGATTCTCATATCTTGACCTTAGGCGGGTTTGACCTTTCAGGGGTTTAAATCGCATTGACTTTCATATAAGACTGCGTACAGATTTATAACTAACAAAAAATAGCGATGGCCATTGAAATACGCCCACATTTATAATGGCAGCCAAATTGTCCAAGAGGTTATCAATGAATGAAAGTTCATCCTTGGGTGATTAGGAACAATAACAATAAATTTCATCAAAATCCATCAAGAAAACCAGCTCTCTATTGTGTCCACAAAGAATCCAAGAACAAGGGCAATAACTCATAGTTAATAATTATCGATTAGTTTGGCTTTCGATAGGGTTTTTCCTTGAGTGATTTAAAACACTGACAAAATTTCATCCAGAAACTAGCTCACTATCGTGTCCACAAAGAATTCAAGAACAAAGGGAGGAACCCCAAAAAAATCGAAGCTGCTCTCGCTGAAACCGGAAGCGATGCAAAATTTTTTGAACACTATGCAGAATAAATAAATAAATAAATAAATAAATAAATAAATAAATAAATAAAAAAATAAAAAATTCGATACGAAAACAAAGCATGGAAATATACCAGTTCCATCCGTCCTCCAACGCCAGAGACAAAACTTGCATAAATTAACGATCTTCTTGTCCGAAAGCCATCTCTAGTTGCAAGGACTATACCGCGATTCAAGACAATGATCGTGGGAAAAGAATTTAATTCTCGTCCATTGCCCAGGGTAGGAGATTTCACCAATTATTTGTTGCGACAAGAACATGGTTCAAACAATCAATTTTAAACAATTTAGAAATTTTATGGTAAAATTTATTTCTTCTTATAGTGCTCTATCATGTTTTCCATGGTTTATTCAATCATGTGCAATGCACATGATATACGTTCCAAATTTCAAAACCAGCATGGTACAACACTGCTTGTCGCACAAAAAAGAACGAAAAATTCCATTACATTGAAGTTAGATAAGTTCAGATCTTCAGATTGTTAGACAGATTTGGTTGCATATAATGAAAAGTAAAAATGAATTCTATTGTGTAAAGCTAAGAAAGAAGAATATAGTCAATTTATTAACACAAGATTAAATCATTATCTTAATCAACCAAGTCATTTTTTTGCAACTATTAGAAGTTACCGACCCAGAACTAATATTTTAGACCTTTAAGTCTTAAACATCGGTTTAATCATTTTCAAAAGGTGCTGTCGGGACAGATGGAATAGGCATAGATATGTATAAATCATGTTTAGAATTAATTTGTCCATTTTAAAGATGTTTGTTCAACAAATGTATTTAATCAAGGCAAATGTCCAGAAGCTTGGTCTAAGTCATTAATATCGCCAGAAGGGTTCGGATCATAGTCCGACTAATTATATGGTTATGTTAGAAAGTGTGATTTATATATTTTGTGTTGTGATAGATAAAAGGTTACAAAATTGGTCGGAAGAAAATTGGTTATACAATGAAGTACAGAGTATAGAAAAGGTTTTTTAACCGCAGACCACATATTTACTTTGCAAGGAATAGTCCAAAAAATTTGTCCAAGCCTAAAGGTAGAATTAAATATACAGTTCAATAATATAAATTTAATTTGAAATCACCTTGTTTGGTTTACGTATTGGTGTAACGATATAACATACTAGGTTTAGTGGTATATCAAAATGACTGAGGCCGAGTTTGTTTGTTAATTTTGCACCTGCTTTCGATAGTGTAAACAGAACTGTTTTTTAAGTGTTTATCCGGAGTGAGATAAGGATGCAGGAAGCACAAGATATGCTTTTATATGCTGACGACTTTCACAATTTTGACATAACTGTAAACTTATCTAAAACTAAATTAGTAATTTTCAGAAATGGTGGTGTGATTCGTAAAAAAGAAATATTTTATTATAATAATTGTAAAACAAAATGTGTTGCGTATTACAACCATTTAGGGTTGATGTTTTCATCTAGATTGTGCTGTGGCACAGCTTTATATAATCTTAAAATGTAAAAGGCTGAGAAAGCGCTTGTGCCGATCAAATGTTTGATACGGAAATCAGGGACAATTACTATAGCTCGGTCTTTCAAGCTCTTTGTCACCATTATTAAACCTTTTCTGCTGTATGGTACACAGATATGGGGGTATGAATTTAGAAAGGATATACAACGTGTACACACAGATACACAGATTTGTTCTAGGTGTACATAAAACAAGCACGACAGTAGGTGTTTAAGGAGAATGTGGTTGAACAGATTTATCGGTATATATTAACTTGTATTAAGTATTTGGTAAAACTTTTCTCTATGCTAAATTCAAGGTATATAATGTTAAAACGTTTAGATAGTGTAGAAAGAAAGACCTGGTGTTCAAATGTAAGAATGTTATTGGAAATAGCAAGAATTTCATCTCCCAAATAAAACAACGCCATATAGATATAAATATTCAAGACTGGTCAAGTAAATTCAATGAAAGTCGGTAACTGAAGTTCAGCGAAGATTTATATTAAATTACTATTATCACGAAAACCTTGGCCTCGTTATACAACATTTACGGGTAGATGTGGTTGGAATTCACCGCAGACAATGCGATTGGGCAAGATATTTTAATATTTACAATCAATATAAAAATGGTCTCAATTGCTTTTGATAAAATATGAGAAAAACAATCTCTCAATATGCTAAAACATGATAAAAACCTTATTATAAAGTAAAAGGTATACCACTTCTGATTGTTCTAGAAAATCATTCTTAGTTTCAGAGTATTTAGATTACTTTTTGTTACCGCTCGCATGTAAAAATCCTTCTAATCTTGAAGATATAATCTTGTTGAACAAATAAATAAATTGGCCATTCCTGAAAAGCGTTTTTTATTTCTTTGGATGTAACCAGTACGTATACCAACATTGACAATAATGTTCATCTTGACCCCGTCTGTTCAATACCCGTGTCCTGCAGAAATTTTAGATTGACTTAAATTATGTTAAATGCGAAATGACTTCTTTTTAATGGAGAATTTATTTACAAACTATCTGGAACTGATATGGGCAAACGATTTGAGTTATGGGAATAGTTTCATGGCCGAGTGGGAGAGGGATATAGAAAATATATCATAAAATTTTTCTTGACGATATTTTTATAATTTGGCTTGATACACTGGAAATATTTAAAAATTTAAAAAAAACTACCACCCTTCTGTGAAATTGACAGCAATTATTAGCGAGATCAACATGGATTTGTTGGACACTATGGCGTTAAAAGGCAACGACTTTCATTCTTCTTTTAAACAAAAGTTTGTTCCATCCGAAGCAAAAATTTTCTGAAATACATGTAATTAAATCTCAAATTACAAGATTCCATAGAATTTGCAACCACCATACTGATTTTGAATCCGCCTGTACACTCTTTGATAAATTAAGGGTGAGGGGTTATTCAAAAAGATTCCTTCGAAGAATTCAGGATGACATCTTGAAAACAAAGTAAGAACGGAAAATTATTTGCGACTGATGGATGCAATTTCTTGCGAAGATCAAAATATCATAATATGCCTAATTTCTTGTAAAAGATGGGTTGTACAATGTTTTGGCGAGACACAAAACGCGCCGCGAACGTGATTTAATGGTCATCGCTGTCCATGGGAAATATGGACCTTTTCAATCTCCCGATCATTCCATTGATGATATTTACACCATGCCAACAGAAGCAGTTTTATACATCACCAATCGAATCCTAGAGAAACACAATTGTTAAGATAGTTATTATAGTAAGTAGGTCTTTAGTTAGTCATATGCATTTGAAAAATTGTATAGTTTTAGTTTTTCAATAATTATCAAATCAAATGCTTTTGTAAAATCGAAGAAAATAGAACCAACCATTAGACTATTATTTACTGCGTCATAAACGTTTTCAATTATGTTAGTCAGAGCTGTTTGACGAGAACTATTAGATCTAAAAGCAGATTGGTGCGAAAACCATAATTTGTTATTATTTAAGAAATTATTGATTTGTTTTGAATAATGTCATATATTATATATTCTGAGTACCAACCACTCAGTCTAAGTTCTAATTGATATGCTTATCCACCTACATCTTACCTATCCATCTTATTACAAAAACAAATTAAAATCAATGTTAGAAGTCCAATACTCTCTGTCTCAGATACGTTCTCACGGAACAATTGATTTAAATAAATCATTTTGAAACGGATTTCCTATTTGGTAATGATAAATTACTTATGACAAATTTTACACCTAAAATTAACTAAAATTACTTATATGACTATAATAGGAGACAATGTGAGGTCAAGATTTCCTGTATTTTGACTGATCAGTATCTTCTTATTAAAGAGATAATAGGTCTTAGCATGAACATAAATTTTAGTTCTCAATATAGGTCAATATGAGTGTATATTAATCAGGGAACTTACCTGGTGTCATGAAATTACAGAATCTGGAAAACTCACAAAACTAAGTCATTTTTGAAAAACGCTTGATCAAGTTATTAAGCGTTTTATACGCCCACATTATAACGATAACGTCAGTCTAGAGACTACAGTTTTCATCGGATTTAAATGAAACTTTTTGTGATCATTAATATTGATGAGATCTTGGACAAGATCGAAATTGGCGAATTTTCGATGATTGGTTTTTGAGTTATTGCACTTGACTTAGCCAAAACGCGTCAAAATTGGCTTGTGATAAGATAAGATAAGATAAGTTTATTGTAATAAGCATATACATGTATAAAACATAATGATGTAGCAAGAACAAGTAGAAAGATGAAATAAAAAGAAATAAATCAGAGTAGGATATGTCAATATATACAAATGTACACAAACCACCCTTTCTAATTAAATAACAATATATAGTGATGAAAAATACGAAAAATATTTAAAATAAAATTACGATGAAATGCTCAGAAGCGTATCCCTCTCCTTCCAGGCATAAAATAAATATTTTGACAAGTTTCTAATGATAATTTGTGATTTTGAATTCATTAATTTATAGAATTTTGTTAAAGAAGGCCAGCTCCAACAATATCGGGGAAGATACTGATAACGTAATTGCCTGTACAGAGGGCAGCATAGAATAAAATGAAATTCATTTTCAACAGTTTTTAGGTTACAACACGTACATAAACGTTTCTCGGCGGGAGTATTAATATATCTACCCGATTCAATGTTCAATTTTAATGACCCTGTCCTAAACTTACTCATTATAGTTCTTAATTTTTTTGCGTGAATAATATCAAGATAGAATACTCGTTCAAATTTTGTGTAGTAATGAAAATAAAAATGAAGTTTCTTGGAAGATTCCAATTCTGCAAACCATGAATTAATATAGTTATTTACAATTTGGTTCTTTATATTGACAAAATTTGAAAGAGTTATCTTTTCTTGGTTTTTCCAAATATCTGTCATCCCTAGAGAGATCAATATTTTTTCAATGTTTGAAACCCAGTTATGTACACCCTGGGCGGCTTGATGTTTTAGGAATAGATATAAATCAAACTTTATAGCTTTTTTACATGATACAATATGAATCCAGTATTTGATTATTCTCTGTATATGAACAATAGGTAATGGGTAGCGAGCAAGTTCACCCAAAAGAAATATTATAGGGGTCGAATTTGGAACATTCAAGATTCTTCTTATTTCGATATCAGAAGTAATCAAATAACCCAAAATTTCACACCCATAGTTAAGTACAGGTGCGACGACAGAATCAAATAATTTACACTGGACATTTATGGACAATTGTTTATTTTCGATTTTGCTAAAGAGAGCTTCTAGTGCCTTATGACCTTGGTCTGCAACACGTTTTTGAGTTTTGTGAAATTTGCCGTTTTTGTATAAAAGAACACCAAGACATATATATTCATCCACAATTTCTAAAGGAGCGTTATTGATTTTGAATGTATAATTAATTTTGCTGTTAGATTTTTGAAATACAACTATTTTAGTTTTCTCTGTATTAATTTCTAGGTGCCATTTTTCACAATATAACTGAAATTTATTGAGTAATTTTTGGAGCATTGATTCCGATTTAGCGAACATTACAGTGTCAAAATGATATACAATAAAAGGTTGTCTGTGGAGTATCCTGTGTGCATATGTTGTTCTATGTCATACATGAAGCAAAGAAACATAAGTGGTGACAATGGTTCTCCCTGTTTTACACCCATATGACTATCAAAGAATTCCGAGAATTCGCCGTCATGTTTGACACAAATTTTAACGTTGGAGAAAATGGATTTAATAAGTTTGACAATTTTTGTGTCGATACCTATTTCATATAGTTTGTATAACAAAAAACGTCGGACTATATTATCAAAACATTTCTTAAGGTCAATGAATGCGCAGAAAAGTTTTCCATTTTGATTTAAGACAGCGGAAATAACACTATGTAGGATGAAAATAGCGTCTGTGGTGCTCTTCCCTTTTTGGAATCCGAATTGTAATTCAGGGATTTTACCATTTCTTTCAACCCATTGATACAGTCTCGCATTGATTATGTTCGAGAATATTTTTGAAAATACACTGCTTACGTTTATACCTGTGAAAGCGATAGCGACTACAGTTTTCATCATATTTGAATGAAACTTGCTGTGATCATTTATATTGATGAGATCTTGGAGAAGTTCATAATTGGCGATTTTTCGATGAATGGTTTTTGAGTTATTGCACTTGACTTAGCCAAAACGCGTCAAAATTGGCTTGTGAACGCGATGGAGATCACAATTTCCATTTGATTGAATGAAATTTGGTGTTATCATTTATATTGATGAAATCTTGGACAGTTTTGATAGTGACGATTTTTGGGTGAACGTTTTTTGAGTTATTGGCCTTGACTAAGTCAAATTGCGTCGAAATAGACTTGTGAACACGATAGAGACAACAGTTTTCATCTGATTTGAATGAAATTTGGTGTGATCATTGAAGTTGATGTCTTCTTGTTCAAGTTCGAAATTGACGTTTCGATATACAGTTTTTTAGTTATTGCACTTGACTTAGTTAAAACGCGGCTTGTGATTGCGATAGACAATACGGTTTTCATCTGATTTTAATGAAATTTGGTGTGAATTTGTTATATTGACGAGAACTTGAAGTTTTTGCCTGTATTAAAACAGAAAATATATTTTAAAGTGGGCGTATCTTGTTAATCAATCACCTGTTCAATAATCAAATGCATATTTATAGATAATTACTTAGTTTTTTGGATATTTATTTATTTTTTTATGTTATATACGGCAGAAGGTATATTTACTGATGAATAGAGCTCTTATTGATCAAAATTAAAATATTAAAATTTTATGTTCATTCTAAGACCTATTATCTCTTTAACAATCTTGCATTTACAAATGTTATGATAATTTCTAGGAAGCACTTATCATTTAGTTTGCAACTCGGAAGTAAATAAGAATATTATTACCTGAATAAAATTATTAAACCTGTTTTCTCAATAACCTGTCAAATTTATTTCTTTATTTTAGTTAATCGTGATTAATCCTCTCTTAGTTTTGAAGGCTATTCAGTTAATAATTGCTACAATTCACATATTATTTCCGTCAATTAGGGCTTTGAGGATCGATGTATGAAATTTTAAGCCATTTATATTAAATGGCATTAAATAGAGTCTAGTTATGGATAATTATTAGCGGTACGCACGAAATAAATTAATTGAATTCCATTCTGTTCGAATAACAATGATTTTTGATCTTATTTTCTAAGTACCACAAATAATTACCTTACACTCATTTAAAATTTGGCAATAGTAAATGTTTAATAACGTTAGTAAATCAAAAACTTCTGTCATCAATACCAATTCTTTTTTTCGCTCTTCAAAGCTCAAAATGAACCATTATTACACATAAACGGTTTATTTAAAGATTGACTTGAACTCTTTACTAATTCATATGAAGGTTAAACATGACACACCTATTTTGCAAAAGTAAACCATGAAGTTGATTTCATAATGAAAAATTTAGTGACATTCATTGCTACTTTCGGAGGAAGGAAAATAAATGCAGATATTTTTCAGTTTTTTTATATTATGGATACAACTTGAGTCGCTGTGCTAGAAAAAGATAGCTTGCCAGGCAAGGTAATATACGCCCACTGGCAGCATTTATTTCAAATAAAATGTTTTCAGTAAGGTTGCAATAAGTGAAATGAAATATTCAACCTTCCACCAAATATTTTTTTCTAGGGTCTCTAGTTTCATTAAAAACTGTAAGGAATTGTACCTAATAACAACTCATTAAATATTTTTCGGTATTTTTATTATTTGCAATAGAGTTTACCCTTAATAATATTTTGATATTTTTAATTCTTAATAAGCTTCATTCTTGGTTGATATTAAACAACTTCAGCGAGTTTTGTCAAAAATGAATGTTTAGAGTGTTGTTCACAAGCCAAAAGTTGAAAGCGTTTTTGAAAACAGGCGCAATAACTGGCACTAAATATTTTTCGTTTTATCTGATTTTCAATAGGGTTTATCCTTGTGAGAAAACAAACACTAAAGCCAAGCTTCATCAAAATCCATTCAAAATTGTTCTTTCTAGAGTGTTTACGAGTTAAATTAAACGCGTTTTCAATAACAAGGGCAATAACTTGTACTAAATATTTTTCGATTTTCAATAGAATTCATCCTTGGGAGAAAACAAATACTCAAGCCAAGTTTCATCAAAATCCATTAAAAATTTTTCCTTCTAAAGTGTTTACAAGCTAAAATTGAATGCGTTTTCAAGAACAAGGGCTATAACTGACACTAAATATATTTCGATTTATTTGATTTATAATAGGGTTCATCCTTGGGTAAAAACAAATACTCAAGCCAAGTTTAATCAAAATCCATTCAGAATTGTTCTTTCTAGAGTGTTTACAAGCTAAAATTGAACGCGTTTTCAAGAACATTTCGCTGATTTTCAATAGGGTTCATCCTTGAGTTATAACACACTCTCACAGATTCATCAAAATCCGTCAATAATTGTGCCATGTAGAGTGTTTACGAGACAAAAATCGAACGCGTTTAAAAGAACAAGGGCAATAATTCATATTAGATATATTTTGATATTTTTAATTTTCAATAGGGCTCATCCCTTGCGATTTCAAACAATTTCAGTGAGTTTTGTCAACATTGGTCATGAATTGTACCTTGTGGAGTGTTTATTAGCCAAAAAGTTAAACGCGTTTTCAAACAAAAAGGCAATAAAATATATTTCAATTTATTTGATTTTCATTAAGGTTCATCCTTGGGTAAAAATAAATACTCAAGCCAAGTTTTATCAAAATCCATTTAGAATTGTTTTTTCTAGAGTGTTTACAAGCTAAAACTGAACGCGTTTTCAAAAACAAGGGCAATTACTGATACTAACTATTTTTCGATTTAACTGAATTTCAATAGGGTTCATCCTTAGGTGATTACAAATACTCATGCCAAGTTACGTCAAATTCGCTCAAGAATTGTGACTTGTACAGTGTTTACAAGTCAAAAATCCAAAACATTTTATAGAACAAGGGCAATAATTCGTATCAAATATATTTCGATAGTTTCTATTTTCAAAAGGGTTCATCCTTGGGTGATATTAAACAATTTCAACAAGTTTTGTCAAAATCGGTGAATAACTGTGCTTTGTAGAGTGTTTTAAAGCCAAAAATTTAACGCGTTTTCAAAAACAAGGGCAATAACTGATATTGAATTTTTTTCTATTTTACTGGTTTTCAATAGGCTTCATCCTTGAGTGATAACCAATACTCAAGCCAAGTTTCATCAAAATCCATTAAGAATTGTTCTCTCAAGAGTGTTTACAAGCTAAAATTGAACGCGTTTTCAAGAACAAGGGCAATAACTCATACTAAATGTTTTTCGATTTCGCTGATTTTCAATAGGGTTTAACCTTGAGTTATATATAACATACTCTCACACCAAGTTTCATCAAAATCAGGCAAAAATTGCACATTGTAGAATTTTTTCCGATTTCGCTGATTTTAAATCCGTAAAGAATTGCACCTTGTAGAGTGTTTACGAGCAATTGTGGACGGACGGACGGACGGACGGACGGACGGACGGACGTGATGACAATATACGCCCCCCATTTCATGTGGGCGTATAAAAATGAAAAAAAAAAATAAACTGCCGTTGTCAGCTACCGATGAGTCATATGCGATTTTGATCACATTCTCCAAGAAATTCAAGAAAAAAGCCGATCTGACCGTAAATGCATTCTAAAAAACAACAATAAGCCATATCCACAGTGTAAAAAAGGTAATTGGATCAAGATTTAAAGGGGGTAGCAGTAGGTACAATTACAATATTTGTCGATCACTTTAAAAGGAAATAACGTCTTAAACTTGGTCTGTGGTTTTATTTGTGGTCATGTTAATAGGTCATAACAAAACATATATTACTACCTTAGTTTTATTTAAATATTATTATCAAAGTTAAATCCGTATCGACATATCATAAACAAGTCCCAGAGTTTAAACAAACTACTATTCAAAGAAGTGTTATATTTTGTTCTTTGAACATGATTTACTTTAGTTTGATTTATATTTATTTAACAGTTTTTGTCTTGTCTTTTATCTCTAAAAATATCAACAAGTACTGAGTATAAATTGCTCAATATACGGGAAGTTGTAAGGCCAAAGAATAACCATTATGACAACAGTGGTCTTTCTATTGATCTATACAATGACTATTTCCGAGGTATTTGTCTATATATAAAAGTATTTATCGAACTGTCAAAAGTCTTGAGTATAGAAACATATATCAATCAATAAAAAAGTCCAATAGTGCCGGATACTGCATACATTATTTAATGTTTCACAAGTACTTTCAAGTTTTACAACAATCTTCAGGTAAAGTATTTATATAAATATTACAGCAATAGGAGAAATAGGGAATTACACGTAATAACTAAATATTTCAGTAAATACATGTAATAACTATTCATTTTAGTACTTACATGGATTTACTGATTGTTTCAGTGAGTTCAAGTGATAACTGATCCTTAATTTTCGTCTTTATAACTATTTACTGACTTGATGCTTGAGTCAATTCCACAACCTAATACGTCAAATCGAAGATTTTGTAAATGATCAAGCAAGACAATAATTATAAACACAGGCTTGCTTTCTCGACTGGCGTGAAAAGCAATGAACATAAAAAACATGCAAGAAATTTGACCTTAATTTAAGCATATTTTATAACATTAAACAGATAAGTTGCATAAATTTAGATAAGGTCCGTTCCTTAACAATTTGACAAAATATTTTCGAAGGTCGTGTAGATGGTTTTAGCATTAGAACAATCTGAGTGGCATACATGGAACCTAAGGAGATACAGTTATGATAAGACTTTATTTACGAAAACAATGCGAAGGTAGTAAGAGCTTATAAAAAATTCAGCGAATATTAAGAATAACCATAAATAAGACATAAATGAAAAATCAAAGTAAAAGTAAAAAAATCCACCAGAAATTTAATCAGTTGTAATCAAAACGTTATTCATGTATAAGAAATACTAAAGTAAATTTTTTTTTGTTGATTTTATATAACATGTGCAAAATATACATTTTCTATCTGTTAATGAGGTGGGGGCTTTGTATAACGACCCGGCCCTTAGAATGGACAACTTCGCAAACTTAACAAATAAGAATAATATATCATAATTACTATATTTTTTAACAGTTAGTTATTTGATATTCATTTATCACTGGACATTTTCGTGAATTACATGTTTCAACGCAGAACTTTAGGAATTATAAGTATACCTGATTTCATCTGTTTACTGTAACATACACATGATACATAATTATATCTGTCAAATAAAACTTGTCTGAAGAAATATTTTTGTATCTTTGTGGTCTGATCTTAAATTCTATTCTGTATTACCTCCCTTAATATGTCACAGAACAGTGTGCGATCTCCATTATGATAAACATGAAACGTAGTTTTGTTATGATTTTTGGCAGTAAAAGTCAGCACTAAAAACCTACCCGATACCCAACCCTTTGTTTCTCTTGTATCTTAATATCGAAATTTTTGTTACATGGCGTTTTTATTGTACCCCTTCTCACATTATGATTGTTTAATTAGCTTAATAATGTATATGGGCCTATTTATATTAGTGTATTTATGTAAATCATTAGGCTTTCTGATTTCCCCGGCATTAATAAAGAAATTAACGCCCATATTCTATTCTATTGTTACTTGTTATTAACGAATTTAGTCCATTCTATTTGCAGAAATCCTCTTTCTCCCTTCCTTTCGGGGTTTTTGCATGTCCATTTTAAACTTATTTTTGGTCTAGATTTGAAATTTGATGTCCGTATACGACATCGTTTATTTTTTTTTAATTTTGGATTAAAAAGTGGAATACAATTAAAAAACTGGAATATAATTTTAAAACTTGCATTTTCACCCAGGTGATAAAAATTGTAGAATTTTGAATTATTTATACTAGTCATATACGTGCTAACCACATTTCACTTGAAAATACAAAATTTAATTCAAACTTTCTAATATTATCACCTATATTATCACCTATCATTTTCACCCGGGTGAAAATTAAAGTTTTTAATTAAATATTATTGAATTATCACCTGGGTGAAAAAAAAAAACAAGTTTTAAAATTATATTCCCGATTTTTAATTATATTACATTTTTTAAACTCAAAATTTAAAAAAATAAGTGATGTCGAGATAATGAGAAATTTAATTAGCGGAAGGTTAATTCTAAAAATAGGGGTTTTGTGGGCAGTGACAGTCAAGTGGATGTTGTTAAAATGTAGTAGTTTACTTTCATTTCGACTAGTTGAAAATGTTCATGTTAATGCTATATTGAATTTTTGTACAGAAACCAAGTATTGGCCAGGCCCCCATGTGAGATATTGGAAAGTTTTCAACCAGATTTCTGGAAAAAGTTATAGGAGGTTGAATTTCGTGATTTAACATGGAAACAGATGGCAAATGAATTGTCCCAATATTCTCCAAAAATTAGATGTTAACGGAAACAGACCATTTATAGGGAAGAAGACACCAAGACATTAACTTATAACTTTTGCTTAGATTACAGTCAGATGACAACAATACAGTCAACATTCAGTCAGTATTACAACTTCGAGATTGAAGTTGAGGTCCGAGCGACCCGCTGACTACCTTGGCTCACCTTGGTGGAAATTAATTTTGAATGAAAGACTTTAATTTTCACCTGGTGACCTATCAGCTAATTTTTACCTAGGTGAAAAACAAAGTTTTTTTTATTCAGAACCTAGGTGAAAATATTCTTATAAAATACTACCGGACTTATCACCTAATTTACACCTAGTTGAAAAAAATAATATTTTAAAGTTTTTAATTCAAAAATATTGTGAATTATCACCTGGTTTTAACCTTGGTGAAAGTAATTTTCACCCGTGAAAAATAGGTGAAAATATAGTTTTAAATTCAAAATTAAGGTTTTTTATTCATAAAAAGAAGTGAATGGTCGGTTGTGAGCCACTATAGCTGACAGATTTAGAAGAGAAAATTTTAAGGGGAGAGTTTGCGGGGTCTTTTCTGTTTCTTTCAAGTCGTAAACAGATCATTATTAGTGTCCCAAAAAAACCCAATAAAACTGTGATTTAATAATTATAGAAATAAAAGATAATAACTAGAACTGTGAACAGCTCCGAGCGTGGCAGGGATCCATTATTCCATGGATTTCGGACCTTTCGAAACTTTTAACCTTCAATTTCGATGTTTTAAAGTTGAAAAAAATTTTAACAGGCAATTAACAAGAACTTTGGGGTATCTAATATAAACTCAACTTTGTACATATACTCCAGAAATGTCAATTAAAAATGTTAAATTGTACATAATGATGGAGAAAAAGCTAAGACATAAAGAGGTGGAAATAGTTTTATTAAATCTTAAAGGTAGATTAATATAACGTTATCGTATTGTTAATTGTATAGTCTCGCGGTAGCTATAATATACAGGTAAGTGAGAAAATTGAACATTAGGTGACGAAATGTTTTTACTGATATAAACATGGTTAATTAATGAGTATCACCTTCGGTAGTGTAATCAAGAATCAAATGAAACAGTCCTTTTATGTTGCCAGAAAGAACTTCGATAAAATCAACAGGAAATATAAACGAGAGTATCAAATTCACGAACAAAATAAGTTATTAACCTTAAGCAAAGCTAACAATTCGAAAGACTTTTGGCGTTACATAGGTACGTTAGGAATGGCTAATGAGCGACGAAAAAACGTGCCAATGAAAGTTAACACAGACGAAGGGATTTCTAATGAGCCTGATGTTGTCTTAGAAAAATGGAGACATTGTTTTGAAGGTCTTTTCAATGCTGACAACCAATTGGTAAATGACGATACTTTATTGGAGAATAATGTTTCAACCCCAGATGCCAGCAGTTTAAATGAGCCTATTTCGCTCGCTGAAGTCAACGCTGCCCTCAGACTCTTTTTAATCCCATATGTACCAATATACTTCACAAGCTATTTGACTATTGTTTTCAATCAGGTGAGGTCCCCGATATGTGGCTGAAAAACATCATCGTTCCCATTCCGAAATCGCAACATTTAGATATAGAGCCTTTGTCGTATAGAGGCATTACATTATTATCAATCCCATGCAAGGTTTATTCAACAATTTTAAATGACAGGTTAAGCTTTTGGTTAGAAGAACATGATATTTTGGCCGAAGAACAAAATGGTTTCAGGAAGGGACGTAACTGTACAGACCACATTAACGCTTTATCAAATATTGTGAAAAATAGACTCAGTTCTAAGCAAAGCACATTTGCATGTTTCGTCGATATGAAAAAATGTTTTTGATACCGTAAATAGACAACTCTTGAATTACAAACTACGGAATATTGGAATTTGTGGCAATTTTTTGCAGAGTATCACTTCTCTTTATAACGATGTTTCAGGATCTGTTCGACTTAACAATTACTGTACGCCTTGGTTTCCTAAATCGCAAGGGGTCAAGCAAGGTTGTGTACTATCCCCAACATTATTTTCTATCTTTGCCAATGATCTGATCAGCGAAATCAATAATGTAGGGTGTGGTGTACACATTGATAATAGAATGATATCGATTCTAATGTATGCAGACGACATTGTGCTGCTTTCCCCGAATGAACGCGGTCTGCAGAAACAATTAGATGTCCTGAACACGTGGTGTAACAAATGGAAGCTAAGTGTTAACGAGGAAAAAACTAAAATTTTACACTTCCGAAATAGGAAAACTGCTAAAAGTGAAATTAAGTTTAATTGTGGTAACTTAGACTTAAAGTACTGTGAAAGATATAAATATTTAGGTTTATTAATAGACGAACACTTAGACTTTAATTGTAGCGCAAAAGAACTGGCAAAATCCGCATCTAGAGCTCTAAGCGCACTCTTCCTAAAGTTTAATCATGCTGGAGGTATGGACTACGATGTGTACGTCAAACTCTATAAAGCCATAGTAATTCCTATTTTGACGTATTGTGCAGGTATCTGGGGAATAAACTCGCATAAATGTGTAAATGCTGTGCATATGAGGGCATGTTAGTTCTTTTTAGGAGTCCCAAGGCGATGCTCAAATCTCGCTGCTAGGGGTGATATGGGATGGCCAAATGCTGAAACATTATTGAAAACGGAAGTGTTTAGGTTTTGGAAAAGACAAAGACTTGAGAAAAGCACGAGTGATATCTTCAAGTCGGTGCACACATGGTCTATCAAAAGACGATCATCGTGGGACTATCGTGTGCTACAGCTAGGTAGAAAATTGAATGTTTTTGATATAAATGACATACTTAATTTTGCACAACTTAAAATAGTGTTATGGAACAACGATCAGCTGGAGTGGAACTCGCTTTTATGGAAGGACGATAGGCATGTGAACGGCAACAAACTTAGGACTTACAGGTTATTAAAGAACTCTATAGAAGTTGATGATTATGTTTATAAAGTCAAAAACCGGACCCATCGAAGAACATTGGCATCACTCAGAGCAGGTTGTCTGCGACTCAATATAGAGACTGGACGTTTCGCTATACCACCAGTTCCTTTAAATGACAGACTTTGTGAAATGTGCAAGGATAACTGCATTGAAAATGAGGCACATTTCCTCATCAAATGTGAATTTTATAAGGACATTAGGGAAGAATTGTTCTCCAAGGCAAAACTTTTAGATTGTTATTTTTATGATTTTAATGATGATGAAAAATTTGAATTTTTAATGACTAAAAATGAACTTTGTAATGTCCTGGCTACTACAGTTAGCAAAATGTTCGCTAAAAGAAATGACTTCAGCTAAGGCAAAGTTTTCTGTATTTTAGATTTATTTACTTTTTACCTACTTTGTATTTTTCTTTTTAATGTACTTTTATGTATACTGTCTCATAAGCCTGCAAGGCTGGACACCAATATTATAGTATATATTTATAATGATTCAGTTAATTGTTAATGGTGTGTGACACTTAAATAAACTAATTCTTCTTCTTCTTCTTCTTCTTGTAATGCTGAACAAGTTGACTGTAACCAAATGTTTTAAAACAATCCACTACGGACAATTGACCCTCCAATATGTTTTGATTGAAACCCCTCATTATAACATAATCTGAACTTGATCCAACTAATAATCTATCTAACATTTGGAGAAATAAATCTAATGGATAAAGGGGTGGTCTATAGATAACAATGACGTAAAAAAATTATCTGGAATATTCAAAGCAATGTTTTCTTTATTTGAAATTCCCAATTGCAAAATATTTCAATTTTGCCTTTCCTTGAAATATACTCCTAGTCTTCCATGCCCCGAACTAAATCGACCCATAAATAAGCTCTATCGACGTGATGCAAAATTTTTGCACAATATGCAAAAGCTCACTTCCAGGTAGACCGAAAATTTTATGATAAGATATTCATTTTTGTTTCTAGCCCATTTCAAAACCTATGGTCAAAACGGATATAAAAAAAAAATCGATACGAATACAAAGCATGGAAATCGATAAATAGATTCACACGCAATAAGTCCGGATGAAATGTGTTATGTAACTAATTTGTATCATCTGCTAAATTTGTATAGAGTTACTCCTTTTGAAACACTAGCATAATTCTGATTAAGATAAGAAAAATCCAAACGGTTTTATAACTTGCGAATTCACATCTATAAATGGAGGTATGTTTGGAATTTATATGTAAGAATTTTGAAAAAAAAAATTTATGTAAATATATAGACAACCTGTTTACATTCTGTGATTTTCAGATCGATCGGGTTATTAGCGACATTTTGTTTTAACTATTCTTGACAAAATAATTTCAACATTTTAAATTTTTCAACTGTATCAGAAACAACTTACAATTAACATCTGAGGATATTCCATTCAAAAATAAACCCTAAAGACTCATACAAAAATTTGTGCACATTATACAATAGCTCACTTCCGGTTTAGCACAATACAAGTTTAAGAAAAGAAAACAAAACAAGGCTTGACAATCGATTAAAATAAATTGCCAAGCAGTTATATTGTTCAAGTAAATAGACACCGAAATAAAGCAAACGAATGTATTCTTTCGCCGAATTCGTCATTTCAATTAGCAAGAAAATTGTTACGCCCACGAATGGGGCTGAGTTAACCGACGTTCATTTGAACGCTAAAACATAATAAAAAGTTTGAAAGTTTTAACAGGAATTATACTCTCAAATGACTGTATAAATCATAAGATAAGTTGCCAGGCAAGGTAACATGCGCCATTTATCAATTCCAATGCTCACACAAAGTTTCATCAAAATTGAAAATTGTAGCTTCCGGTGCACCAAAAATAAAATTTGGACGCAATTTTACTAGTCAAGATCAAATAGCTTTAATATTAAAGATCCTTGGTCAAGACAATAAGTCAAAAACCGTGCATCGAAACTGTCAATTCGAACTTGACCGCCGCCTTATCAATTCCAATGCGCAAACTAGGTTTCATCAAATCCATTGAAAACTTCTGTTGAGCCTACAATACAATTTTGACCTGATTTTACTAAGTCAAGAGAAAGAACTCAAAAACCATTCAATGACCTCCGTTTAATCAATTCCAATGCTCACATTAAGTTTCATCAAATCTATTGGGAATTGCAGCTTCTTTTGCATTAACAATACACTTTTGATGCGATTTTACTAAGTCAAAGGCAATCGATCCGAAATCTATATCCGGGGTTCTAAATTATTTCATAATTTATTATGAAATGCGATAAAAAAGTTGAAGTGAATAACCATCACTAAAATGTATTGTGGTTATTGATTAATCACGTTTTAAATCTAAATAGAAACCGCATTCTTCTTTACAGTGATATTTTTGTTATTTGGAAAAAAGGGCTAACTATCTAAATAAGGTTTTCAATCGCTTCAAAACAAAGAAGGCCCAATTCTCCAATAATAATGAATATAATTCTTCATTTAGATTTTAGATTTAGATAGTATCTTGAACTTCTGAAGGAAGGTTCAATCAAGCATGCTGAAGATAATAACTTTTTAAATAACAAAAGCAATTTTTTGGCATTTGTGACGGCACGATTCACTGAAATTTTGTAGATGCAGTGAGGTGAAGAGGCAGACCTATTCAATTGGCTTTAGCCATTTTTTTTACAACTATTTTGCATAGTTATAATGTACAAGGCGGCTATTCGTCAATGTGTTTTACACCGTCAGTCTAGAACGGAGATGGATGTACTTTAGCAAACGTTTGAACTCATTGTTATGTTGTTTAAATATTTAATCATGTCTCAATTACTGAACACAAAGACTGCAAAATACAATTGGAAAACAATGTAATTAGTTGAAATTATACAAGCCTACCTGATTTTGTTGATACCTAAGCGCCGCCATCTTCAACAATAAATATTGATAATAATACATGAACATCTAGTCTTTATTTAATGCTTTTAGTTATCTGAATTCAAACACAATCGAAAGACGAGGTAATCGAACCTACCTATACGTATTACAAAGTTCGAGTTATATCATGTTATGATGTTCTCGTATGCTAATTCATATTACAAAATATTATTTCACGGGGAATTAAAAGTCATATGAAGTAAGATGACACCTTTATGATGAATAAATCAATTAATATGGCCACAGTGTCTTATTTTCTTAAAATTCTTTTGTTTAGTATATCTTCAGAAGATTTTAGGAAATGTGTTTGAATTAAAATTATTTTTTTTCGGGAAAGTGGATGTGTTTTTGGCTTTTAAATTAATTATTTCAATAAATTCTTAACAAAATTGTTTTTTCATTTGAACATATATATATATCGTGTTATGTTTTTACGTCATTCTTCCTTCACTTTAGTTTCAGAATCACATTTTTTGTAGACCCGTTTGGCAGTTTTGTCGCATTTTTATTAGATATTATATTCGAAACTACCAAGTTTTAAATAATTACATAAATTGAAACAACTGGTTTATTTCTATACTATTTATAGATAAAAGAAATAGGAAGGTTAACATTAAAAACACAAGATATATGGATACATGTATATCATTTCTGAATTTTACATACTAGCTTTCAAAAAAATACACGTAATATTTTACTTGATAAAGAAGATATATATTCATATACCCCATGTTCTTAATATTGTGCTGTTATTTGGAATATTTAACACATTTAAAAATTCGTATTGAAGCATTTATGACAGACAATAAGCAATAGTATTATGTATATTATACTCTATAATACTGATTACTATTGCATTTTATAGTTCTTATATATTCATTAACCGTGTTTGCGTCCATAAATAATTTTTGATAGGAATAGTTTCCTGGTGAAAGGTATGTTCGATGGCATTTTGTTAAGAGTCATTACTTTATCATAAAATTATTGCGAGGTTACTAATTAAATGCCTTTTAGAAAGTATGATTTACATATTTTGACAATAATCAAACAATGACCTGAAAATAATAACCAAATATTACATAGAACGAAAACAAAAAAATATATACATATGTAACTATTAATTATCGGATAGCCTACTTTTTCCAGCAAAAAGAACGCTTGCATTTTTCTTACTACTTTTATGCTATTGACGCAATAGTGAAGCATCAGACGTATTGAGATACTAAAAGAAATGATCTAGTGCCAAGTTACGATCAAGTTTGAAATACATTGTCAAACTGTTATTGAGGTTTTTGGTTCGTTTTGTATTTCGAATCGTTAATTGATTATATCTAAATCTTAACTAACTTGAGCAAATTATACTCGAATATTATTAATGCAAACCTTTTTGGATGTTTTCTTTACGCAAAGGACTCATTTGAGGTTAAATTGCACAAGATAGGAAACATTATAACACATAAATGAATACAGTTTTTCAAATTACAATGGACAATTTTCTTAAAGCGGAACTTAAATGAAATGAAGCCTAATCTGACGTGAATTATTGTATTATAGAAAAAATAGAAAAATTCAATTTTAAGAGAAAGTAAAAGTAACTTTACCTTGTTTATCCATGATGTGCATTTAAAGATTTAAACATTGCATCATCGCGCCTTTGCGTTACATTTCCTAGATTTCGATATTTACGGGGAATTGTCTATTTTGTTGTACTTTCTTCATCATCTAATTTCTGGAGAGACTTTTCACTGTAATTTTGACATGATAAATATAAAGTTGAATTTGTGAAGGTCAATTGATATTTTTTTTCAAACTTGAATTTAAAGATTTGCGTGAAGATATAAGGATCTAATTTACTTATAAATGTCATTTAAAGATTATATATTTAATATAGCAATATATCTGTTGCATATCATATGATCTGTTGTATATCATAATAAAAATATTATGTCTATTGTATATCATAATTGATTATTACTGTGTATATAGAATATATCAAAATATATGAGCTGTATAACAATTTTTATCTTTTATTTATCTAATTAAAAAAAATCAATACGTCATATTATTAAGGATATGGTCCATCGGGAGGAAGACACCACACATTAAACGAAATCCAATATACAGTGAAACCCCTTCAAACCACACTCTCTATAAACACCCAAAACGTTTCAAGTCAGACGCCAATAGGCCATTTTTGTTAAACGAAGTCAGTGCCTTGTAACGGTGACGTAATAATAATTTATCGCATGTAATATATTACTTTAAAGCATCAAGCGTCTATATCTCACATAATATGATTTACATAGAGAAATTATTAACCAATCAACGACCGATTTGAAAGAATTTTACACCAATTCAATTTGTTTCTTTTCGTTAAATTCGATTTTTAAAAATAATCCGTTATTTTATGCCTTAGAGGGACACAACACTGATATCTAAGCGTAAAACGTTTTCTTGCCCCAAGGCGCGAGCCAGATAATTCGATCCACTATTTTAACATTGTGTACATTGTGAATCAAGACGTCTATGGGGCCTATCAATAAAATTCATAGATAACAAGCTCACTGTGCAAGCTTTATTGGAAATCACTATGCTTTATCCCAACTCTCGAAGAAAATAATAATGGGCCTACATTTTACCACAAAACTTGCGCCTGGATAACGGAGACAATAAAGACAGTGATATTCTATATTGATTCAAGAACGTGCACTTCTTGTCACTTACCAACCAACCAAATGTTATTTCACAGATAATATATGCCGTTTATCCATTGCTCTCAGGTATGTTATATTCATTTCATGAGCCTGATTGGTGCCCTGAACATGTATGGTCTCATTTATTTATATAGACACAAAGTATGCATTCTCCACTGTAGACAGTGTTATTTTCTAGTGGGCTACTCGGCTTCGCCCATCGAGTGTTAGGGGCTGTTGAAATTAGTTATACCTAGCTAGAAGGATCAAATGGGGTTAGAGTCCCTCAAGTCCAAACTCTAGCCATAGGGTTGTTACATGCAAGTTTCAATGATTATTTAGTTAATACGAACATTTAACATAAACGATTTAAATTGGATTTCGAAAAAAATCATAAAGAGTTACGTTCTTTATACGTTATGTATAAGGGAAGTAATTCTATGCAGTTTTATTTGTCATTTTTTTTGTTGACCATTGAGACTCTTTTTCTCAAAACTCAATATAATTTTTTTTTTGTTAAATATGTATCTAATCCTTTATAAGTCTTCGGAGTACAGTAATTCGAAGCATTGCACGGAGGTGCATCGAGTACCTTTCAATATAAGAGAATACCCCATATACACTTCACCCACCCTAAACTCTCTACTTCATCCCTTGTAAACTCCAGCGAACTCTCTTTCACGTCACACAATTCTGTGTTCCTATAATCACTCTCTCCCATTTCGAACCTTCTCCATTTCGCCCCTTTTCCATTCCAACCCTTCCCACTTTCACGTTTAATCCCTTTCCCATCTCACCCCGTTTTCATTTACGACTACACCCCTTGCAAATTCACCATCTTCCCATTCCACCCCTTTGCTTGTTAACATACAAGGTTGAATTGCAAGGGGTGAAATGAGAAAGGGTGATAGGGAGAATGAGGGGTGAATTTGAAAGGGGAAGAACAGAATGGGAAGGAGCGAAATGGGAATAGTTTTGTGGGAACGGGCGAAGTGGGAATAAATCTTTTCAAGTACTTCATAACATTCTCGTTGATCTTAGTTAAATAATATACAAAATTCATCAGCCTTATTCATTACACGTTTGGCGAAAGCAAGATGACCACACCTGTCAAGGTTAAAAACAAAACGGCTAATCACAGACACCCAATTCTTGCAAGGAAACAGTTTTACAACTTCCATAGTCTGCTAAGATACTATATCCGTCTGGTAGGAATATGTTATAAAGAAGCTAAACTCGTTGTTGATTTATTATATGGGCCAGTTTCCGTTTCCATGTTTAATCACGAAATATAACTTTTTCCAGAAATCTCGTTGAAAACTTTCCAAAATGCCACATGAAAGCCTGGCCATTACTTGTCCTGGTTTGTGTACAAAAATTTAATAAAGCATGACCATGAACATTTTGAACTAGTCAAAATGAAAGTAAACCACTGCATTTCATCAGCAACCGCTTGACTGTCACTGCACACATAACCTTCCGCTAATTAAATTTCTTATTATCTCAGAATTTCTGAAAGAAAATGCAATTTCAGAAATGAAATGAAATTAATGGAGTTTTACGTCCTACTCTTCTGCACCTTATGGACTAATGAAGACGGTGCAATTTCAGACATCAAATTCAAAATCTAGAATCTGAAGAAAAAAAAAAAACCAAAAAAAAAAACAGGCATATCAGAATTTATAGAAAATACAACATGGTTAATTAAAATTATACAGAAACTAATAAGAGTTGTGGTCATCTTGCTTTTGCCAAACGTGTAATGAATAAGGCTGATGAATTTTGTATATTATTTTACTATGGTCAACGAGAATGTAACGAAGTACTTGAAAAGGTTTATTCCCAATTCGACCCTTCCCACAAAACTATTTTCATTTCGCTCCTTCCCATTCTGCCCCTTCCGAATTCGCCACTTTTCTGTTTTTCCCCTTTCCAAATTCGCCCCTCTTTTCCCATATCACCCCTTGCCATTTCACCCTTGTATGATAACAAACACAGGGGTGGAATGGGAAAGGGGTGAAGTCATAAGAGGCGAAACGGGCAAGGGGTGAACTGAAAAAGGGGTGAAATGGGAGAGGGAGAAAATGTGAAAGGGGCGTAATGGGAAGGGGTGGAATGGACAAGGGGCGAAATGGGAGAGTATGATCAAAGGAACACAGATTTGTGTGACGCGGAAGAGAGTTCGCTGGAGTTTACAAGGGATGAAGTAGAGAGTTCGGGTTGGGTGAAGTGGATAAGGGGTATTCTCTTATATTGAGAGGTACTCGATGCTCCGTGCAATGCTTCGAATTACAGTACCTAGTAAATAGTGAAACAACCATTGGACAAGCCCAAAATTACAAGTTAATTTCCTATATAATTATAGCAATATATGCTTAAATTGAATCAAACGATAATTTTAAAGAAATAAAATAAACCGGGATCAGTCTTACAAATTGTATTGCACTTCTTTCCATTTCATATTATTCCCTCTGCAACCTCCAATGAGTTTCTCTTATCTTTCAACTTTTGTTATCAGTTGGTCCTTTCACTTGATCAGATCTAGACTTAACCAGAACTTAAACAATTTGTAAGATAATAATTGAAATACAGCTGCCATAGATAACAGCAAACCCAATGATATGATTTTTAAATGAATAATACAATTTGAATACATCTAAAATCTACATCAACATATACAAAACTACTACTACTACTAAACTATTGTAATCTTATACCTCCCAGAAACAATGCCCATATTAGGCTTGAATCCATATCTTCAGGAATGAATTATTGAAAACTTCAAAGTTCCATTCAATTTCTTCAGCCTTTGAATGTTAAATTCAAACAATTTATTGTATAATTGCACCAAATTACAGGAGAATGATATTATGATTATGTTTTAAGAAATTGCTCTGTTAACTTCAAATTCCAATGATGAATATACTTGCAGCACTACAAATATCAAGACAAACATCTATAAGGATAAGGACAGATTTGTTTCCTTATAACACAGATTTAGTCTGCTTATCAGCTCTGATTTTGTCTTTTAAAATACCCGGTATCAAAAAACAGATACATTGCTGTATTTTACACTATTCACTAATGCATTTTCACATAACATATTAGATGATGTTTAAATTCCTTTAAGGTTCAATTATTTTCCCTGACTCTGTCAACACAAATGTGATGTTACAAATATTGTCATTGGAAACTTAAGTACAGTTACTTAAACAATAAACTATGACAATTCAAATACAGAAAGCAATGAATTACATTTGGAAAGCTTTATAGATATTAACAGCTACTTATAAACAAATTACCACCTAAATATTTGAGGTAGGCATTATTTGAATAACTATTCTTTGTTTCAATGTATGAGACAGAAACATGGAAATGATTTCTAAAACAAACGATTACATTCAATGCTATTAAAAATTCGGCTGACAATTTATGAATGATTTAAGATTGTTCTATGATTTTAATATTATGTCTGTAATTGAAAAATCACGAAATTAAGGATGAATTTTAGTGACAAAAAGCCTTGAAATTATTACCTAAATACGGAAAAGATGGTAACTGGACAATCATAATTTAGACATGATTTAAAAGTCTTAAATAACAGATGAAAAATGTACAGTAAAATGATAGTTCAGGAATTTACATGATGATTCTATTGAGATGAATATTTTTGATTAAGGTGTAAATATTGGAAACTTTTCTAGTCTAGTCTTCTCTTCCTCTGAACCAGAACGTGCTATAAGCTGAGAAAAGCAGAAACCTTGTGCTACGTTATGGATATAGACACCATCAAATGGTTTAGCTGCAAGAGGTGTAGTTGAGGAGGCTGATTTACTCTCACCATAACCCATTTCACCACAAGTTGGACTGGGTCCCCAACTTATAACACTATCATCAGCTATTGCCATTATACTACGATTTCCACAACTAACAGCTCTTACTTTCCAATCTGTTAAATCATGAACTAATTTAGGATATATAGCTGCTTCACCTGAAACTTTAGTTTTACCACACAGATAAAGAGCACCACTTTCTCCTGTAGCTAAAGTAAATTGTGAGCCAGCAAAAACTTGAAGAGCTCCACGATTAGGTCCGTCTAAGAATTTTACAAGTCAAGGAACCATTTCATCATTTAGGACCAGAATGTCCAAGTCTGCCATAACCTCCAAAACCCCAGGAAAATAACCTTTTTTTGGAATCGCGAACAATTGTATGATTGGTACCACAGGCTACATCTCTTACTACTACATTTCTGTTATAGGTAATACATGACCATCTCTATTCTTCTCTATATATACTAATACCTTCCTTGGTATCAATTCACAACGAAATGACAGCTTATTACTGGTTACAAAGTATTTTGCCAACTGCCCATACTCTGGGCATCCACATGTTTACACACTGCCTCTAATATCTGATAACACACTAAAATCACCACCACATGCCAGCTTACGTATTGGTGGGCCTTTTAAATGTACCCGTAATGGTAGGTTAGATGTTGTATTTTGATGACCGTAGCCAAGTTGACCATATTTGTTTTCACCAACACTATAAACTTGTCCTTTATCTGTAAAAAATAAGGTATGGTTTCTTCCACAAGCTACATCAATAATATTAAACTGATCTAAAGCATCAACTTTGGTAGGTGTATCTCTTCTATTAGTATCTCCATGGCCTAACTGACCTTTTTCATTTCTTCCCTAAGTTAAAACTTTTCCTTCATCAGTAATGACAGCACAATGACAAGAAGTAGGTCCTGCAGAAACTGTTCTTATCTTAACAACCATCAGATCTTTTACTCGATGAGGTCCCTAGCAAATTTGGACCCCCTTTATTTTTCATTCCTGCAGGGACTTTAGATCTCCCCAATAAATCCCAGTTTGTGCCACCACAAATTAACAATTCACCAGATATTAGTGGTGGATCTAATGTCTTTGAAATATTGAGCCTTCAAATCCATGTGTATCCATAATTATCCGTGTTTGAAAATCATAATGTCTTAAGATATTACGAACGTCCCGCCATATTGGAAAACGGTTCGGCTTGATAATCAAAGAGTTATCCTTCCCGTCATGCAATAGCGCGGGTCAGGTCATCTATATACATAGACTACTGCACAGGCCCACACTGACAAAACAAAAAGAAAGTAAAAACAATGACAGTACAAGTCCTTCCCTACTACGCCGATTAATCGTTTAAGACCCTGTATGAATTTTTTAAACCAACGTTTGCTGCCAATTAGCTCGGAATTTACATTTGTTTTACAGTACTCCGGAGATTTATAAAGGATTAGATACATATTCAATTCTGTCCAAATATTGGGTTTTGAAAAATAGTCATAAAGAGTCTCAATGGTCAAAAAAAAAAATGACAAATAAAACTTCATAGAATTACTTCCCTTATACATAACGTATATAAAACGTAACTATTTATAAAATTTAATTAGTAACGTTTTATAAAGGGGAGTAAAACTCTACAGTTCTTTATGTCATTTTCATTTGACCATTGAGACTCTTTATGATTTTTTTCAAAACCCAATTTAAATTGTTTACGTTAAATGTTCGTATTAAGTAAATAATCATTAAAACTTGCATTAACAACCCTATTGCTAGAGTTGGGACTCTAACCCTCCTTCTAGCTACCTAATTTCAACAGCCCCTAACACTCTACATGGGCGAAGCCGAGTAGCCCACTAGAAAATAACACCCTCTACAGTGAAGAATGCATACTTAGTGTCTATGTAAATAAATGAGACCATGTTCAGGGCACTGTTCGTGTAAAGACACTATTCTGAGTGCTTAAAAAAGAAAAAAAACCTCCAACCTGCATTACTGACAAGGGGAAACCAGATTGAACAATCCGATAGTTCATCGCGAACTTTGTCAGGATTAAACCATGGACCCTCTGATTACCGAGCATGCATTACAAGTAAAACTTCCCTTTATGTTGTTTAATGGTAAAGATACTATTATACTTTTCTCAATCAACTTGTTCATCTTAGAAGAACATGGTGTTGGTGATTCTCTTTGCCTCTGATAAAAACAATCAAATTTATTTACCGGTAGTATACAAACATGAAAGATACACCTAAATCTTAAGAACTTTTGCAAAAAAATCAATATTTTAGTTATTTTATTGTAGTCATTTTAAAGGATTGTAAAGAGGTTTTCTCAACTTTTCTAAACCTACTTCAGATCTATTTTTTGCACGGAACGTCATAAAATGCATAGTTAAATTGAATTACAAGAACTATAGAGTACAGATGTATGATTGAAAATTGGCATGGTGCACTTCAATGCTATCAGTATCAGTGTATTTGGTAGACATAAGATAACACACAGAGAAAATATTCCTTGGGAACATGATGCCACTCTGCTCAGTTCCCCCATTCAGATAATTAACTTAGCCAATGCCATCTATATGGTATAATATTCCTGATACTGAGAAGTGAGAAAATCTTCTGATAAGATATATTGAAAATTAGCTCAAATGTTTATCTTGTTCATCAGAACATTTGATTTTAGGAATAAGCGAAAACATTTTAGCTTTGACAAAATATTAATCAGCTATGTAACGAAATGTAGATGAGAATTCAATATATAATCTTAAATCTTTCAATGTTACCTTTATGAAATCTTTTCATTCTGTTATTATGAAGTCAAGATATTCCCCAATAAGATCTTCAAGACGGTATCTCTCTCTCTGTCTGATCCAAATGTTTTTAGTATAAAAAGAAGAAAAATATGTTTTAATAATTGGCTTGCCTATAGTATAGAAATGAATAAACTTTCTCATTGTATAACACTTACAAAATGTACTATGCAACACACATCGAACAAATAATCCGAAATCCGCGGCCCGGATTTTTAAAAAAGTAATGGTTTTAAGTCTGACTGTTTATTACTCAAGTTATTGGTAATTCAGGTGGTTTACGATGGAGGTAGCCATACAGTTTCTGGTAAAAAAAAAATCTGTGCTTTTACAAGCTTTCAAAAGGTGCCAAAGAGTGAAAATGTTTAAATATGGTATACTAGTATACAATTTAGGTTTCAAGCAGCCACCAAGATATAGATGAAAAAATTTTCCATGAAAAATTGCCCGAAACTACTCTTCTCTTTAACAAATTAATGTTAGCTAAATCATTCTTCTCTTTGACAAATTACTGTTAGGAAAACTATTCCTTTAAACTAAATATACTGTTAGATAAACCATTCCTTTAAACTAATTACATTTGGTAAACCTTTCCTTTAAACTAATTACTATTTGGTAAATCATTCCTTTAAAATAATTACTATTTGGTAAATCATTCCTTTAAACTAAATACTGTTTGGTAAATCATTCCTCTAAACTAATTACTATTTGGTAAATCATTCCTTTAAACTAAATACTTTGGTAAATCATTCCTTTAAACTAATTACTATTTGGTAAATCATTCCTTTAAACTAATTACTATTTGGTAAATCATTCCTTTAAACTAATTACTATTTGGTAAATCATTCCTTAAAACTAAATACTGTTAGGTAAATCATTCCTTTAAACTAATTACTATTTGGTAAACCATTCCTTTAAACTAATTACTATTTGGTAAATCATTCCTTTAAACTAATTACTATTTGGTAAATCATTCCTTTAAACTAATTACTATTTGGTAAACCATTCCTTTAAACTAATTACATTTGGTAAATCATTCCTTTAAACTAATTACTATTTGGTAAATCATTCCTTTAAACTAATTACTATTTGGTAAACCATTCCTTAAACAAAATACTGTTAGGTAAACCATTCCTTTAAACTAATTACTATTAGGTAAACCATTCCTTAAACAAAATACTGTTAGGTAAATCATTCCTTTAAACTAATTACTATTTGGTAAACCATTCCTGAAACTAAATACTGTTAGGTAAACCATTCCTTTAAACTAATTACTATTTGGTAAACCATTCCTTTAAACTAATTACTATTTGGTAAACCATTCCTTTAAACTAATTACTATTTGGTAAATCATTCCTTTAAACTAATTACTATTTGGTAAACCATTCCTTAAACTAAATACTGTTTGGTAAACCATTCCTTTAAACTAATTACTATTTGGTAAATCATTCCTTTAAACTAATTACTATTTGGTAAACCATTCCTTTAAACTAAATACTGTTTCGTAAACCATTCCTTTAAACTAATTACTGCTAGGTAAACCATTCCTTTAAACAAATTACTGCTAGGTAAACCATTCCTTTAAACTTACGAATAATCACAATCTTTCAATACTTACAAGTATGTAAATTCTTCTGTTCCTTTCTTAATCAAATTAAAAGAAATCTTACTCGCCATTATGAACTTATTGATAAATATAAGATATTTATAAAAATCATCACAGACGTTTTTGCTTAATGATGAATATTTAAACCTGTCAAGACAAAAATAGGATACTGAATTCTAGGTTTTATTTTGCCTCCCCATCTTATTTGTATCATTTAGTAGCAAAGACAGCCATAGTTCCAGACAGGGTAAGTCCCTGTGTTTAGCCTACTCTTCTGATTACTTGATGCAACAGTCATCAACAAATGCTTACACATGGACGTTTGCAATATTTTTTCTTATTATAGTACAAAAATTCTTGCGATCAACTCCCTCTATTTCAATTTTCATCAGTTACGTCCCATGAATTATGGAAATTGGAAGTAAATACTCGTTCATTTTCACCAGTTACGTCCCTTGAACTATATAAATTGAAAATAAATGGAATAAGACCAGTAAAACATTTTATGCTAATGATTGTATGAATTTAGTTCGTTCTATTTTTAGAAATTCTCTTTCTCCCTTCCTTTGGGGGTTTTTGCATGCCCATTTTTGACTAATTTTTGGTCTAGATTTGAAATTTGATGTCTGAAATTGCATTTTCTTTCAGAATTTCTGAGATAATGAGAAATTTAATTGGCGGAAGGTTATTTCTAAAAATAGTGGTTTTATGTGCAGTGACAGTCAAGTGGATGTTGATAAAATGTAGTGGTTTACTTTCATTTTGTTTCGTTTAAAATTTTCATGGTCATGCTATATTGAAATTTTGTACAGAAACCAAGTAGTGGCTAGGCTTTCATGTGATATACAGGAAAGCTTTCAACGAGATTTCTGGAAAAAGTTATGGAAGGTTGAATTTCGTGATTTAACATTGAAACAGATGGCAAATGAATTGGCGGACCGAGTCCTTAGATATACTCGTATATTTTCATTAGTTACGTCCCTTGAACTTTTAAAAAAAAAATTGTCAAGTCAGTTTTTATTCTTCGGGAAGCGTATTCCTATTCGTAGTGTATTTTGAGCTGCTGTAACGTGTGTTGCGACATGCAGGGTATACTTGCTATTCTAAACATGTGACATTGGTTCATTTATTAAAACTAATATTAATAGGCATACCCTAAAACCTTATACGAGATATCAGATACGAGATATCTGATATCAGATACGAGATTTCAGATATTAAAAATAACAATTTTACCAATTTTTTTTTTATGAACTTTTTTCTACTGCTACATTCTCGTATCCTTCTGGATACTTTTTTTTTTATTTATTTAAACAATATTTTATTTCATATGGAAAAAGGATCGGACGACATTTTTCAAATATTTTCACAAGAATGCTTAACAAGGAGATAGGTCTGTAGTTACCGCAGATTGAGGGATCTTCTTTTTTTAGAACAGCTCTTACATTTGCAAATTTCCAAATGGAAGGAACTCGTTTGGTAGAGAGAGAAATATTGAAGAGAGTACAGAGGGGAGGGGATATTTCAAAGGCTATGGATCTAGGAGTTTCCACTGATGTTATCGGGGCCACTGGCTTTGGTAGTGTCAATGCTGAGGATCATGTCTTTAACTTCCTGATGAGTTATACTTATGTGACAAAGTGAGTTCGCGGTGCGATCGATAGCAGGAAGTTGTGCATTGTGCATGGTAGATCAGCCTTAGAGGACCTCTGAGCTTTCACAAACGAGTTGACAATATGCCATCAATCCTTGGTTCCAAAGGTGTTGCCATCATTGTTTTTTTGTCCAAATTGTTATAATATTCCTTTTTGCATTTTCGGATTAAGCCAATATATTCATTTCTAATAAGTCTAAACTGATGCCAATGTTCTTCAGACTAAGTTCTGACCACTTTTTTGTGAATGCTGTTTTTCCGTGTGCTCATGTTCCTGATGTTGTTCATCCAGAATTTGTCTCTCGGCCGAATAGTTACAAACTTAATAGGTATGTTACGTTTGGCAATTCGTATCAATTCGTCTGTGAAGGAAGCAGCGGACAGCTCAATGAAGCCTTTGTCAACAATGGCATCCCATTCAGTACTTTGTACGTCGCGTTTCAGTCCGTCTCAGTCAATCCTATTGTAGTCCCATATGGTTCTAGTAAAGGAAGAATGTTTTGGATCACGAGCAGTCAACTGACAATACATAGGGCAATGATCGCTACAGAAATTATCGAGACATCCGGAATTTAAAATATAGCCAGGACAGTTTCTGAGGATTAAGTCTATTAGAGAATGATTTCCATGTGGATCAATACGCGTTATGTCTTTGATAATTTGGACAAAATCAAAAATATTCATATTTCGAGATAAAAAGTTGATGTTTAAATCGCCAAAGATGATAATTTTACTGATATTATCTGTTGCCGCTTTCGAAAGTGATTCTGAAATTGCGTTAATTGTAGTGATGTTTGAATTTGGAGATTTATAGAATGTGCCAAATGAGGAATTTTGCTTTCAGGATTTCGGTTTCGATTCAGGACCCTTTGTATTGTCAATTTCCAAGTCGAGTCTCCGTTTAAAGAATAAAGAGAGCTACCCCATGTCTCAGTTAATAGTATAAAGTCAAATTTTTCAGAAAGTTCGGCGATAATTATGTCTAGTTTGTTTCGTAAGCTCCTCACATTTAGATGTACAAGTGATACACAAGATGGTGGGCCAGGATTTGTTTCGATATCGCCGGGGATTTTCAGGATCAGTTCAAATAGAAATGGGTGTTTTTGGGACGAGACAAGATAACGAGTGTGTAAATCAAAAGGGTGAAAGGGGATGTGGTTTTGGGATGCATTGAACACAGGAGTACACAAATTGTAAACATATATACAGCTATGTACAGATGTAGTCAATGATATGGTCAGCAACAATAGTCACATGCAGGGCTCCGCCGAAAAGAGAAAAAAATGGTTATTTGTATGAATTAAATACAAAATCATTTCACTAGGTCAAAACATTTCACTAAATCATACGTATATTAGCTAACATGAATGTCAACTAACTAGATAACTATATAATTATAGCCAGTTTTGTAATAATAATTTGTATAATACAGACTAACATGTGTTTTTCACTGGGTCAAGACATTTCAATAAGTATGTCATGAATGTCAACTAGCTAGATAACTATATAATTATAGCCAGTTTTGTAATAATAATTTGTATAATACAGACTAACATATGTTTTTCACTGGGTCAAGACATTTCAATAAGTATGTCATGAATGTCAACTAGCTAGATAACTATATAATTATAGCCAGTTTTGTAATAATAATTTGTATAATACAGACTAACATATGTTTTTCACTGGGTCAAGACATTTCAATAAGTATGTCATGAATGTCAACTAGCTAGATAACTATATAATTATAGCCAGTTTTGTAATAATAATTTGTATAATACAGACTAACATATGTTTTTCACTGGGTCAAGACATTTCAATAAGTATGTCATGAATGTCAACTAGCTAGATAACTATATAATTATAGCCAGTTTTGTAATAATAATTTGTGTAATACAGACTAACATATGTTTTTCACTGGGTCAAGACATTTCAATAAGTATGTCATGAATGTCAACTAACTAGATAACTATATAATTATAGCCAGTTTTGTAATAATAATTTGTATAATACAGACTAACATATGTTTTTCACTGGGTCAAGACATTTCAATAAGTATGTCATGAATGTCAACTAGCTAGATAACTATATAATTATAGCCAGTTTTGTAATAATAATTTGTGTAATACAGACTAACATATGTTTTTCACTGGGTCAAGACATTTCAATAAGTATGTCATGAATGTCAACTAGCTAGATAACTATATAATTATAGCCAGTTTTGTAATAATAATTTGTATAATACAGACTAACATATGTTTTTCACTGGGTCAAGACATTTCAATAAGTATGTCATGAATGTCAACTAGCTAGATAACTATATAATTATAGCCAGTTTTGTAATAATAATTTGTATAATACAGACTAACATATGTTTTTCACTGGGTCAAGACATTTCAATAAGTATGTCATGAATGTCAACTAGCTAGATAACTATATAATTATAGCCAGTTTTGTAATAATAATTTGTGTAATACAGACTAACATATGTTTTTCACTGGGTCAAGACATTTCAATAAGTATGTCATGAATGTCAACTAACTAGATAACTATATAATTATAGCCAGTTTTGTAATAATAATTTGTATAATACAGACTAACATGTGTTTTTCACTGGGTCAAGACATTTCAATAAGTATGTCATGAATGTCAACTAGCTAGATAACTATATGATTAAAGCCAGTTTTGTAATAATGATGCGTAAAATACATCAAGAAAATTCCTAGAGACAGCATTCCTCGATCCCCTGTAAATGCATTGAAAGAAAATACAACAGATATGAGACAGGAGTTTCAATTATATAATCATCAAACACTTTGAAGAAGACACACCCACCAGCGACACAAAGTCAACTTATACATGAAGCTGGGTTGATTTATCCTGTATCCAAAAATCATCGGAATCTAGACTAGAAAATGAATAGAGCAAGTCTAGAGAACAAAAAACAAAATCACAACTTGGTGATCTGATTGAAAAAGCTAAAAGCATATCCACATAGCGATAGTTTCCGGCCAAAGATGTATCGATGACTGTGGAAGAACATCGATCTAGGACAGAACACAAGAAACCTGTTGTAAAGATGAGGACAACTTTGAAACACAACCAGAATTCCATATTCTTGGAATGAACCCTACTTCGTTGTGGAAACTGAAACAACCCACCTTTCTAAGCTAGTTACTGTTAAACAATCTGGGCGTACTTCTACTTCTTCTATAGATATACCATTCAGAGAATCGACCCGATGGACACGGATTGAACTCGAAAGAAGACTACATCCAGTTAAGTCTGCGAACACGAGTATCACACAGAAAACAATTTTACCTCCTATAAACAAATCAAAGAACAAGAAGTCAATGGATTCAGAAATTCCGACCACTAGTACAGCAATTCAACCTCCGTTCCACCGTGGAGCTGACGCAAATTAACTGATTAGGAGTGGAAATGTACCCAATAAGAGGCAGATGGTTAAATGAGATTATCTATCATAAATACATTATGGATACTCCATAATCAATATTTAGACGGATCATCTTTGCCAAAAAGCTAAACAAGTCAACAGTGAATCAAATGTGAAAATCAAATAAAACACAAAAGAAGAAAGAATAGTTTTTCCAAAAAATAAAATCAAAAGCAACAGCAGCAAAGCAAAATCTCAGACATCAAATAGGTATCAGTATTTTAACAGATTGCCAAAACCAAAATATATACCGTCTAACTCATCAAGTAACATCAAACGAATTACTTCCAATTCAATTCAACATAGAATCGTCGTAAAGCAAGATGTCCCAGTAAATTACCACCAATATGTAATCTAGTTTTAGATGTTACACTACCAGCAAGGAGGGATTAGATATTGGTAGTGGAGTGTATGGAATCGTGTAAAACATGTTGAAAGAACCCTTTATGTGATACTGCGTGATAATAGAAGATTTGTATTTTCTTGCTTTATTAATATTAAATACTTTCTTTTCAACTCATGTCAATACATGTACAGTGAAACTCCTCTAAACCGGCAGGATGTCGGACCAGTGATAAATGCCGGTTTGAAGGGGTTTACTCGTAGCAGAGGTATACATAAAATCGTAATTGGATTAGTTATTCATTAGCACGTGTCGTATTCATCTTTCACGCTGTGTACGGATTAACTATCGATTAACTAACTTATCTAATTGATAACATTGTTAAACATGTTTGTATTTCTCATTTACCTCTTAACAGGGGTCGTATAAGAGAATAAACTATCTATCTATCTATCTATCTATCTATCCAATTTTGGATTTGATTTCTGTGCAGGATTTACCGGGGTTTCTCTCCTATGTATTATATAGTGATTCGGCCGGGACTTTTCAAATATGCAGGTTTACAGGGGATGCTGGTTTATAGCACCCGATACGTTTCAAATCATACGCCAATAGGCCATTTTTTCTTAAACGAAGTCAGTGCCTTGTAACGTTGACGTAATAATAATTTATCGCCTTGTAACGTTGAGGGAAATTTTGACATAAAAAATAAGACTATTTATAGGTGGGGAGCATTTGAAGTTTTACATCCAATTTAATTAACCATTTTTGATAAATTCTAAAATGCCTGATTATGTTTTGTTTTCTTCACACTTTTAAGCTGTACAATAGAGACGAGGTCTCATATAACGTGTTATTGGAAGTTATGGAAGGTTGAATTGCGTGATTTAACATTGAAACAAATGGCAAATGAATCGGTGGATCGAGTCCTTAGTAGGCCTACTTTCGGCCAACACCTCTGAAATGATATTGGACTTAGTCACGAATTTAGTCGATTCTATTTTTCTCCTCTTTCAATCCTCTTTCTCCCTTCCTTTGGTGGTTTTTGCATGGCCATTTTTGACAAATTTTTGGTCTAGATTTGGAATTTGATGTCTGAAATTGCATTTTCTTCCAGAATTTCTGAGATAATAAGAAATTTAATTAGCGGAAGGTTATTTCTAAAAAAGTGGTTTTGTGTGCAGTGACAGTCAAGCGGTTGCTGATGAAATGCAGTGGTTTACTTTCATTTTGACTAGTTTGCCGAATTGTTTTTAATCTTGACAGTATGTCAGCTGAAAAACAGAAACTAATAAGAGGTGTGGTCATCTCGCTTTCGCCAAAACGTGTAATATTTAACTATGAAGTTCTTGAAAGGTTTATTACCACTTCGCCCGTCCCCACAAAACTATTCCTTCCACCTCTTTTTTCTTTTGTGCCGTTAGAGGCGAAACGGGCAAGATGCGAACTGAAAAAAGGGGAAGGGACAAAACGTGAAAGGGGCGTACTCGACGTAAAGGGGTGGAATGGAAAGTGGGCGAAATGGAGAAGGTTAAATGGATGTTGTTTGGGGCGTTTGTGACGTGGAAGGGAGTTCGCTGGAGTGGACAACAGCATTCGGGGTGGGTGAAGTGGATAAGGGATATTCTCTTATATTTCAAAGTACTCGATGTACCTCCGTGCAATGCTTCGAATTACAGTACTCCGAAGACTTATGAAGTATTATATTTCAAGGTACTCGATGTACCTCCGTGCAATACTTCGAATTACAGTACTCCGAAGACTTATGAAGTGTGAGGCACATATTGATTACAGGCCATCATAAATATTTATATAGCGTTTTGAAAAAGTCCTAAAAAGTCTCAAAAATGACAAATAAAACTGCATAGAGTTACTTCCCTTATACATAACGTATACATAACGTATACATAACGTATATAAAACTATTTATAAAATTTAATTAGTAAAGTTTTATAAAGGGGAGTAATACTCTACAGTTTTATATGTCATTTTCATTTGACCATTGAGACTCTTTATGATTTTTTTCAAAACCCAATTTAAATCGTTTACGTTAATTGTTCGTATTAATTAAATAAACGTTAATTAAAAAAAAATTTTAATAGGTAATTAAAGTACTGTAATTCGAAACATTGCACAGAGGTACATCGAGTACCCCTGTCCACTTCACTATCTCTATGTGAAACAGTAACACCCTTTCCCTTTCATTCGGCCCCTGTCTACTCTAGCGAACTCTCTTCCACACTACGCCAGTCGGTGTTCCCCTAATCGTTTTTCTTCTCTATCTCTTATTCCTCTCCTTACCTCCTTGCTCCTATCTTTCCCTTGTCACCAACCCCTAATATTCTCAACCTATCTACTTCATCCACTATCCTTATATATTTTCCCTGAGTGTCTTGTTCTTTCATTTCTAACCTAAAATAAAACTCGAATTGAATCAAAACTGAGTGGTTGTTATTAAAACGGTTTATTGGGGAGTTTATTAGTGTATATTAAAAGTGTCTGGTAACTGTCTGTAAACCTTTTTAACATTACTAAACTAAATCCCAACAAAGATCCGGCTTCGATTAAAAATATATACAGGAGCAGTACATTTCGTTTTAAGGTAGTGTAAGTAGTGATGAATAGAAGAGGTCTTGATTATATGTCCTAATTTCCATTTATTCTACCCCAATAACAGTTTATATTTTGAATAATATTACAATGGTACTGTTACATTGTTATATAATTGATATTTTTAACATATTCATTACAAACTGTTGCATACTTAGAAGAAAACTAATTCTGTACCTTTACCCACCGTTCTAACATCAAGGGTTCGTCTCATCTACACTTCAGCATGATGTTGCTTTGTAACAAGTTGTAAACCATTTGATTTGTTCCAATTTGGTTCTTGACTCTTGCCATAGCTAAAACATCTGAACTGTGAAATATTAACCTTATCGCCATTAACATCCTCCAATGCCTGTTTTGTTGTTGTTTTGCATATCTGTCGAAAATCATACAATGAGAAAGTTTATTCATTTCTATACTATAGGCAAGCATTCTTTCGCCACTTATTAGAAAATATTTTTCTTCTTTTTATACTAAAAAGATTTGGATCAGACAGAGAGAGAGAAATACCTTCTTGAAGATGTTATTGGGGAATATCTTGACCTCGTAATGATAGAATGAAAAGATTTCATAAAGGTAACATTGAAAGATTTAAGATTATATATTGAATTCTCATCTACATTTCGTTACATAACTGATTAATATTTTGTCAAAGCTGAAATGTTTTCGTTTATTCCTAAAATCAACTGTTCTGATGAGCATAGTGCGGTCTCCATAAGATAGACATTTGAGCTAATTTTCAATATATCTTAGCAGAAGATTTTCTCACTTCTCAGAATCAGGAATACTATACCATATAGATGGTATTGGTTAAGTTAATTATCTGAAAGAGGTACTGAGCAGACAAAAGTGAAGAGTGGCACCATGTTCCCAAGGAATATTTTCTCTGTGTGTTATCTTATGCGTACCAAATACATTGATACTGATAGCATTGAGGGGCACCATACCATTTTTAAATCATACATCAGTACTCTGTAGTTCTTGTAATTCAATTGAACTATGCTTTTTATACGCCCACATGAAAATGTGGACGTATATTGCCATCACCCCTGTCCGTCTGTCGGTCCGTCCGTCCATCAACAATTACTTGTGTACGCGATACAGGCCAGAGTTTTTATTCGATTTGAATGAAACTTGGTATGTGTATTCATCTTGATAATATCTCGGACAAGTTAAAAAATGGCACGATTCCAGATGTCGGTTTATGAGTTTGGGCCCTTGATTTAATGAAAAAACGTTAAAATTTACTTGTGTACGCAATATAAGCTGTAGGTTTTATCCGATTTGAATGAAACTTGGTATGTGTATTCATCTTGATAACATATCGGACAAGTTCGAAAATGGCACGATTCCAGATGTCGGTTTATGAGTTATGGTCCTTGATTAAAAGGAAAAACGTTAAAATTTACTTGTGTACGCAATAGAAGCTGTAGTTTTCATCTGGTTTGAATGAAACTTGGTATGTGTATTCATCTTAATAATATCTCGGACAAGTTCGAAAATGGCACTATTCCAGATGTCGGTTTATGAGTTATGGCCCTTGATTAAATGAAAAAAACATTAAAATTTACTTGTGTACGCAATATAAGCTGTAGGTTTTATCCGATTTGAATGAAACTTGGTATGTGTATTCATCTTGATAACATATCGGACAAGTTCGAAAATAGCACGATTCCAGATGTCGGTTTATGAGTTATGGCCCTTGATTAAAAGGAAAAACGTTAAAATTTACTTGTGTACGCAATAGAAGCTGTAGTTTTCATCTGATTTGAATGAAACTTGGTATGTGTATTCATCTTAATAATATCTCGGACAAGTTCGAAAATGGCACGATTCCAGATGTCGGTTTATGAGTTATGGCCCTTGATTAAATGAAAAAACGTTAAAATGTACTTGTGTATACAATAGAAGCTATAGTTTTCATCCGATATGAATGAAACTTGGTATGTGTATTCATCTTGATAATGTCTCGCCAGATGCCTGTTTATGAGTTATTGCCCTTGATTAAATGAGAAAATGTTAAAATTTACTTGTGTACGCAATAGAAGCTGTAGTTTTTATCCGATTTGAATGAAACTTGGTATGTGTATTCATCTTAATAACATCTCGGACAAGTTAAAAAATGGTGCGATTCCAGATGTCGGTTTATGAGTTATTGCCCTGGATTAAATGAAAAAACATGGAATATTCTGTTTGCTGAAGTGGGCGTATGTTACCTTGCCTGGCAAGCTATCTTTATGACGTTCCTATTGCAAAAAATAGATCTGAAGTAGGTTTAGAGAAGTTGAGAAAACCTCTTTACAATCCTTTAAAATGACTACAATAAAATAACTAAAATATTGATGTTTGCAAAAGTTCTTAAGATTGAGGTATATTGCCATCACCCCTGTCCATCCGTTTACGCGATACAGGCCAGAGTTTTTATCCGATTCGTATGATACTTGGTATGTGCATTCATCTTGATAAAATCGCGGACAAGTTCTAAAACAGCGCGATTCTAGATGTCCGGTAAATAAATTTGATTGTTTTTATCAGAGGCAAAGAGAATCACCAACACCATGTTCTTCTAAGATGAACAAGTTGATTGACAAAAGTTAATGGATAATAGTATCTTTACCTTCAAACAACATAAAGGTAAGTTTTACTTTTAATGCATGCTCGGTAATCAGAGGGTCCATGGTTTAATCCTGACAAAGTTCGCGATGAACTATCGGATTGTTCAATCTGGTTTCCCCCTGTCAGTAATGCAGGTTGGAGGTTTTATTTTTCTTTTTTAAGCACTCAGTGCCCTGAACATGGTCTCATTTATTTACATAGACACTTAGTATGCATTCTCCACTGTAGACAGTGTTATTTTCTAGTGGGCTACTCGGCTTCGCCCATCTAGAGTGTTAGGGGCTGTTGAAATTAGTTACACCTATGGGTAGCTAGAGGGATCAAAGTGGGTTAGAGTCCCTCAAGTCCCAACTCTAGCCATAGGGTTGTTACATGCAAGTTTTAATGATTATTTACTTAATACGAACACTTAACATAAACGATTTAAATTGGGTTTTGAAAAAAATCATAAAGAGTCTCAATAGTCAAATGAAAATGACATATAAAACTGTAGAGTATTACTCCCCTTTAGGAAACGTTACTAATTAAATTTTATAAATAGTTACGTTTTTATATACGTTAAGTATAAGGGAAGTAATTCTATGAAGTTTTATTTGTCATTTTTTTTTTTTGACCATTGAGACTCTTTATGACTTTTTTTCAAAATCCAATAGGGTTTTTTTTTTAGACTGTATTAAATATGTATCTAATCCTTTATAAGTCTTCGGAGTACTGTAATTCGAAGCATTGCACGGAGGTGCATCGGGTACCTCTCAATATAAGAGAATACCCCTTATCCACTTCACCCTTCCAGAACGCTCTTCCACGTCACACAAATTTGTGTTCCTATAATCACTCTCTCCCATTTCGAACCTTCTCCATTTCGCCCCTTTTCCATTCCAACCCTTCCTACTACGCCCATTTCACGTTTAGTCCCTTTCCCATATCACCCCTTTTTCAATTCGCCCGTTTCGCCTCTTAAGACTTCACCCCTTGCAATTTCACCACTTTCCCACCACTATGCTTGTTATCATACTATTTTGTAAATCATTCCTTTAAACTAAATACTGTTTGATAAATCATACCTTTAAACTAATTACTATTTGGTAAATCATTCCTTTAAACTAATTACTATTTGGTAAATCATTCCTTTAAACTAATTACTATTTGGTAAATCATTCCTTTAAACTAAATACTGTTTGGTAAATCATTCCTTTAAACTAATTACTATTTGGTAAATCATTCCTTAAACAAAATACTGTTAGGTAAACCATCCCTTTAAACTAAATACTATTTGGTAAACCATCCCTTTAAACTAATTACTATTTGGTAAACCATTCCTTTAAACTAAATACTGTTTCGTAAACCATTCCTTTAAACAAATTACTGCTAGGTAAACCATTCCTTTAAACAAATTACTGCTAGGTAAACCATTCCTTTAGACTTACGAATAATCACAATCTTTCAATACCTACAAGTATGTAAATTCTTCTGTTCCTTTTTTAATCAAATAACTTTTCCAGAAATCTCGTTGAGAGCTTTCCTGTATGTCACATGAAAGCCTGGTCAATACTTGGTTTCTGTACAAAATTTCAATATAGCATGACCATGAAAATTTTGAACTAAACAAAATGAAAGTAAACCACTACATTTTATCAACATCCGCTTGACTGTCACTGCACACAAAACCACTATTTTTAGAAATAACCTTCCGCCAATTAAATTTCTCATTATCTCAGAAATTCTGAAAGAAAATGCAATTTCAGACATCAAATTTCAAATCTAGACCAAAAATTAGTCCAAAATGGGCATGCAAAAACCCCCAAAGGAAGGGAGAAAGAGGATTTCTAAAAATAGAACGAACTAAATTCGTCAAAAATGGGCATGCAAAAACCCCCAAAGGAAGGGAGAAAGAAATTCGTAAGAGGATTTAAAAATAGAACGAACTAAATTCGTATACAATCATTAGCATAAAATGTTTTACTGGTCTGAGTCCAAATATACTCGTATATTTTCATTACGTGTTACGTGTGTTGCGACATGCAGGGTATACTTGCTATTCTAAACATGTGACATTGGTTCATTTATTAAAACTAATATTAATAGGCATACCCTAAAACCTTATACAAGATATCAGATACGAGATATCTGCAATCAGATACGAGATATCAGATATTAAAAATAACAATCTTACCAATTTTTTTTTACGAACTTTTTTCTACTGCTACATTCTCGTATGAAAATTTCGCCCTTCTAGATACTTTTTTTTTTATATATTTAAACAATATTTTATTTCATATGGAAAAAGGATCGGACGACATTTTTCAAATATTTTCACAAGAATGCTTAACAAGGAGATAGGTCTGTAGTTACCGCAGATTGAGGGATCTTCTTTTTTTAGAACAGCTCTTACATTTGCAAATTTCCAAATGGAAGGAACTCGTTTGGTAGAGAGAGAAATATTGAAGAGAGTACAGAGGGGAGGGGATATTTCAAAGGCTATGGATCTAGGAGTTTCCACTGATGTTATCGGGACCATTGGCTTTGGTAGTGTCAATGCTGAGGATCATGTCTTAAACTTCCTGATGAGTTATGCTTATGTGACAGAGTGAGTTCGCGGTGCGATCGATAGCAGGAAGTTGTGCATTGTGCATGGTAGTTCAGCCTTAGAGGACCTCTGAGCTTTCACAAACGAGTTGACAATATGCCACCAATCCTTGGTTCCAAAGGTGTTACCATCATTAATTTTTTGTCCAAATTGTTATAATATTCCGTTTTGCATGTAGTAAAAGATGAGGACAACTTTGAAACACAACCAGAATTCCCAATTCTTGGAATGAACCCTACTTCGTTGTGGAAACTGAAACAACCCACCTTTCTAAGCTAGTTACTGTTACACATTCAGAGAATCGACCCGATGGACACGGATTGAACTCGAAAGAAGACTACATCCAGTTAAGTCTGCGAACACGAGTATCACACAGAAAACAATTTTACCTCCTATAAACAAATCAAAGAACAAGAAGTCAATGGATTCAGAAATTCCGACCACTAGTACAGCAATTCAACCTCCGTTCCACCGTGGAGCTGACGCAAATTAACTGATTAGGAGTGGAAATGTACCCAATAAGAGGCAGATGGTTAAACGAGATTCTCTATCATAAATACATTATGGATACTTCATAATCAATATTTAGACGGATAATCTTTGCCAAAAAGCTAAACAAGTCAACAGTGAATCAAATGTGAAAATCAAATAAAACACAAAAGAAGAAAGAATAGTTTTTCCAAAAAATAAAATCAAAAGCAACAGCAGCAAAGCAAAATCTCAGACATCAAATAGGTATCAGTATTTTAACAGATTGCCAAAACCAAAATATATACCGTCTAACTCATCAAGTAACATCAAACGAATTACTTCCAATTCAATTCAACATAGAATCGTCGTAAAGCAAGATGTCCCAGTAAATTACCACCAATATGTAATCTAGTTTTAGATGTTACACTACCAGCAAGGAGGGATTAGATATTGGTAGTGGAGTGTATGGAATCGTGTAAAACATGTTGAAAGAACCCTTCATGTGATACTGCGTGATAATAGAAGATTTGTATTTTCTTGCTTTATTAATATTAAATACTTTCTTTTCAACTTATGTCAATACATGTACAGTGAAACCCCAGGATGTCGGACCAGTGATAAATGCCGGTTTGAAGGGGTTTACTCGTAGCAGAGGTATACATAAAATCGTAATTGGATTAGTTATTCATTAGCACGTGTCGTATTCATCTTTCACGCTGTGTACGGATTAACAATCGATTAACTAACTTATCTAATTGATAACATTGTTAAACATGTTTGTATTTCTCATTTACCTCTTAAGAGGGGTCGTATAAGACAATAAACTATCTATCTATTAACTACTTTTGGATTTGATTTCTGTGCAGGATTTACCGGGGTTTCTCTCCTATGTATTATATAGTGATTCGGCCGGGACTTTTCACATATGCAGGTTTACAGGGGATGCTGGTTTATAGCACCCGATACGTTTCAAGTCATACGCCAATAGGCCATTTTTTCTTAAACGAAGTCAGTGCCTTGTAACGTTGACGTAATAATAATTTATCGCCTTGTAACGTTGAGGGAAATTTTGACATAAAAAATAAGACTATTTATAGGTGGGGAGCATTTGAAGTTTTACATCCAATTTAATTAACCATTTTTGATAAATTCTAAAATGCCTGATTTTGTTTTGTTTTCTTCACACTTTTAAGCTGTACAATAGAGACGAGGTCTCATATAACGTGTTATTGGAAGTTATGGAAGGTTGAATTGCGTGATTTAACATTGAAACAAATGGCAAATGAATCGGTGGATCGAGTCCTTAGTAGGCCTACTTTCGGCCAACACCTCTGAAATGATATTGGACTTAGTCACGAATTTAGTCGATTCTATTTTTCTCCTCTTTCAATCCTCTTTCTCCCTTCCTTTGGTGGTTTTTGCATGGCCATTTTTGACAAATTTTTGGTCTAGATTTGGAATTTGATGTCTGAAATTGCATTTTCTTCCAGAATTTCTGAGATAATAAGAAATTTAATTAGCGGAAGGTTATTTCTAAAAAAGTGGTTTTGTGTGCAGTGACAGTCAAGCGGTTGCTGATGAAATGCAGTGGTTTACTTTCATTTTGACTAGTTTGCCGAATTGTTTTTAATCTTGACAGTATGTCAGCTGAAAAACAGAAACTAATAAGAGGTGTGGTCATCTCGCTTTCGCCAAAACGTGTAATGAATAAGGCTGATGAATTTTTTTTATATTATTTAACTATGAAGTTCTTGAAAGGTTTATTACCACTTCGCCCGTCCCCACAAAACTATTCCTTCCACCTCTTTTTTCTTTTGTGCCGTTAGAGGCGAAACGGGCAAGATGCGAACTGAAAAAAGGGGAAGGGACAAAACGTGAAAGGGGCGTACTCGACGTAAAGGGGTGGAATGGAAAGTGGGCGAAATGGAGAAGGTTAAATGGATGTTGTTTGGGGCGTTTGTGACGTGGAAGGGAGTTCGCTGGAGTGGACAATAGCATTCGGGTTGGGTGAAGTGGATAAGGGATATCTCTTTTGTTTCAAGGTACTCGATGTACCTCCGTGCAATGCTTCGAATTACAGTACTCCGAAGACTTATGAAGTATTAGACACATATTAATTACAGGCCAACATAAAAAATTATATAGCGTTTTGAAAAAAGTCCTAAAAAGTCTCAATGGTCCAAAAAAAAAAAATGACAAATAAAACTGCATAGAGTTACTTCCCTTATACATAACGTATACATAACGTATACATAACGTATATAAAACTATTTATAAAATTTAATTAGTAAAGTTTTATAAAGGGGAGTAATACTCTACAGTTTTATATGTCATTTTCATTTGACCATTGAGACTCTTTATGATTTTTTTCAAAACCCAATTTAAATCGTTTACGTTAATTGTTCGTATTAATTAAATAAACGTTAATTAAAAAAAAAAATTTTGATAAGTAATTAAAGTACTGTAATTCGAAGCATTGCACAGAGGTACATCGAGTACCCCTGTCCACTATCTCTATGTGAAACAGTAACACCCCAACCCTTTCCCTTTCATTCGGCCCCTGTCTACTCTAGCGAACTCTCTTCCACACTACGCCAGTCGGTGTTCCCCTAATCGTTTTTCTTCTCTATCTCTTATTCCTCTCCTTACCTCCTTGCTCCTATCTTTCCCTTGTCACCAACCCCTAATATTCTCAACCTATCTACTTCATCCACTATCCTTATATATTTTCCCTGAGTGTCTTGTTCTTTCATTTCTAACCTAAAATAAAACTCGAATTGAATCAAAACTGAGTGGTTGTTATTAAAACGGTTTATTGGGGAGTTTATTAGTGTATATTAAAAAGTGTCTGGTAACTGTCTGTAAACCTTTTTAACATTACTAAACTAAATCCCAACAAAGATCCGGCTTCGATTAAAAATATATACAGGAGCAGTACATTTCGTTTTAAGGTAGTGTAAGTAGTGATGAATAGAAGAGGTCTTGATTATATGTCCTAATTTCCATTTATTCTACCCCAATAACAGTTTATATTTTGAATAATATTACAATGTTACTGTTACATTATTATATAATTGATATTTTGACATTCATTTCAAACTGTTGCATACTTAGAAAACTAATTCTGTACCTTTACCCACCGTTCTAACATCAAGGGTTCGTCTCATCTACACTTCAGCATGATGTTGCTTTGTAACAAGTTGTAAACCATTTGATTTGTTCCAATTTGGTTCTTGACTCTTGCCATAGCTAAAACATCTGAACTGTGAAATATTAACCTTATCGCCATTAACATCCTCCAATGCCTGTTTTGTTGTTGTTTTGCATATCTGTCGAAAATCATACAATGAGAAAGTTTATTCATTTCTATACTATAGGCAAGCATGAATAGTTCTTTCGCCACTTATTAGAAAATATTTTTCTTCTTTTTATACTAAAAAGATTTGGATCAGACAGAGAGAGAGAAATACCTTCTTGAAGATGTTATTGGGGAATATCTTGACCTCATAATGATAGAATGAAAAGATTTCATAAAGGTAACATTGAAAGATTTAAGATTATATATTGAATTCTCATCTACATTTCGTTACATAGCTGATTAATATTTTGTCAAAGCTGAAATGTTTTCGTTTATTCCTAAAATCAACTGTTCTGATGAACATAGTGCGGTCTCGATAAGATAAACATTTGAGCTAATTTTCAATATATCTTATCAGAAGATTTTCTCACTTCTCAGAATCAGGAATATTATACCATATAGATGGTATTGGCTAAGTTAATTATCTGAAAGAGGTACTGAGCAAACAAAGGTGCAGAGAAGCATCATGTTCCCAAGGAATATTTTCTCTGTGTGTTATCTTATGTGTACTAACAATACACTGATACTGATAGCAGTGAAGTGCACCATACCAATTTTCAATCATACATCTGTACTCTGTAGTTCTTGTAATTCAATTGAACTATGCTTTTTATGACGTGCCTATTGCAAAAAATAGATCTGATTTAGGTTTAGAGAAGTTCTAAAAACCTTTTTACAATCCTTTAAAATGACTACAATAAAATAACTAAATATTGATTTTAGATTCTTAAGTTCTTAAGTTTGAGGTATATTGCCATCACCCCTGCCCGTCCGTTCGTCCGTCCGTCAACAATTACTTGGGTACGAGATACAGTCCAGAGCTTTTATCCGATTCGTATGAAACGTGGTATGTGCATTCATCTTGATAATATCTCGGACAAGTTCTAAAACAGCGCTATTCCAGATGTCAGGTAAATAAATTTGATTGTTTTTATCAGAGAATCACCAACACCATGTTCTTCTAAGATGAACAAGTTGATTGAGAATAGTTAATGGATATAATAGTATCTTTACCTTCAAACAACATAAAGGTAAGTTTTACTTTTAATGCATGCTCGGTAATCAGAGGGTCCATGGTTTAATCCTGACAAAGTTCGCGATGAACTATCGGATTTTTCAATCTGGGTTCCCCCCTGTCAGTAATGCAGGTTTTTGGGGTTTTTTTTTTTTTCTTTTTTAAGCACTCAGAATAGTGTCTTTACACGAAATGTATGGTCTCATTTATTTACATAGACACTAAGTATGCATTCTCCACTGTAGACAGTGTTATTTTCTAGTGGGCTACTCGGCTTCGCCCATCTAGAGTGTTAGGGGCTGTTGAAATTAGTTACACCTATGGGTAGCTAGAGGGATCAAAGTGGGTTAACACTTAACATAAACGATTTAAATTGGGTTTTGAAAAAAATCATAAAGAGTCTCAATAGTCAAATGAAAATGACATATAAAACTGTAGAGTATTACTCCCCTTTAGGAAACGTTACTAATTAAATTTTATAAATAGTTACGTTTTTATATACGTTAAGTATAAGGGAAGTAATTCTATGAAGTTTTATTTGTCATTTTTTTTTTTGACCATTGAGACTCTTTATGACTTTTTTTCAAAATCCAATAGGGTTTTTTGGGTTAGACTGTATTAAATATGTATCTAATCCTTTAAAAGTCTTCGGAGTACTGTAATTCGAAGCATTGCACGGAGGTACATCGAGTACCTCTCAATATAAGAGAATACCCCTTATCCACTTCACCCACCCTAAACTCTCTACTTCATCCCTTGTCAACTCCAGCGAACTCTCTTCCACGTCATACAAATCTGTGTTCCTATAATCACTCTCTCCCATTTCGCCCCTTTTCCATTCCACCCCTTCTCATTACTCCCCTTTCACCCCTTCCCCTTTCGCCTTCTATGACTTCGCCCCTTTCCCATTTCACCCCTGTTTTTTGTTATCATACAAGGGGTGATACGGGGAAAAACAGAATGGGGAAGAACGTTATGGGAGTAGTTTGGTGGGAACGGGTAATAAACCTTTTCAAGAACTTCATAACATTCTCGTTGATCATAGTTAAATAATATAAAAAAAATCATCAGCCTTATTCATTACACGTTTGGCGAAAGCAAGATGACCACACCTCTTATTAGTTTCTGTTTTTCAGCTGACATACTGTCAAGCTTAAAAATAATTCGGCAAACAAGTCAAAATGAAAGTAAACCACTGCATTTCATCAGCAAACGCTTGACTGTCACTGCACACAAAGCCACTTTTTTTTTTAGAAATAACCTTCCGCTAATTAAATTTCTTATTATCTCAGAAATTCTGAAAGATGGCCATGCAAAAACCACCTAAGGAAGATTGAAAGAGGAGAAAAATAGAACTGACTAAATTCGTGACTAAGTCAAATATCATTTCAGAGGCTTTGGCCGAAAGTAGGCCTACTAAGGACTCGATCCACCGATTCATTTGCCATCTGTTTCAATGTTAAATCACGTAATTCAACCTTCCATAACTTCCAATAACCCGTTATATGAGACCTGGTCTCTATTGTACAGCTTAAAAGTGTGAAGAAAACAAAACAAAATCAGGCATTTTAGAATTTATCAAAAATACAACATGGTTAATTAAATTGGATGTAAAACTTCAAATGTCTCCGCCCATAAATAGTCTTATTTTTTCTGTCAAAATTTCCCTTTTCGTTAACATTGAGTTATATGTTTTTCTTCACCTTATATTTTAGAAATTTGAATGATCATCATTATTCCTTGAAAATCGAATTTTCATCACGCACACCTAAACTAAAACTAAAGAATAAGCCTACTACACAATTTTTTCCAATGAAGGACGTACAAGATAACAAGCTCATCGTGCATTACTTAGTAATGCACAGTGAGCTTGTTATCTATGAATTTTATTGATAGGCCCGATAGACGTCTTGATTTACCGAGCTACATGTACACAATGTCAAAATAGTGGATCGAATTGTCTGGATTCGGGCCTTGACCTTGGGGCCAGTAGACGTTTTGGCCAAAATGACTACGAAAAATGTTGTTTTTTCCCGGAAGACCAATATGGCAGAAAAAACAACAAATTCGATTTTTTTTTGTAGAAAAATGTTGGAAATTCAATAAATTGAATTGGTGTAAAATTCGTTCAAATCGGTGGTTGATTGTTTAATAATTTCTCTATGTAAACATATTATGTGAGATATAGACGCTTGATGCTTCAAAGTAATATATTACATGCGATTAATTATTATTACGTCACCATTACAAGGCACTGACTTCGTTTAACAAAAATGGCCTATTGGCGTCTGACTTGAAACGTATCGGATGCTATAAACCGGCAACCCCTTCAAACCGGCATTTATCACTGTACATGTAGTGACATGAGTTGAAAAAGAAAGGATTTAATATTAAAGGGGCACAATCTTGATTTTTAGGGGTCCTTTTTTGGGCCTTTGTTACATTTAAACAGTCCTCAGAAATACTCAAGCTTTAAGAAAATCGCAAAATACCTTGAAATATACCTCAAAAATTTCACTTTTTATTTTTTTCCGTGCTGTACGCGGCTAGTCTTCAGTCAGTCTGAAAATTGTGTGTCCTGTTGACAAAATCTACAATTGTTATTACATGTACTTTCTTTTTGTTTTATCAGTGTGGGCCTGCGCAGTAGTCTATTTATAACTCTTTGATTTTCCAATATGGCGGGACGTTCATAATATCTTAAGACATTATGATTTTCAAACACGGATAACTATGTATACCCATGGATTTGAAGGCTCAAATTTCAAAGGTAAGCTCTGTAGACTATTTCTGATTTGCTAAACAAAAGATTTCATGTGTTTGAGGCTGTCGGATGATTGTCCGAAACAAATCAAGACTGTGCCCCTTTAATAAAGCAAGAAAAAACAAAGCTTCTATCACATGGAGGGTTCTTTCAACATGTTTTACACGATTCCATACACTCCACTACCAATATCTAATCCCTCCTTGCTGGTAGTGTACCATCTAAAACTAGATTACATATTGGTGGTAATTTACTGGGACGTCTTTCTTACGACGATTCTATGTGTAGAGGTTAGGTTGAATTGGAAGTAAAATGTTTGCTCGTTTGATGTTAGTTGATGAGTTAGACGATATATATTTTGGTTTTGGCATATCTGGTAAAATGCTGATACTTATTAATTTTATGTCTGAGATTTTGCTTTGCTGCTGTTGATTTTATTTTTAGAAAAACTATTCTTTCTTCATTTGTGTTTAATTTGATTTTCACATTTGATGCACTGTTGACTTGTTTAGCTTTTTGGCAAAGATGATCCGTCTAAATATTGATTATGGAGTATCCATAATGTATTTATGATAGAGAATCTCGTTTAACCATCTGCCTCTTATTGAGTACATTTCCACTTCTAATCAGTAAAGTTGCGTCAGCTCCACAGTGGAACGGAGGTTGAATTGCTGTACTAGTGGTCGGAATCTCTGGTAGAGATATTCTATTAGTCTAAACCTCTGAATCCATTGACTTCTTGTTCTTTGATGTGTTTATAGGAGGTAAAATTGTTTTCTGTGTGATACTCGTGGTCACAGACTTAACTGGATGTAGTCTTCTTTCGAGTTCAACCCGTATCCCTCGGGTCGATTCTCTGAATGGTATATCTATAGAAGAAGTAGAAGTACGCCCAGATTGTTTGACAGTAACTAGCTTAGAAAGGTGGGTTGTTTCGATTTCTAATTTCGCTGCCGGTTGGAGAGTTTCAACAACGAAGTAAGTAATCTTTCCAAGAATTGGGATTTCTGGTTGTGTTTCAAAGTTGACCTCATCTTTTCCAACATGTGTCTTGTGTTCTGTCCTGGGTTAATGTTCTTCCACAGTCATCAATACATCTTTGGCCGGAAACTGTCGCGATGTGGATATGCTTTTAGATATTTCAATCAGATCACCTCCCATCATACTATACCCACCCATTACAACTGGCATACCTCCCATAATACTAAAACCACCCATTACAAGGAGTATACCTCCCATCATATTGTATCTACTCATTTCACTAAGCAAATCTCCCATCATACCATACCCACCCATTACAACTAGCATACCTCCCATCATACCATAAACACCCATTACAACTGACCTTACCTCCCATCATACCATATCCACCCATTACAACTAGTATACCTCCCATCATACCATAACCACCCATTACAACTGACCATACCTCCCATCATACAATGCCCACCCATAACAACTGGCATGCCTCCCATCATAGTATGGGGGTAGGCTTAGTGGAATTTGTAGATTGTTTGATATGCCAGTTGGAATGGGTGGGTATGGTGTGATGGGAGGTATGGTTAGTGTAACTGGTAGATTGTACGATAGCCAGTTGTAGTGGGTGGGTATGGTGTGATGAGATACTAGTTGTACTGGGTAAATATGATATGTTGTAATGGTTGGGTATGGTATGATGGAAGGTATGCTAGTTGGAATGGTTTGGTATAGAATGATACTAACCTGAAAATTCAAGATACTTACTTACTTGAAATTTCAAGTTACTAATTTCAAAATTCAAGTTATTAACTTTAAAATTCAAGTTACTAACTGGAAAATTCAAGCTACTTGAAAATTCAAGTTACTAACTTGAAAATTAAAAAAAAATTGAATGGCCCTTCGTATAATCTGGTTGCATAATGTGAAAAAATTTTGCATCGCGTCTTTAGAGCTTATTTATGGGCCGTTTAAGTTTGAATATTCTTTATTTTATATTTTGTAATAAGATCTATCTTATGAAGTTGATATGTGAAAGGTTTTGAAATGCTTTGGATAAAATAATTGTTATCAAACGTTTTGGGTAAAAAAAATCAAAATTTTTAACTTTGTTGCTAATTTTCTGACCAATCAGAAATTCTCAGAATATAGACAAGTTGTCAAAAGAAATAATATCGTGTGATAAAGTTTTTAACACCTCCGGTTTGGGCGGACGGACTTCCTGCCCCAGGTGTAAATTAAAAATGTCGACAAAAATATTGTCTATTGCACATAATTACAATCCACGTAGAAGAAATAATCCTGACCGGAAGGCATACACAAGCCGTAATCTTATGGTCATACACTTTAGAAACATTTTTATTCCTTCGCCATTTTTTATCCGATTTGTACGATTTTGACCGCCATAATAGCCTTGTTATCTTTTCTAGAAGTTGTTGTTCAAAGCTCTAGATATATACTTTTTTAAAATCAGAACTTGCGAATTTACAGCTATACAGCTAAACATATTTGTTTAATTTTTCAAAGTTTTACAATTTGACTTTTGGTACTGAACTATTCATGTTGTTCTAAATTAGATACTAAACTCGTTATTGGTTTAAGAAAATAGTTGCTTTACTCGAAAAATAGTACAAAATCAAATCATACAGTCATTTCACAAAGCGTGGATCGGAAAATTGAAAAACATAAAGATTTTTGGAGTTACCTCCCGTTGAGACTGAGAGGTGTCAGACCACCACTCATTTCAATACACACTCCCCCCTATTGACGGGGGTCAATACAATTTAATAAAGCATGCAAATCTAAATAATCAAATAATATTTCAAGATTCTTAAAGTTTCTTAACTATGAAAAATACATAACACTAATTTGCTCCACTCTTAAAAAATAAAAAAAACATTAAAACTTATCTGCTACAATCTTAATCAGGTTTTGCCAATTCAACAGGATATAGTTTTTGAATAGGACGATTCATGTTTATAATTTTACCTTGTTTGTTACGAACTCTTATAATAGCCGCCCTAATTTTATTATCCCGCCCAGGTAATGTACGTTCAACTATTCCCAATTCCCAGTTTAATCGGGAAATCTTATCTGCAAATACAAGCACAACATCGCCCTCACTTATAGGAGGACCCATTTTTGAACGAACCTTGTGATGTTCACGCAACTGCGTAACATAGTCCCGTCTCCACCGTGACCAATAATGTCCAAGTACATCAGTTAAATATTTCCTTCTTTTACATACGTCAGAAGAACTATTACAAGTTTTTATCTCAGGAATGAATAACGGTTCAGACAGAATTCTCCTCCCTAGAACTAAATGTGAAGGAGTCAGTGGTTCCATACAATCATCACTAACATAAGTGAGCGGACGTGAATTTAACACACCTTCAATATCAATTAAAATAGTAAGCAATTCCTCATTAGTCAATAGAGCATTACCGAGAGTCTTTTTTAAACACCGTTTAGTGGAACGAACCATGCGCTCAAAAAATCCGCCCCACCAAGGTGAGCGCTCAATATTATAACACCATTTAATACCCTTACTATTGGCAAAACTATTCAACTCAGAACTCTTAAAATTCTTACCATTATCTGAATTAATCATAGCAGGAATACCCCGCCTACCAATAAAACGTTTTAAACTTCTAACAAACGATGAACTGCTAGCGTCAGGAGCTAAGTCAAGATGGACAGCTCTACTACTAGCACACGTGTACAACACAATAAAAACCCTATAAGTATCGCCACTATCAGAATATATATCCTTGACATACATAGGTCCAGCATAATCGACCCCAATATTCGTAAAAACAAAATCATCCGACAATCTAAAAAGTGGTAGAGGTGGTGCTATTGGCACACCATACGATTTCCCTTCGATCTTTCGACAAGCCACACATTTAGAAATAACAGATTTGACAACTTGCCTGCCTCTACAAATCCAATATTTCTGGCGCAGCTGCACCAAAGTTTCTGCAGTACCATTGTGGTGTACATGCAAATGACATTTTTCTATGATCAGTTTGGTAATATAATGGCAAAAATATAGGAAACTTGGTGTCAAATAACAATTTAGACAATTCAATTCTACCATTACATCTGTATATTTGATTTTCATCATGCTTCAAATTCAGAGACACTTTTTGCTGCTGGAATTTAGACCCAATCAACTCCTTCTGAACATCCCGTAACCAAGTAATTTCAGCTGTCTCTATTTCCTGCTTTCTTATCAAGCCTATACACTTTGCATTCTTATCCCTACAATTCTTAATGAACCGTAAAACATATACAGTCACTCGTAACAACTTATCAAAACTACTAAAATTTTCAATATTAATAATATTTTCTATACTGATGTTTCTATCAACCTTAGCTAAACAAGCCGTTGTTTTCTTGACTTCAGAAAAATAATCATCTGACTCTTCCCCTAAACGAAAATTTATCGAATCATTTGATGCACTGTTGACTTGTTTAGCTTTTTGGCAAAGATGATCCGTCTAAATATTGATTATGGAGTATCCATAATGTATTTATGATAGAGAATCTCGTTTAACCATCTGCCTCTTATTGAGTACATTTCCACTTCTAATCAGTAAAGTTGCGTCAGCTCCACAGTGGAACGGAGGTTGAATTGCTGTACTAGTGGTCGGAATCTCTGGTAGAGATATTCTATTAGTCTAAACCTCTGAATCCATTGACTTCTTGTTCTTTGATGTGTTTATAGGAGGTAAAATTGTTTTCTGTGTGATACTCGTGGTCACAGACTTAACTGGATGTAGTCTTCTTTCGAGTTCAACCCGTATCCCTCGGGTCGATTCTTCTGAATGGTATATCTATAGAAGAAGTAGAAGTACGCCCAGATTGTTTGACAGTAACTAGCTTAGAAAGGTGGGTTGTTTCGATTTCTAATTTCGCTGCCGGTTGGAGAGTTTCAACAACGAAGTAAGTAATCTTTCCAAGAATCGGGATTTCTGGTAGTGTTTCAAAGTTGACCTCATCTTTTCCAACATGTGTCTTGTGTTCTGTCCTGGGTTAATGTTCTTCCACAGTCATCAATACATCTTTGGCTTTGGTAATGTACGTTCAACTATTCCCAATTCCCAGTTTAATCGGGAAATCTTATCTGCAAATACAAGCACAACATCGCCCTCACTTATAGGAGGACCCATTTTTGAACGAACCTTGTGATTTTCACGCAACTGCGTAACATAGTCCCGTCTCCACCGTGACCAATAATGTCCAAGTACATCAGTTAAATATTTCCTTCTTTTACATACGTCAGAAGAACTATTACAAGTTTTTATCTCAGGAATGAATAACGGTTCAGACAGAATTCTCCTCCCTAGAACTAAATGTGAAGGAGTCATTGGTTCCATACAATCATCACTAACTTAAGTGAGCGGACGTGAATTTAACACACCTTCAATATCAATTAAAATAGTAAGCAATTCCTCATTAGTCAATAGAGCATTACCGAGAGTCTTTTTTAAACACCGTTTAGTGGAACGAACCATGCGCTCAAAAAATCCGCCCCACCAAGGTGAGCGCTCAATATTATAACACCATTTAATACCCTTACTATTGGCAAAACTATTCAACTCAGAACTCTTAAAATTCTTATCATTGTCTGAATTAATCATAGCAGGAATACCCCGCCTACCAATAAAACGTTTTAAACGATGAACTGCTAGCGTCAGGAGCTAAGTCAAGATGGACAGCTCTACTACTAGCACATGTGTACAACACAATAAAAACCCTATAAGTATCGCCACTATCAGAATATATATCCTTGACATACATAGGTCCAGCATAATCGACCCCAATATTCGTAAAAGCAAAATCATCCGACAATCTAAAAAGTGGTAGAGGTGGTGCTATTGGCACACCATACGATTTCCCTTCGATCTTTCGACAAGCCACACATTTAGAAATAACAGATTTGACAACTTGCCTGCCTCTACAAATCCAATATTTCTGGCGCAGCTGCACCAAAGTTTCTGCAGTACCATTGTGGTGTACATGCAAATGACATTTTTCTATGATCAGTTTGGTAATATAATGGCAAAAATATAGGAAACTTGGTGTCAAATAACAATTTAGACAAGTCAATTCTACCATTACATCTGTATATTTGATTTTCATCATGCTTCAAATTCAGAGACACTTTTTGCTGCTGGAATTTAGACCCAATCAACTCCTTCTGAACATCCCGTAACAAAGTAATTTCAGCTGTCTCTATTTCCTGCTTTCTTATCAAGCCACACTTTGCATTCTTATCCCTACAATTCTTAATGAACCGTAAAACATATACAGTCACTCGTAACAACTTATCAAAACTACTAAAATTTTCAATATTAATAATATTTTCTATACTGATGTTTCTATCAACCTTAGCTAAACAAGCCGTTGTTTTCTTGACTTCAGAAAAATAATCATCTGACTCTTCCCCTAAACGAAAATTTATCGAATCATGTTTCGGCCAATTGTCCTTACTTTCCTGTAGAAATAATGGACCCTTTCCACCATAAATCATTATTTACAAGTTCAGTTGCCAGACATCCACGAGAACAAATATCAGCAAGATTACAATTTGTTGGACAATAAAACCAATTATTACAATCTGACAGCTTACGGATTTCAAGTACCCGGTTATTAACAAATTGTTTATACTCCTTGCAATTATTCCTTATCCAAGAAAGTGCAACTAATGAATCTGTCCAAAAATATGCAACAGGAACAATAATATCTCTTAAAGCTTCAATTACGCAAGAAACCAATCTCACAGATATAACACATGCCAATAACTCCAATCTTGGAATAGTTTGTTTCTTCAAAGGCGAAACCCTAGTTTTTGAGGCTATCAAATTACAATGAACTAATTTTACCATGAGTACATCGCAAATAAAGACATGAACCGTATGCCTTTTCAGAGGCATCTCCAAACGAATGCAATTCTATCGAATCGGCACTTTTGAGATCCGGACAAACATTACGCTTGATTTCTAATAAATCTATTTGTTTAAGGCTTGCCAGTAATTTATGCCAATGTACTGCAAATTCCAAATCTAAAGGACCACCCCAATCTATACCCACTTCACACACGACTTGAAAACTCAATTTAAACAACACAACAATGGGTGAAATTAAACCAACTGGATCAAAGAACTTTGCTGTGGTACTTAAAACATTGCGTTTTGTAAATGTTTCACCTAAATCAACAGCTTTAACAATATTTTCAAAGTTGAAAATAAACTTATCAGACTTAATATCCCAATTTTGTCCTAAAACACTACTACAGGGATCTATTATATTCTGTACAAAATCATTGTATCCTCTGTCATCCTCAGTGACAAGTAGAGCCTTTGTTGCTAAGTCTTGCTCTGAAAAATCCTCTGATGTTTGAAACATACTCATTAATTCCTTCGAATTGCTACTCCATTTACGCATATTAAAACCCCCTTTAGAAAGATTTAACTTAATTAGCTTACACAAATCAAATGCAGTGGTTGCATTCTCAGCTCCAGATGCAAAGTCATCTACATATAGTGACTTTAATATATTACTTAATACACGTTCATTTTCAATACATGAGTTTAAATGGTACCTTAAAGTTGCATTAAGAATAAAAGGACTTGAAGTTACGCCAAAAACAACCCTATTAAATCTATATATCTTAATAGCAGGGTTCTCAGAAAATGGATCATCGACCCACAAAAATCTTAAATAATCTCTGTGCTCATTAGTAATACCTATATTTAAAAACGCCTTCTGTATGTCAGCTGTAACAGCAATAGAATGCATACGAAATCTCAATAAAACATCGAAAATTAGAGGATTCAAAGATGGGCCTGCGTATAAACATTCATTAAGGCTGGGACCAGCTGACTTACAGGAAGCGTCGTAAACTACTCTTAGTTTTGTAGTTTCTTTTTCTAATCTAATTACTTCTCTATGAGGTATATAATGAACTGCTCCATGTCTATCAATTAAATCATCATTACAAACATCAGAAATAATACCTTCAGATAATTGTTCACAAATAATTCTATTATATTCAGACAAAACTTCTGGTTTGCTCTTTAATCTACGCAACAAATTTGACAAGCGTTTGACACATGCAGAATAGTTATCACTTAATACAGGGTGAGCCTCCTTAAAAGGTAAATGAACTTGATATCTATTATCAGTAAAAGAAATGTTCTTATTAAAATCTGACAATACACTAGATTCGTTATCAAAGATTCCTAAACTCTCAAGTTCCCAAAATTTGCTTAACTCAGTTTTAATTGTACATTCGGCTAATTCAGAATTAATATGCAAAACATGTGTATTACTTAAATTAATAGTACAGCTTTCAATACTAGGATTATAATTAAGTGGGCCTGACAAAACCCAACCCAATTTGGATAGCATTGCCACAGGGCTTGAGTACTCCCCCCGTCTGCATTCCCCATTAAAGAAGTTCCAATAGAAATCGGCCCCAATAAGGATATCAACTTCAAACCGTGTCTGACCGGAAGGGTTTGCTTAACTCAATCCCTGCAAATGGGGATAGATTTGCACAGCTTGGTTATTATACTGCTCAGTTATGGGATTGCAAATAGATGGAATGCAATACCCCGTTATGTATAAGTTCAAATTATTGTCACAGACAACACAAAACTGGACCACATTACAATTACGTAACTTAGGACTGCAAATGTTTTGATCAATAAGTTTTCATTTCCAACAACTTGTACGTGTAAAAGTTTGCAAGATTCTTCAGTAATGTATGTACGTTGACTACCTAGATCAAACACTAGATTTCTATTCACAGCTTCACACGTTCCTTTCACTCCTTACACATAGTAGAATAGTGGTTATTAGAGCAAAAAACACAATGGGGTGCACGGTCATTTCCCGAGTACAAGGTAGCAGCTGTACGTTGCGGTTGTGGTTTAGAGTATGAAGGTTTTGTTGTTCCTCTGGTTATGTTTTTCATTAATTCCACCCTTTCACGCGTCTCCAACTCTAACTTCAAAGTATCCATCACTTCACCAAGTGACCATGTATCAACAGCACGACTGACCATAAGTTGGATTTCTTCTGGAAAATTGTTCATAACAATTGGAATTAACATGCTTCCATATGAATCAGCTTCAACCTCAACATCTAATGACCTAAGACTTCTAATTTGGACTTCAATTGTATCAAAATTCTTTCTCATCTTAGCAATTTCACCTATTTCTGTCACAGGCTTCAGACCTAACAATACCTTTATATAAGATGATATTATTACTTGTTTGTCTGCAAATCTTGCCTTTAATAGTTCTACTGCACTTATATAATTATCACTGGTTAAGGCTAGACCCCCAAGACAATCTGCTGCTGCTCCATCTAACTGGTTTTTCAAATAATTCATTTTCTCCACATTTGAAATATCTTCATTTTGGTGAACGGCTGCCTCAAAACTGTCCCAAAAAGACTGCATTTCTTAACGTCTCCATCAAATCGTGGCAACGTCAATTTCGGTAATCTGGTTTTTGTTGACACTGACACTGAATTAGACACTGTGGTGGGGTTATCCTTCTTCAATGATTGAGATAGAGAGTACTATTGATTACAGCAGATAACTCCCCAGCTTCTATAATGTCTTCATTTATATCCTTTTCTTCGCTCAGTTCTTCTAAAACCTTTTCGTTTAACTTGTCAAGTGAGTTCTTCTGTTCGGTTAAAGACATCTTATAATTTTCTAGTACTGCATAACATTCTGGATTATCATTTTCAAATGTAGCAATAAATTCATCAGCCTTATTCATAACACGCTTCGCGAAGGCACGATGACCCCCTCTTATCCTTTTCTGCTTTTCGGCTGACATGTTGAGTTAAGAATCCGCAAATCACAGACACCCAATCCGTGCTAACTATCTTAATTCTTCAAAGTCTCAATATTTTTGATACACTACCGTATCCGTCTCGTCGGACCATGTTCTAAATTAGATACTAAACTCGTTATTGGTTTAAGAAAATAGTTGCTTTACTCGAAAAATAGTACAAAATCAAATCATACAGTCATTTCACAAAGCGTGGATCGGAAAATTGAAAAACATAAAGATTTTTGGAGTTACCTCCCGTTGAGACTTAGAGGTGTCAGACCACCACTCATTTCAATACACATGTCACATATCGTTGAAAAGAGAAACCCGAGAACATTCTGATTATATAGTCCATATTGATGTGAATAAATGTTAGAACTTCATTCAAAAAATAAAACCATTATTTAAAACAAATGTGAATTATTGTCATATATCGGATGTAATTAAGAATTTCTGATGACGCAATTTTTATACGCCTATAAAGTCGTCGTCTATTCATGTCTGTCGGTCCGTATGTCTGTCCGTTTCTTGATGGATTTTGATGCCTTTGAGTGTTAGTGTTTGTTATTGGATTTCACGGATGAATCAAACCAAAATATTTGTTATGAGTTATTGCCCTTGTTCTTGAAAACGCGTTAAATTTATTGTGAACACGAAAGAGAGCTGGTTTCCTGACTTTGTTCAAACTTGGTGTGTATGTATTCTGTATTATGTATTTGAAAATCTGAAAAATCTTATTTACCGATTACTTTTGTTAACCTCTCTGACGAATTGGAGCCACAACAAATGTGGGCGTATTACGTTGGCCATCGCGATATTTATTTGTGTTGGCATTCTGTATATATGCTGTAAATTTCAGATCGATCCGATAATTAGCGCCCTAGTTGAAAATCATTTTCTGTATACAAAATTTGTCAATTTTCATAATTTTTATTATAATCAATTTCTGCCAATAAATCTTATAAAGATAAACAGTAAATAGATAAAAAAAAAAGGCAACCGAGGAAATCAGTGTATAAAAAAGCTTACAGCTTCCAAAATTTTTAGGAGATTATGTATGGAGGGGAAAACCATTCATAATTAAATTCAATATACATTTGTCTAATTCATTTGTAATATGTTCAATGACAAATGTCTCAAGATTCCATTTACGAAGTTCTTTCTGCATTTAATGCCTAAGTTTACATTTAATGGGACAGTTAGTGAACAGTGTTTACCTTATATTGGACATTTCATGAGTTGTTCAAACAACACTCATACATTCTACTAGATAATGGATAAATAGAACAAAGGATGACACAATAACTGTTATTGAACAGCTGATGATAGGGGTGGAAAGGAGTCTGTCAAAGTTTTGGTTTTAAGCAAAACATGCAACTAGGCGATTGTAGACTCTACCCCATCTTTCGATGACTATAACTCACATTGTATTTCAACATATATTTTCTAACTATACAGTAACACTTTTTTAGACCAAACAACTGCAAACATTTTATTAACACTTATCAAAATATATGTTCAATTTAACAACTTTGAAAAAAATAACTGTGATTTTCATATTCTTTTCAAATAAACAAAAACATTTTTTTAATATAACATGTTATTGATTTATGATTTCGAAGGAATAGTCTAGTATGTGAAAAGGCACCAAAAAGCTCATATAGAACTTAGATTCGATAATAAAATAAGAAAATACTAACATCGCCAATAAAAAAGTCCAAAACTATGCTTTCTTTTCAAATACATGTATATGTATCATCTTGGATATGGCATAAATGAAACTTGGCATCCTGATATTAATAAGCAAAAGGCATGTATATTCAATGTGCAAGTAGCGTCTTTGTAAAACAATAATAATGTGGTGTTCCTAAGATTTAAGTTTACTTTCTAATCGAACCATTCAGATTGCCCGCCCAACGTATGTAGTACTTAAACATAAACTACAGACACTCAGTGAGAATTCTGAATAGAATAGAATAATAGAAGTGTCCGCTATAAACATGGATGCAAAATCTTAGAACACCCTTGAATTTCTTATCTAGATTTTTAGTTGTTAAAAATTTTACCTTTATGACCAATTGCTAACATTATTCAAAGGCACAAAGGATTATAATAAAAAAAATCTAAAATAGGTTAAATATCTCTTTTGATAAATTCAGGAAAAGTGATTTCTTGATTTTTGGCAGTTATTTAGAATATGGAATGATTTCTGAGTACATAATTAATTAACAGGAAATTACGCATAAATAAAAAATAATTTAAAAATAAATATTTTTTGTCATGATTACTCTCAATATGAATTTTAAAAATTCATTTTTATATAATACATTATTTATCATCCTTTCATTTTCCAATATTTTTAAACAAAATATAATATATAAATACATTTGAAGCTTTAATATTCAGATGGAATGTAAGGCAAGAATAGTTAGTGATGGGTAATGCCTATACTGATATGGCACGAGAATATTGGACTAGCAAATAAGTGCTTTGTCATATCGTATCCGAAGTGACTACATCACTTTTAAAATATGTGACGTAACATTTCGAAAACAATATTTTAATTTATAGTTAAAATTGTTTTTCATATAAATACGGCAATATAACAAATAGAACAAAAACAAAACATTTCTATTCAACAATGATTTCGTCATGTTCAAAACACACATAAATTAGGATACAAATAAATAAGATAAATATAGTATGTATAATGACATATTTACACGATATTCAATGATATGACTAGTTATTTTATTCATTCAAAAACAATAATTTATTCATTCTGTCTATTAAATTATTTATTTTCACCGTGATGATACAGTTGGCTTGATTAAAAGTTTTCTTGAAGAGATTGCACAATTAATTAATTTATTGTTTATTATTGCGAGGAAAAAATGTGCGGCGTAATTTATCGGAAATAGTTCATGAAATGATAACTAAATCTAAAATTCCGATTTGACAGCTTCATACATAAATAGCACTTTATAAAAAAAAACAATTTAGCTGTCTCCTTCTTTAAACGGAAGTTCCGCTGGAAGACTAAAGAGCACAGGCTACACCTGGCACTTTCACGGAAAATCACCAAATCCAGCCTCATCATACAACTCCTATCCTTTAACTTTCTATGCGTTGCATAATATCAGCTTAACACTTCCACACAGTTAAAACAATATAACAACACAACACCATCCATATTATGTTCTCATCTTTTTTTATGGCGTATTATTTTCCGATTATGTTCATGATAGTGAGGTGCTACTCATAAAGTAATGTGACGTTTCTCACGTGCTCTGTCCATTGCTTTACGAGAAAATTTATACACCAAACGTCTACCCTCGACTCTCTCTAAAATACCACGTTTATAATAATGTCTGAAATAAAAGAAAGCAAAAGATATAAAAAAAAATTCAAGTGCGAGATACAGAACTCATTGACATAAGTAAATCATATCATGCATCTCGACGTAAAATGTACAAATGTTAGATTAAATCAGACAATTAAAACAACCTCCAACAGGGGAGAAGCGGCAGGAATTTAAAAAAAAAATCCTTTATCTCACAGAGAACAAAATGATTTTCATGGGCATCTTAAAATTTTACAAACCTCATTGCACGACTCAACTTTTCATACGTCATGTTTTCATTATTTTTGAAGCCACCCCATAACTGAGCGACAGCTTCCGACTGGACGAATCTAAAAACACCATCTCTCTGGTTCTCCCATCGTAAATATTGTGGGTTATAAGCAGGGTTCACCAGACAATCGAAGATAAACTCCCATAGATGTTGATTTTTGGCTGAAAAAAGGACATAAAAAAAATTCTTGACATTCTAATCTCTGAGGTATCCAAATGCTGTTTGAGTTCATCCGAATGCAATATACAGCATACAATGACAAAATAGAATCCAGTTTCACTGTTTGACTTGAATCTCTTGTCTTCCATTTCAAGGTCTTGTATACATACCTTTCTTTTCTTTATTATTTCGAGCGTCCTCTTCTCCCGGGACAGTCTTATTCCGTGGACGACCGGGCCTCCGCCTTGGTATAGTTGGTGTATAGTTGTTGCTGGGAAACCGACATGCTGTTCTTATAGGTACAGAACTAGGATAACCCATCATACTAGAAATTACTCCAAAGTCAGGACTGCACTGATCCGCCACTAAAAGATTAGAAATATAAAGATGACAATGGTGCCTCAACCAAATGGAATCAATGTCAAAGTACTTGATTTTGATAGAAAATCTGTGATACAGGAGGAACAAAATTCTGTATTAAAAGATTCTCGAAAATCGTCTTTTTCAAAAAGTGATTATCAGTATGTGAATGAGATACTCACTGTTTGGTGGTGGAACTGCAGGATGGTCATTTAGGTCATAATCATAACTATCCATATTCATCATATCACATGGCATTGACTCTCTATCTGTTTTCCAGAACGATTCAGTATTCGAATAACCTATTTATAAAGTACTCAAAAATGTTTATATCGCAAACACAGGTTGAAGATACTGCGAAGTATAACAAAGCTCATAAATTTATAAACGACCTCCATAAGCAACCACTCGCCTTTTGGTGTTTATATGGAGTGAATATGGTGTTAGAATAAGTCAATATGCATAATGGAGTTACGTCCCTTTACCCGATGTAATACAGAAAACGCCTACCATTGTTAAAATGCTGACTATCTTGTTTTCTATTCGTCATGGTGTAAAATGTGGGACTGCCATATTGACTTCTGACTGGAGACGAGGAAGGATTATTGAAGGGCGACAACTCTTGATAATCACCGGAAGATAAATCACTCGGTTTATTGAAGATTACTAGAAACAATACATGTATTTGTTTATTATTATTTATATTTTTTGTGAATTATATTTTGGTGAACTAATTCATGTAAATCTGTAATAATGGTAAATTGTTAAGAAACTATAAGTACTTTGCAAAGTTAAATCAGAAAAAAATGATTACAGAATTTAGTACATGTTACATGTAGTTATGTAACGTTTTATGCAAAAGTTAAACAAGTAAAATACGATTACTTTATAAAAAGCCATAGTCAATGTAATTGGTCATACGATGAACTAGTTATTAAAGTATCAAGTCAAACAAACCATTGTTACGACAACAAGTCATTAATATTGTATTATTGGTATGATAATATTGAAAGAAATGTGAGAAATGCAGCTGCGAGCATTAAACATGTGAAAAGAAAAACTGTTGAAAAAAACTATCACTTACTTCCTGATAACAAGTTTCGCAACATTTCATAAAGTGATTTTCCATATTTTGGTTCTAGATTCGTGAATTCGTCGATACTCAATTTACACAATTCTGCTCCACAAATATTCTGAAAGGCCTCAGCTCGCAGTTCAGACATATTTAATCCCTTTTCCTGCCCTGTATAGATCAACCAATCTAATACTTCTTCTGAATTCCAATTTTCCGGATGTTTTCTGGTCCAACTTAAGAGTTGATCCTGGTCTAAAAGACAAAAATAAAAGAAACATAAGACTAGAAAAAGACCAGAATAACCTGGTTTCAATATAACCGATAATCAAGATTTTGGAAGTTATACGTGTAAACTAATCATTATATGCATATATCATTTATTTACATTTAATTGGAACCGGAATATAATTTATTAATCTTACCATTGTAAAATTCTTCTTTGGAACCATGGAATTCTTTTTTGGTTAACCCTTCATTGTAGGAACTGTCATCAGATGAAGCATCATATGATCTCCGAGGATTGCTCATGTTATTAACATTAGTATTATTATTGTTCGTATTGTACATGCACGGATATTCTGACGTAGAAAAGAACGAGGAAGGCGATGAAGTTGCAGTCTGTGTATTATGATATGACGTCACTGGTATATGTGAAGAATAACTCTGTGATTGAGATGAAAATATTCCAGAAAAATTCTGATCAGCCATGGCACTAAGTGATTGTAAGGAATCGTATCCGTTGGGAAATCTGGCTTCTTGGTGAGCTTCTGCGGACGGAATTCTGTATTGGCAATCTAACTCGTTATTTAGTCCATTAAACTGAAAAAGATAAATAAATGATTGTAGAGGCAAGCGAATTGTTTGTGCTTTATGAAAAATTACAAAAAAATGGTTAAAAAAGGGAAAACAAACCATCATCGTGTATCTAAACAAATCTATTGCTCGACCTCATTTATTTATTGTCTTATTAAAGTCACTCAAGAATTTTTCCTTCTTCCAGCGCGACTCTCAGGAAAAATACGAAATGAAATTCGTTATTGTACAAATAAACGTGATATCTTGTTGCAATATTGATTGATTTATCTGAAAAAAATCATAGTGAATTTCTATCGAACCGATACTGAATTAAACGCTTCCAATTATGGTTTCCAAGCGTGTCAATTTGGCTTCGATGTATGCACTTGTAAAAATGCCAAAATGTAAATGATGTCTACTTACATTATTATATAGAGGACTAGCTGAAGGCATTGTGTTCTCAAGTGGCTCTACGTTTAAAACTCGAGTGTTCCCTGTTGTCGACAATAGTCGTAGTTTCAACTCTGAAAATAGTAAAAAATACCCATATTTCATATAATTGATTGAGGATTTCCTTGTTTCTTTTATGTTTTCAGCAATATAAGCCAATGCTTTGAGAGAATCTATTTAACCTTTTCCTCTACACGTGATATCGATATATGATATCCGCTATGGCATCCACGACTACCAATTAACAGATTTTCTTTTTCTCAATGGCAGTTACTTTTTAAAGCACAGGAAGCTAGAAATTAACAGATTGTCTTTTCTCAATGCCAAAAATATTTCAACATCCAGGACGCTCACAGTTTACACGTAGTCTTTCTAATTATATTTCCACTTCAACGACGCCTCCTTATTTCTGCATTGGGGTAATAACAGACGACAGAAGTACCCTGTCTACAAAGCCAAATCGAAAAAAAAAATATAATTGTCAACGGCACTGAAATCAAAGATGACATTTATCAGGCGTCAATGTGTTGACCACCATTATACACAAAGCACAATTTACCAACAAGCTAACAAAAGTAAAATGTCTGTTTTATTTCCTCACATAACATTCGATGGAGCAGCGATAGAGAAAGACATTTCAAATAATTCAAATAGGCGCCCCGTTCAACTTGTTCAACATAATCTCACATACACTACCTGAATATTTATATTGATAACCGGTATTATCTGACTGTATCATATCTTTTTATAAAAACAAACCATAACTCTTACTGAATAATATATAAGTCTATTTCAGTAGAGCAAATACCATTGACTATCAACTTAAAGCGTATCCGGGAAAGTCGAATATTTCATTGGCTAATAATATTTCTCGCTTGACTGATCTATATCAAATCATTCAAAATAGACATAAATATTGCATCTAGGATGATAATAGTAATATTATAAGTCTAATATAACACGTCTGCTATTTAAAGTTTACCACAGGATTCAGATTCATATGTATAGTTCAATAAGAAATATTTATATTGCATAGAATTCGATGAAAATGGAAATGTATAACGGAAAAAAATAAGTAGAACCAGAAAGAGGTGGCTGGTACCCTAAAACGGCTAATTATTTCCAGACTAAGCTTAAGTACACGTAGAGATTTGATAAAATTTTCAAACGAGAGCAGCTTAGGCTTCATCGAGGTCAAAAGCAAACTATATTTCATACTACATCTCTTTGTTTAGTTCTGAGACGTGATGACAGAATGTACATTCTTTATTTTGTTGTCACAAACAAGTCGATAGCAAAGTTTTAATGGACATTTTTTTCTTTTTGCTATTTCATAATACAGCCAAGGGAGGCCACTTCTTTGGTCCGTTTTGTGAACATCTTATCATAATATATGTTTAAAACAATCGACAAGACAACAGACAGGAGCAATCGACAACCGGAAGTCAAATGAAAAAAAAAACTGAAAAAGTCAATAGATGCAAATGCTACATGATGAGAACGTAGTAAATAGTATGTTCTAAAGCGACAAACGAAGAAATCAAGTGCAATCGTCTTTCTGGGTCAGAATTTGAATGGCGAAATTTATACTTCAACTTTCCATTTAATAATTTTCGCTTGAATTAAATCCTACCTATGAAGAAATCAGCATGGGAACCTTTTCCTTAATAATTACAAATCACGATATATATTCCAACCTTATATTCAATACTCCATCCAACTTTTCGCTTTGCATTAACTGCTATTTAGGAAGTGATCAATGGGATTACAATGGGAACTCTCTCTCTCTCTTCAAGTTATGCAAGATATAGATGCATCAAACAGAGGAAAACAGTTTAGATGATAAATTGCTCATGACAAACTATAATGTACAAAACAGTTTCTGAGTGAAATTCGCTAAGATTCTGTACATCAATGCAAAACAAATGCTTATCATACTGATATCAGAGCAAAATAGCTACTGGTTATTACCGTTGTAAAATGGCACTGATAATAACACGAGTTGTAATTTCAGTCTGAAAGAACTTTCAAAGAACTCTAGCTTGGCTGTACTATATCGATTGCAGACATATTAAGACCTCCTCCACAAAAATAATAATATTTTGATTAAATTCCACGATATTGTCGGCAAAACAGCTCCAGATAGAAGACAAGTACAATATAAAAACCATGATGTTTATCTTTCGCAGTGTTGCCGATATAAGGGCATGATAGGTTAAGATTACTATTATACTAATCCAGTTCTATACCGTAAAAAAAGATTCACAAACTTAACTGATAAAATATACGCCATATTTGCGTAGTGTATACTTACTTGCATATTCGAAGTCAAATGAATGAATACATTTTAATAAGATTTTCTCAAATATATAAGAAAATTCTTTGCTATTAAAAGACCAAAACAAAAATTTAACCTATATAGACGCTATATGATTGGATGAACTTGGATATATTTAACTGAAACAAGTTCATTTTCATTGCGTCACATCAGCTCTGACTATGCGATTCGGTGGTTCATCAGCCAATGGTAGGCACGAAATTCCATATCCACATGATGAAAACAAACAATAGGCCAATGAAAATGCTGATGATATAATACGTAGCCTACAACTAATATATCATTTGTCAACTATAATTCATTTTGTCATGAAATGTTGACATGAAGCGTGGAATTCAACATAGTAAGCTTTATCACCACATAATATACTATTTATTTTTTTTAAACCAGTTTGTTGTGAATTTTTATATTTCATGACATACATTATATAAACACGACATTTCCTCCGATTTTGATTTGAAAGCTACTTCCTTACCAATTCTTCACAAAGGTACGTACGAAGGTATATCTTGGCTGCGTAAGTATGTTTCGCAAATACATTTAGACAAAAGAGACAAATGTTTTACATCAAATATCAATTTCCACGCGATTAGAAGTCCAGGGCAATAACTCAAAAACCTTCCACGAAAAATTATCAAACTTGTCCATGATCTCATCAATATAAATGATTACACCACATTTCATTCAAATCTGATGAAAATTGTAGTCTCTATCGCGTTCACAAGCCAATTTTGACGCATGTAACTGACGTCAAATCCTAGTATAATCTAATTGATATAATCTTATGATTATGTTCTAGTACAATCAAATGCAAACCAAGTGACAGTAAAATCAAATTCAAACAAAGTATAAGTACAAGTTCTAGTACAATTAAATTCAAACCATGTCGTAGTACAATCATATTCAATCCAAGTACTAGTACTATCAAATTCAAACCAAGTCCTAGTACAAACATATTCAATCCAAGACCTAGTACAATCAAATTCAAACCATGTCGTAGTACAATCAAATGGAAACCAAGTGACAGTAAAATCAAATTCAAACCAAGTATAAGTACAAGTTCTAGTACAATTAAATTCAAACCATGTCGCAATACAATCATATTTAATCCAAGTACTAGTACAATCACATTCAAACCAAGTACTAGTACAATCATATTCAAACCATGTCGTAATACAATCATATTTAATCCAAGTACTAGTACAATCATATTCGAACCATGTTGTAGTACAATCATATTTAATCCAAGTAATAGTACAATCATATTCAAACCAAGTCATAATACAATCATATTCAAACCAAGTACTAATACAATCATATTCAATCCAAGTACTAGTACAATCATATTCAAACAAAGTTATAGTACAATCATATTCAAACCAAGTACTAGTACAATCATATTCAAACCGAATCCTAGTACAATCATATTAAAACCAAATTCTTAGCACAATCGTATTTAATCAAAGTACTAGTACAATCATATTCAAACCAAGTTCTAGTACAATCATATTCAAACCAAGTACTAGTACAATCATATTCAATCCAAGTACTAGTACATTCATATTCAAACCAAGTACTAGTACAATCATATTCAATCCCAGTACTAGTAAAATCAAATTCAAACCAAGTCGTAGTACAATCATATTCAAACCAAGTTCTAGTACAATCATATTCAATCCAAGTACTAGTACAATCATATTCAATCCAAGACATAGGACAATCATATTCAAACCAAGTACTAGTACAATCATATTCAATCCCAGTACTAGTACAATCATATTCAATCCCAGTACTAGTAAAATCAAATTCAAACCAAGTCGTAGTACAATCATATTCAAACCAAGTTCTAGTACAATCATATTCAATCCAAGTACTAGTACAATCATATTCAATCCAAGACATAGGACAATCAAATTCAAACCAAGTACTAGTACAATCATATTCAATCCCAGTACTAGTAAAATCAAATTCAAACCAAGTACTAGTACAATCAAATTCTAACCAAATCCTAGTTCAATCATATTCAATCCAAGACATAGGACAATTATATTCAAACCAAGTACTAGTACAATCATATTCAATCCCAGTACTAGTAAAATCAAATTCAAACCAAGTCGTAGTACAATTATATTCAATCCAAGTCCTAGTTTAATCATATTCAAACCAAGTACTAGTACAATCATATTCAATCCAAGTACTAGTACAATCATATTCAAACCATGTCGTAGTACAATCATATTCAATCCAAGTACTAGTACAATCATATTCAATCCAAGTACTAGTACAATCATATTCAATCCCAGTACTAGTAAAATCAAATTCAAACCAAGTCGTAGTACAATTATATTCAATCCAAGTCCTAGTTTAATCATATTCAACCCAAGTACTAGTACAATCATATTCAATCCAAGTACTAGTACAATCATATTCAATCCAAGTACTAGTACAATCATATTCAAACCAAGTCGTAGTACAATTATATTCAATCCAAGTCCTAGTTTAATCATATTCAAACCAAGTCCTAGTACAATCATATTCAATCCAAGTACTAGTACAATCAAATTCAAACCATGTCGTAGTACAATTATATTCAATCCAAGTACTAGTACAATCACATTCAAAACAAGTCCTAGTACAATCAAATTCACACCAAGTCCTAGTACAATCATATTCAAACCAATACCTAGGACATCTAATCTGAAACCCAGTACAAAGTACGTGTATGATATAAATGAAAGCAAATCCTAGTTCAGTATAGTTGATATTAAATAGACAGTATAACTGATACCATAAACAATGTACATATTTGATGTAACTTTTTCTAAAAACAGTATAACTGATACAAAGTGCATACATGTATATTAAATATGAATCTTATACAAGTACAAAGACTGTACAACTGATACCAAGTACACGTATTATGCAACTTATACCAAGCACTTGTACCAAATGAATGATACCATGTAAAGGTATAATCTTTCTAATACGAAGGGCAGATTTAATCTCACTGATACTGAGTACAAAGTAACAACAATTTATACGACTACAATATAACAACAATTACAGGACACGTATAGTATAATTTAATCTGCAAGATATAACCCGACTGAAAAGCATTTCTATTTCAATATAAAGATGGCGTTTTTACCTACGCATCTCTCAGATTTTCGACTATTATCTTGTTATATCACGGCTAAGCGCCGCCCATTTTGTTACACACTATAAAATTTCGATATCATGTAATCATACGGCATCCTCAACTAATGCAGCTTATCAAGCGATCACTTAAACCGTTAACACAACAATAGCTAAAAAAATAAATAAATAAATAATTACTTCGAAGTAATACAATAGAATACACAAATTTTATAATTTACACATGATATTTCCATAATTTATTACATGACACGTCTTTAGACAAAAATTATTGTAAGAAAGCCACAAATAAAACACGAAGTTTTTACTTTCGTCATCAAAGATAAACATGGGTGGTAAACAATTTTCAAAGGTGTGGTTTCGTTGTGTGTATTTTAATATAAACTAATATAAGCTGAATCCCGTATAACCATTAGATTTGATGTCGCGTAAGTTACAAGTAGTAAAACAATTTCTTGTTTCTGTAAAACAAAGCACATATGTTATTGAAATAAACTTAATCCCGAGTCAAACCCCACTCAAATTCCCTCAGTTTCTCCCCCCCCCCCCCCCCCCCAAAATAAATAAAAGTTAAAAGGCAAAGCAATTCTAAAAAGTCTTAAAGAGACATATATTTTTTCTTTTCCGCACCTGATTAGGTCAATGTAGTCTACATTTTGTCAGTACATTGGCTGAACCCACTCAATTTCCAAACCTAATGTCGAGGATTCATTTTACGCTTCAGTCTGTAGCTTACAGAACGTCAGGTTATTGTCCTATCCGAACGACTTGACGTTTTGTTTACAAGCAAACCCTTCTCGTGACGGGAGAAATCCAAACCTCGATCTACCCTGGATCTTTTTGGGGCGTTTAACTTTTCCAAACTACACATTAAAATAAAACAATAAAAACATTGACATAACACCAAAAAACTGTGATAAATTTAGTAGCCTATATCTACTTTCATAATCTAAATTTAAATCAGAATTAAAAGTTATAACTTTTTTTCATTACTGCATCTTGTTTTTGGTTATCGTACTCTATGAACCTAAAGAATAACAACAATCGTGTTTAGGTTGTTGTCGAATTATCATTATTGAAATAAACGTGCTCAAAAGCCCGACTTCATATTTAGCGTTGAATGTTTCGTGATTTAGACTAAGTGCAACATTTTTCAACCTTTTGTGTAACAAGTTGGTGCCAAGCATGGAAAAGTCTAGTCACATTTCAAATCTGATAAAGGGTATCTAATTGAACTTTCAATTTTTCTGTTTCAAACCACGTTCAAATACCATGAATCGACTCTTAATCTATCGTGCTTAAATGCAAAAAAAATGTTTTGCGTTCCTTGTACTGTTTTGACCAATGAAACTGCGTAACGCCAATCTGGTAGCAAAAGTGTTCAGGTTTCAAACCCCTGTCTAGGTATAGATAATACCTTTGAACCTTTGTCGATACCAACCACTATGAGTCATGTTGTTAATGTCTAATTGTTCAGATGGGACCAAATTAACAGATTTAAGATAGCTGAAAATCGAATAGAGTATAGGTTTGTGCGAAATTTCTTTCACTGTCTGTCTTCATTAGCCTCAATACTATTTCAAATCATTTTTTTGTAAGGGGAGATAAATTTAGTGGAATATTCCATATGTAGGTCAATTTAAAAAAATATATATATATATACCTGAATGTACGAGAGACTAAAACCATGTTTTAAAAGTGAACAATACTTTAATCTGGTAAGGTGGTGAATGAATAAAAAGAATTTCAAAAGTAAAATCTTTGAGCAGTAAAAAGAAAAGTTCAGCACGTTTTCTCATTGTAATCTATTGTATAGATAAGTAGACAATTTGTCGCCTTATCCTTTGTTTTACACAATATATAGAAAGATTAACTAATTGGACTAATTTCGCATTTGCTTATTTACAGGCAAAAGTATTTTGTATTTAGGGAAAAAACGGGTGACATCTTCTCAGAAATAGTCGAAATGTTCGTAAGTCTCAGTGGCCAAATATACATAAATGATCTAAATTTCAGAAACAGCTACAAAAGCTGTTAAGAGCTGCTTCATTAATATAGAATGATAAAGAATAATATTCTGTCTTATACATGGGAGGGTTTGTCAACACGGTTTATTATTTTTTGAGGAAATCAGGAATGATCACCTGATCAGAAGAACGCCTCACTTTTGCAGGTGTGGCAATCAATGGGAACCTATATACCAATATATTGGAAAGAAGAATCCCAGAAGAAGAAAATACCGACAACATGAAAAATGGCATCCATTATACCTATCCAAAAGGTTGGGAAAGATCCCACAAGAACGGAGTCATAAAGACCCCTGAGCCTTACATCCACGTTATGCAAAATCCTCGAAACGACGGTAACAAATCGTCTTCAGTATTATATCGAAAGCAATATTCAGCTAAAAAAATAACCAAAGTGCATGGAAAGCAATGTTCTGTTAAAAAAGTGGTTTCAGATCCACGACAAATCAAAATATTAGACCAAAACACACAATGTCGTAGGACATTAAAACAGTTCTTGGTTCCTCTCTGCTGTGTTCGACTTAACAAAAGCTGTGATCTTGTATATCTTGTCTGCGATGAATTCAGTTTTGAGAATGGAACGTCACAGGGCTCGATCACTAGTCCCACATAGCTTAGCGTTATGGTGAATAACAGCATGGCAGAATTCATTGAAAATTGTTAACAATTCCAATGCTCGCGCCAAGTTTTATAAAAATCACAAGTGTAGTGTGTATTGCGCAAACAATAAAATTTTGACAAGGACAATAACTAAAAAGCAGTTCACGGAAAAATCGTCAAATTCGAATTGACCGCCGTCTTATCAATTTTAACGTTCACACCAAGTTTCATTAAAATCCATTGGAAAGTGTAGCTTCTATTGTTTCCACAACAAATATAGAGGCAGGGGCACTAACTCAAAAGCCGTTCATGATAAAATCGTCAAAATCGTACTTGACCGCCGTCTCATTAATTTGAAAACTCACACCAAGTTTGATTTCCGTTTAAAATTATAGCTTTATCTACAACAAATGCTGAAGCACAGATGCAACGACAATATCCGGCCACATATCCATGTGGGCTTATAACAATACTTTGTCACATATGGAGGGGGGATGTCGGTTTACTATTTCTTAAGTGAAACGTGGAACGTGATCAAAGTATCAAGACTCGAAGATGAATCGGAAGAAACCATGGGAATAAGTCAAAGTCTGCGATTTTATTGTTGTTTTTTTTCACAGAATAGGACATCATCCCCAACCAGTTGGAGTAACTTCATTAATATGTCTCAGAGAGGGGAAGGGCGTCAAGGCTGCTTTATAAAGAGATTAGAAGATCTGGTTAGTGAGGTAACCTAATTACCTCAATGCTTCATATCTGTTCTTCTTTGAATGATTTTGAAATGTAACCGGCACTGTGTAATTTATAAAATTCTTATTTTTTCATTATTTGATAAATTAGATAGTTAAATGAATACCACAATTTTTCAAACATGACAAATTTGAAAAAAAGGACAGTATTTCATTGAAATAGAAACAATAAGCTTAGTTACATGCCAAAATCTCACGAACAATACATTATAATACCTTCATAAAATAAATAGTCTTATTGTATTAAGTTTATAGTAATTGCTAATATTTTAATACTTTTTAAAATCTTAGAGACATGAATGGCATTTGGTAACCTTTACCTTGATTGGTTAAAATATTCTTAGTTTAAAAAGTAAACCGAGGATTAATTAAGAGGGCATTTAGTACGTAAAGTATACGGCTACAATAGATTAATTTCTTGATAGTCAAAACATACAGTTGAGCCAATATTTCGCCATTATAACATATTTTTTCTGTATTCTGAATGTTCTCTGTGTGGGTTAAGTTTTTCCCACCTCACTTTCCAAAGTTCCTTTACCGGTATATCAATTTCAAATTTCAGGGATATGTAGGCACGAGGAGTACAAGTATTGGTTGTAAAGATTTAGTAAATCTATAGGCCTGTATAAACGGATAAATACAGGATGTAGTTTTCCGAAATTATTTACCCTATTGGGCAACAATACGCATGATTTGCATAAATATGTGTTTCTATGGCAATCTCATTCAGACCGACAACTAGAAATTACGATAAACTGGTTTACCGGATTTTTGTCAACGATGAACAGTCTCGATTCTCGCTAAAAAGTTTTAAATGGGCAATTGATGGAAATTTCAATTTCTGCCTCATCGATGCATACTAATCCATCAATTGATCAATTGAGTCTTTCGAATTACGCATTTCCAAGCAGTCATTGAAAATCAACATTCTTATATAAGATATATTGTTTCCTTTTCTTTTTTCTTTTTGTTTTTTATCTTTAAATGCGGCCTTTTCTTACAATTCTATTTTTGTCAAAGCAAGAAGAAGTTGCTCTCAATTTTGAAGATGATAGAAACATTGATGTATGTGTATCTTCAGAAAAAAAAATAGATCATGGAATAAAAGTATGTTTTCAGCCATGTTAATGTAGTTTTAGTTTGGTATGGTCTTTAGAATTAGATTTGCATGTTATTTTTTTTTAATGAAAAACCCTTAATAACTTAATCAATGTTTGTTACAAAATAAATCTCCACGACATGCATAATTAATTTACTTTTACAGGAGTGGACAATACATTTTACATATACTAAATAATCCGTTTCCTTTATAAAATTTTTATTAAACATCTTATGCTTTTTTTTTGAAAAAATCCAAGAGTTATATTTAAAGATCTTAAGATGGTGGAGGTTAAGCCACTGTTTGATCTCTCCCCCTTGTAATAGTCCCCACTAAGTCAAACGTGATTGTAGCCGGGGAGTCATCAACCCGAACTACTCACATCAAAATCAAATCATAGTTTCATTTATAGAGACTTTATATATTTGAAATGTTTTATGATATATGACTTTATCAATTTTTGGTGTGTTGCTAAAAAGGGGTAAACCCTTTCTCGTATGGATAGAAGAGAGGACAACAGATGCTTTTCCAGGAAACCTGCAACTGTTCAACCTTTTTCCAAAATAGCTAGAACTGTATATCCTTTTTTTGTCATATGAGACTCGGGGTTTCTCCTTTCCGTCTGACTGATTATTAACAGGCGAAAACCGAAAAAAGCAACGACGATTTTGGTAGAAATCAAAGTTAAATAACAATATGTAATTGTAGGGTATAAATTTCTTAGGGCAGAGGAGCTTCATCATGATCACAAACAGGGATTTCTCAAATGAAACGGTTGTTCGCTAACAATGGAGTTGGGGATTCAAGCATTTTATACCTTTCACAGTCGTTTGGATGTGACAATTTACAATGAAAATGCCTACATACAACAGACTGTGCACGTTAACACTCCAAAAAACACTGACATTAGAAAAGGGTAAACTTATGCTCTTGTTCTGACACAATTGCCATCATTACACACGTTTATAGTATACATCATTCTACTTACAGCAGAAATCGTAACTTTAGAAAATTAATTTATTTTTGTCTTCAAATCATAAATTAAGATAGAACTGATTCCAGTTTCTGATTAAACTATTTTTCGGCAATTTTACTGGTTAGGTTTAAAAAGGAAAAAAAGAATTTAATTTGACATACTTCAGTTAACGATGAATCATTGCGGTTAGGTTAGGTTAAGTGGATAGGTTAACATGCATTTCTATTCCAAAGTTCCGGTTTACATGGGTCACTGACTGTGACATTTAGACAGTTTTCACAATGTAAAGATGATGTCAAATTATTGTGCAATAAGAAACCTACAAATATTTTCAATCAATATTAAATCAATATAATTGATGGGATATTATAGTGCCTGATACGACCATCTGACGTGCACCTTCTGTTGCCACTAATTCTAACATTTAATGTTAAATCCGGATATAAAGATATCTGCGTTACGATGACTTCGCATAATATTTATGCACGCCTGACTTGTATCATGTATACAATTCTGCACAAAAAAGTATTCAAATTTAAAGTGCTTTTAAACCAATCACAAACAAAGCAAATAAGTAAACTATCTCGCCATTAACAGGATAGCGCGATCAAATTCCAGTCAGCTGTCGAAATTTGCTTCAATGTACATTTAACTTGGTTTCTCGTTTTCAAAGTTGGATGAATGATGACAAAAGTAGAAAGTAAAATAATTTTGTTGCATTTGAAATATTTAAATAGACAAACGGTTTTCTACTTGAGAAATAGGAGTAATGATGTTTTAGACGAATGCCCTATTGATATTGTCACATTGTAACATACTGTTTGTTTATAAAATACAAATATATAAAAGTTACAAAATTGTCTTCTGTATCATAGAAATCAAAAATTTGATAATTTCACATTAGAAGTAATCTACACGTGAAAATTTCTGGCTTTTTGACCGGAATATTTGTTCTAGTAAATCCTTCTTCGGAATAAAAAAGTTTCTTTTCATTAACGCCAAGGCGAATTAAAAATCTCAGTAGTATTTTGGTACTTATATTTTATTCGTTTGGAGAGTCAAAATAGATATTTTAATAATATACTAAACCGTTTCCTATATACAATAACCAAATCTTTTGACTGTTTAAGGTCTTGTCAATGAAAACGTAAGGAATGGAAGTACGCAGGATCAACAAGAGTCATGTTCTTCAAGAGAATGCCTCTTGTAATTTTAGCGTTTTGTCTGGATGAATGTTGACAAGACTTTAATGTGGTAAGGTAAATAAAATATCAATCTGCAATACTTACCTACATCCATTACAACAATAACTTAAATCAACAATAAAAATCAACCCAGAGAAAGTAACTTTGACACAAGACATTTGTGTAGATAGTTTAGACTACAATCCACGGGTAGCCAGTAACAAGTGTATCATTTAGGTTAGATCTTGGCGAACCGACGCCATTAATGCCTCAAATCTCGAATACATCACGTACTGACGAGAAAAACGTCAATGAGTCAAAGCGGGGTTGGTTGTTAACAGAGTGACGTCCCCTAAATGAACTCGTATGTCTTACTAGGCGATAGAAATAACATCTCTCCTATTCTATTGTTTTGTTTTATTTTTCAAATATATATACAAAACAATTTGTATTCGCTTGCAATTTTAGCTAAGTCATGAAGTTGAATCTCTATTTCTCTTGTTACCCCTTATTATATCTACTAATACTTAGGCCTAAAGCCCATTTGTTTTTCCATTTCGGGGGTTGATTTGGACCTAGAATGTGAATAGATGACCTCAAACAAGACATTTCACTTTTGATGCATTTCGTTCAATGGCATAATTATCTACTATCTGCAATTTGGGGTACGGAAAAGATGAAGATTTGTTTTTTTCAGCGCACCTACGGAGACGAGGTGGAACAGGATTATTGAGTCTGCTCTATTCACTTCACGTCATTGACAGACTTTCAAAATCCTTATAAAAGAGCGACTCGTCTTCTCATCTTTCAAACACAAATCTTTATAGATACACATGGCAGAAAATAAAGGATTGTGAACAATATAAGGCTACTGATAGCTTAGCTGATCAACTCCAGAAGAACTGTTTTGATTACGTATTATTTTAATATTTTTTTGTTCACCATTTTTTCAGTGATAACAACGACTTAAGAATTGAATTCAACACACAAATTGACAAAAAAAAACTCTGTTTGTTGCATTTAAGAAAAGGCTTGTTGCGTGGCAAATGAAATTTGTCACGCTTTGTTTTCGTTCGGATTATTTTTTTTTTTTTGCGTGGCAAATAAAATTTGTCACGCTTTGTTTTCGTTCGGATTATTTGCGTGGCAAATAAAATTTGTCACGCTTTGTTTTCGTTCGGATTATTTTTTTTTTTTTTTTTTTTTTTTTTTTTTTTTTTTTTTTGGGAAGCTCGCTAGCCCAAACGGAAAAAGATAGACTATTTTTGTTTTCACCAATGGTTTTTATATGGGCTGGAATCAAAAATGAATATCTAACATAATATTTTCGCTAACCCGAAAGTGGCTAATTGCATAATATGCAAATAAGATTTCAAGCTAGCTCGGGCCCTAATAGTCGGATCGGTCTGAAATTTACAGGATATAGATAGATAGGCAGCGCAATTAAAACTACATCATCAAAATTTTTTGATCACTTCCGGTTTTTGGCGTGGGGACTTCCGGTTTTTTCGTCTCATGTCGGGCGACCCTGCTTCCCATGTAATTCAAGAATCTAAACAAAAACAGTATATTTAAGCTATACTAAATGATTTTAATCCCCTGAGATGAAGAAAAATTAAATTGAATGTTGCGCATGCGCAGTTTTCAAAAATGGCAAATTTCCTTAAAAATTTAATAAGTCCGCCAATTATTGACCGATTTTTATGATTTTGGTGTCTATCAAAACCTTGATACTTTATCTAAAAAATGTTGGGAACAGAATTTTGATTTTCGAATTTGAATTTTTTTTATGCCCGTTCGAATTTTTCAAAAATTTAAAGCTCTATATCTCGTGACCTTGACCTTCAATGACCTTGACATTTGAGATGTAGAATGTCCTTGACCTCAGCTGTCTATAGATGTGCTGTTATTGCATGACAAATATTAACTTCCGGTTTTATAGCCCACCGAAATCTGACTATTTTGCAATTTTGGACGGTTATATTACACTTTCGGGCTCTAATGTTCGGATCGATCTGAAATTTACAGGATATAGATAAATACGCAACACAATTAAAAATATATCATCAAAATTTTTTGATCACTTCCGGTTTGGGCGTGGGGAATTCCGGTTTTTTATCTCATTTCAGGCGACCCTACATCCCGTGTAATTCATGAATTTAAGCAAAAAAAGTATATATTAGCTATACAAAATAATTTGTATCCCCCGAGAAGAAAAAAATTCCAATTGCTAGTTGCGCATGCGCCATTTTTCCGAGAATGGCAAATTTTCTTTAAAATTTAATTAGTCCGTCATTTATTATTTATGCCCGTTTGAATTTTTAAAAAATTTGAAATTCTAAATATTGTGACCTTCACCTTCAATGACCTTGAAATTTTCCATATAGAATGGCCTTGACATCAGCTGTCTATAGATCTAACAATATTGTTACGCTTGTTCCACAATTGGAGGCTGAAAAGTACCGGAATTGAAAGCTAGCAGGTTAGAAGTTTCAAAATGTTCGAAATCCATGGGATAACGCATAGTTGCCACGCTCGGAGCTGTTCACAGTTCTAGTTTTTTTTTTTTTTTTTTTTTTTTTTTTTTTGGGAAGCTCGCTAGCCCAAACGGAAAAAGATAGACTATTTTTGTTTTCACCAATGGTTTTTATAGGGGCTGGAATCAAAAATGAATATCTAACATAATATTTTCGCTAACCCGAAAGTGGCTAATTGCATAATATGCAAATAAGATTTCAAGCTAGCTCGGGCCCTAATAGTCGGATCTGTCTGAAATTTACAGGATATAGATAGATAGGCAGCGCTATTAAAACTACATCATCAAAATTTTTTGATCACTTCCGGTTTGGGCGTGGGGACTTCCGGTTTTTTCGTCTCATGTCGGGCGACCCTGCTTCCCATGTAATTCAAGAATCTAAACAAAAACAGTATATTTAAGCTATACTAAATGATTTTAATCCCCTGAGATGAAGAAAAATTAAATTGAATGTTGCGCATGCGCAGTTTTCAAAAATGGCAAATTTTCTTAAAAATTTAATAAGTCCGCCAATTATTGACCGATTTTTATGATTTTGGTGTCTATCAAAACCTTGATACTTTATCTAAAAAATGTTGGGAACAGAATTTTGATTTTCGAATTTGAATTTTTTTTATGCCCGTTCGAATTTTTCAAAAATTTAAAACTCTATATCTCGTGACCTTGACCTTCAATGACCTTGACATTTGAGATGTAGAATGTCCTTGACCTCAGCTGTCTATAGATGTGCTGATATTGCATGACAAATATTAACTTCCGGTTTTATAGCCCACCGAAATCTGACTATTTTGCAATTTTGGACGGTTATATTACACTTTCGGGCTCTAATGTTCGGATCGATCTGAAATTTACAGGATATAGATAAATACGCAACACAATTAAAAATATATCATCAAAATTTTTTGATCACTTCCGGTTTGGGCGTGGGGACTTCCGGTTTTTTATCTCATTTCAGGCGACCCTACATCCCGTGTAATTCAAGAATGTAAGCAAAAACAGTATATATTAGCTATACAAAATAATTTGTATCCCCCGAGAAGAAAAAAATTCCAATTGCTAGTTGCGCATGCGCCATTTTTCCGAGAATGGCAAATTTTCTTTAAAATTTAATTAGTCCGTCATTTATTATTTATGCCCGTTTGAATTTTTTAAAAATTTGAAATTCTAAATCTTGTGACCTTCACCTTCAATGACCTTGAAATTTTCCATATAGAATGGCCTTGACATCAGCTGTCTATAGATCTAACAATATTGTTACGCTTGTTCCACAATTGGAGGCTGAAAAGTACCGGAATTGAAAGCTAGCAGGTTAGAAGCTTCAAAATGTTCGAAATCCATGGGATAACGCATAGTTGCCACGCTCGGAGCTGTTCACAGTTCTAGTTTTTTTTGTCAATTTGTGTGTTGAATTCAATTCTTAAGTCGTTTTTTTTTTTTTCTGAAAGCTTTAGATTTAATGCAATTTCCAATTTTTATCAAAAAAACAAATAAAATCGAGCATTATTATAGAACTATGCAATGTGAAAGCCACAAATCAATATAATGTAATAGATAACATGTGATTTTAGACCATTGTTGTCAGTGCCGTATTTTTTTGGGAGCATTTTCCAAACTAGTTTATATCCAAAAGTTAGATAAGCGTCTTTTAGAACATTACCACCCCTGATAAAAATTTCAATTCTGTCTGCATTTAAGTCAGGTGGGAATTTGCGTTCGTAACTTTTGCGTTTACACATCGCCTGGGCAATTTCGTTTAATGCTCAAGGTCGGCCACTATACTTTTGTCCAACACCCTTGGTAGCGTTCGTCCATGATCTTTAGATCTTGACGGAATCGCTTTCCTTGTTCGTCACTCACAGCACCCAGGTTGTCAGAGAACTGATCAAGGTGTCTGTTCAAAAAATGAAGCTTTATGCTCATGTTGCACCCAAAAGCGAGGAACATTCACTCCACAAGTTCATCGTAGTTATCCGCCTTATTGTTTCCAAGGAAGTTCTGAACGACTGGCACAAAGCATAACGATGCTGCCCTCTCCAAGGCGGTCATCTTAGCAACAAGCTGATCATTACAAATGAGGGTTCGAATCTGTGGGCCATGAAACACACCTGCTTTGATCTTCTCAAATGATAACCCTGGTATAGCTGTAATGATGTGTGTATCAAATCGGTTATATATGATTGATGTTTCAACAAATTGCATTCCATCCTACTGGGAGAATAAAACACCATGATTCTGGGATGATGTAAGATAGGCTCGGCATCATCTTAATGATGGTTAACATAAAAATTTTAAAAATAATATCACTAGCGACTTCATCAAATGATTGAGGAAAAAATCTTTAGATCTCAATCTTTGATATTTATATTAGTATATAAATTTGTTTTAAAAATAAATTGTTTTAAAATAGAACACTGGGAGCGGTTTGAAAAACGTATTTAACAAAATGATATATTTTTTTAATACAGGTTTGAGCAAAGGTCGCTCTTATCATACTTAAAGGTTTCGTAAAAAAATGTCTTTTGTTATTTATTACCGGTTTGTAGAGATAAATTCAGCGAGAACAATATCATATCTTTTGATGGTTTGATTATTAGGCAATATATTTCAATCGTATTTTTTTGGTTCAAACATCCTTTCTAACACCTGTGTGACATATTGTAATATATATACGAATATATTTGCTTATATACGAATATATTTGCTTAACCGGCAAGCAGTCATTTAGGGACACTTTTTTTTAAGCCCACCCCATTTAGACACAGTACTTAAGCATTCTTCATTTAGGCACACGGTCAGATAAGTACATGTCATTTAGGCACATTGTTATTTTTAGGCACAGCGTTTTAGGCACACTTTCAATTAAGCACATACTCAATTAGGCACACTCTTTTTAGCCATACTACAATTCGGCACAATGATATAGGCACACCTCCAATTGGGAACACCTTCAATTAGGCACATATTCAATTTGGCACACCCGGCTCCAAGGAGTGGGGGTGGGGGGCACGGCCCCCAAAACCTCAAGAGAAGAGGGTGATCACTGTTTAGAAAATCATTAACAATATTTTAACCTTAACATACATTTCAAAAAAATGATATTAAAGGGATACTGCGTCTTAGCATGAAAATAAAGTTTTAGTTCTCAAGAATGGTCAATATGAATATATATTGATAGTGAACTTACCTTACTTTGATATATGTGTGTGTGCTAACCAGGTGACAAAATGTACAATTTTAGACTGTAGGAGAAAAAGTTGATGTGTCTGGCCATGTGTGAATGCCTGCCTAATTGAAAGTGTGCGTAAATGTATGTTGATATAGTTCAAGGGGTGCCTAAATTGATGTGTGCCTAATTAAAGGTGTGCCTAAATGAATATGTGCCTAATTGAAGTGTGCCTAATTGAAGGTGTGCTTAATTGATGGCGTGCCTAAATGACTTTGTGCCGAATTTTAGTGTGCCTAAAAAAAGTGTGTGCCTAATTGAAAGTGTGCCTAAAACGCTGTGCCTAAATAGCACTGTGCCTAAATTACATGTGCTTATCTGACCATGTGCCTAAATGAAGTGTGCCTAAAGTTCTGTGTCTAAATGAGGTGCGCTTAAAAAATGTGTAAATGACAGTGAAGCGCTAAACCAATGTATGCGAGTACATATCTATTGAGTAATAGACCTAGAAATCGAAAGAAGTTTACAGATCAGTGATTATCAACTTTTTTTTACAAGATTCTCTCCTCGGCGAAATATGTCGTAACTTCAATCGCCAACAGCACATTTATCTGTCTCGATGCTTATAGTTTGGAGTATATCCCCATTTTTCAGTCATTCAATTTTTTCAAATTCCTCCAAGACTTTTCAACTCTCCCCTGGGGGTCGATATGGACCGCAGTTGAGAAACACTGCTTCAGCTGAACTCGATAGCAAGTGATATCGTCAACATGGATCATACACAAAAAAAAATGTCGGTATAATAATATGCATAGTATTTAAAAATCTAATTTGAAATATTCATACAAAATCCACTAGAATGATTGAACAATGTTAGTTCGGCTTTAATTTGGAAATATGGCTAATGTTAGTTCAAAATCTCAGTGACCAACCTTAGATGTTTAAATCAAAGATTAAAGAAAAGGACAATCAACAAGTTGAAACAATAAAACAATGATAATAGAAAAAGAATGTTGAAATGTCACGTATTAAAACACCAAAAAAATGGTTTTATCAAAATACAAATGGTTGTTATATTCTATAAATGTTGAATTTATTTGTCTGGTAAACTTACATGTTTGGTATTGTCAACCGTTTAATCTACAGGTCTATGTTCGAAAGAAACTGAACATATAGAAATGTAATAACACCACACCGCTTATAAGCAATCACCTTTTCTAAATTATATACATTGTACTTACAATGTAATCATTAAAATATACAGTGCATAAATGGCTAATTATTATGTGATTTAAGCATGTATGTTCTAAATAAAGGATAATATTGTTGTAGCTGGCAGTTAGTTTATAATGCTATTCTTTTATTATACACACTTATTTTTAAATTGTATGCTAAACAATGTAATAATTCATAAGATGATCGCTGATAATTACAGAGATTGATCCCTTGGATTTTACACGATAAAAGAGTTGCGAGAGAGAGGTTTTGATCAATCTTATCTTAAATTTAGGGTGGATTTTTAATATTGAATTAGAAGAAAGGAAATATTATGTTTGTTTCATTTAAATTTCTAAAAGAAATCTGTCCGCCAAAGGTTTTGTTTGTAGAATGGAATCTGATCGTTACAATAAACAAATGGCATACTAATTTTACATCAATTTTTGTCCGCTTTCAAAAACATCGAGGCTAATTCTAACGTTGAAAACAATGCCGTTCATAATGCGAAACTTTAAGCCGTTGTAGAAAATACATTATGAACCATAAAAGAACTTTTGACGTACAGTAACGTATAGTATACAGGCAAAGAAAAAGAAAACCCATGACTACCTGAAAATTGGAAAATTAAGCTCTTAAGATGAAGGCCAGATATTACCTTATCGAGAAACATCATCGCTAAATTCTTGCTCTTAGAAGATGTTCCTTATTCGATAAATACACAATACGTCCACACTTTTTTAAATTAGATATCTGGATGCAACCATCTGGGCACTTATATGATTTTAATCGATCATATATAATACTAGCCTGTTTTCTAAGGCAAGATTTCAAATCAAACGAAGCCCCATCCCCATTGTCATCTAATCTATAAATGTATTGTTCACATACATAGTGATTATAAAGTTTAAGTATTTGGAGAGATTTCGAGTGCATTATTAAACTAGGAAATATTTTATCAATATGCGGAAGTAAATCTACTGAGGTGTAATCTACTCTTAATCATTTATTCAGCTCTTTGTATTGTTTTTAATAATGACCTTAAAAGTCGGTTAGGAAAAAAATCTCTTTAAATTGCACCACGCCGTTATCCAAGGGATTAATTTTCTTCACCCGTGTACCAAAATGACCTATAACGAATTTAAGAAGCGGCTTATGGCTGTATCAATTCCGTTCTATTCCACAAGGCGGCGACGAAACACCAAGAAGGCGTTATCAGATCCTTATATCGTTACTTGAGCACTATCCGATCGATCGTATCGGATCGTAAGTATAAGTTCCTCTATATCGCCCCATCCTGAGGTGATCTATGACGCTCATTAGGAGCGCATTGATCGTTGGTAATTTGCATGTGGTTATAATAACAAGGCTTCAATTAGCAAATTAAATGTCTAGATATTTCTAGAATATAACTTCATAGCATAAAGAATAATAGGGTGGACTGTGCATTGAGTCATCTTCAGAACAAATCAACGGGAAGAGGTGCATTCTAATCCTAGGCACGTGTGTTTTTTAAAAGATAAGAATTTAGGGAAACCACCAGATAATTCCCTTGTGATGCTTAAAATATTGGAATTGTTTAATATTTATAAAATTTGTCACTGTAAACACTCAAAATCCTCTTATCTCTAGTAATATATAGCCTACTTATACTAAACACTTTCAATGGTAATGTACACATCCTAGTTTACCTACTTCACGTGTTCTAACGGTGTCACTAGCCCGACAGACTGATATTAGTGGAAAAAAAGCACCAAACTTGTCCGCTATTAACTCAGAAAGGTAATTTCCCTCAGCCACTAGAAATTTAATTTTTTTTTAAGAGTGATCATTCGCATCTCATCTTCGAATTCCAGGTTCTTTTATAGTATGTTTTGAAACGATTTTTTTTTTGGCTCGTATACGATACGTTGCGATTTGACAATTCCTTGTGTTATAGTATATGATCTTCCGTTTAGATATGCTTCCATAAGAGATTTTCCGCTAGGATCAACGATTAGGAATCTGATACGATAACCTCGATTATTTTCCACTGTCTTCATTAACCCATAAGATGCAGAAGACGCCATTCTTTTCATTTAATTTGATTTGTATCAAAACATATTTATTACTGAAAAAAATACTTCCTTCGGGTGTAGGTCGGTTTTTCATTAATGCGATTTCGTCTTCTAACAACGCAGACATACTGTCCGTAATAATATAGAACTTTTAGAAGTTTTACGATATTAGTTGAGCTTTAATTAAAGGACATCAAAGAAACTCACTCAAAATATGCAGATGAAAATAATTTATTTATATTTAGTATCAGTTATTGTCCTTGTTTTTGAAAACGCGTTCAACTTTTTGGCTCGTGAACACTCTAGAAGGCACAATTCATGACCAATATTGACTTAACTCGCTGAAATTGTTTGATATCTTCAAGGTTGAACCCTATTGAAAATCAAATATATCAAAAGATATTTATTATGAATTATTGCCATTGTTCTTTAACACGCATTCGATTTTTGGCTCGTAAACACAAGACACAATTCTTGACAGATTTTGAAGAAACATGCTGTAATTGTTTAATATCACCCAAAGATGAACCCAATTGAAAATCAAAATATCGAAATACATTTAATATGAATTGTGGATCTAGTTCTTTCAAATGCGTTCGATTTTTAGCTCGTATAAACTCTTTAAGGATTTTGATCTTGGCATGTGTATTTGTAATCACTCGAGGATGAACACTATTGAAAATCAGAACAATTGAAAACATTTTAGTATCAGTTATTGCCCTTGTTTTTAAAAACGCGTCAACTTTTGGCTGGTATACACTGTAGAATGCACAATTCTTTACAGATTATGGCAAAACTTGCTGAAATTGTTAATTATCACCTAAGGATGAACCCTATTGAAAATAAGAAATATCGCAGAATAATTTAATATGAATTATTGCCTTGTTCTTTTAAACGATTTCGATTTTGGCTGGTAAACACAATTATTTAGATAAAACTTGTTGAAATTGCGTCCAAGGATAAGCCTTATTGAAAATCACAAAAATACAGAAAAATATTTAATGAGTTACCGCCTTATTATTAGGTACAATTCTTGACACCTTTTTTAGAAGAAAAAGTATATGATGGAAGGCTGAATATTTCATTTAGCTGATTGTTACTATACTGTCAAGTTTCTATTCAAAATCAATTCTGCCAGTGGACGCGTATTACCTTGAATGGCAAGGTAGGAAGGAAATACACGTTTCTATTGACAATGTTTTAATTCTTCCTGTTGCATAATTGTATTCACTCAAAGTATATCATGTTGCACGAATCAGGTGTTACGAACTAATTAAAGTTGCAGCTTAACCATTGAGGTGTATAAAACATAACCATTCAATATTTAATATCTTTTTTCCACGTCGTATAAACTAGCTGTTATGTAAATAATCATCAAAGTCATTTGTGTTGATGAAATGCTGACACGGATTTAAGGGAGCTAACTCACATTGAAAGTTTTAAAAAAAAGATAGCTTGCTAGGCAAAGAAACATGCGCCGCCCACACATCAGCATCAGATCCATATATACACATGAAAATGAAATGGGGTTTTACGCCATACTTTTCTGCACCTTATGGGCTAAGGAAGACGGGCAACGCCATGCAGTGTGCACAGGGAATTTTGTCACTCTTTTTGCGATTTCCAACTGTCGAGGGATCTTTAACGTGCACAGTCGGTTACACAAGAGGCCTCGGTTTATTGTCCCATCGGAACGACTAGACGCTTTTTCCATGTCAGTCCCTCCAACCTGCATTACTGACATGGGGAAAATCGGGCTGAAAATTCCGAAAGTTCATCTCGACCTTTGCCGGGATTGAACCTTCGACCCTCAGGTTAGCGAGCAAACGTCTAACTCACTGAGCCACCGCGGCTCTCTCCTTTAGAACACGGGGCCTCAGTTCATTGTCCCATTCGAACGACAAGACGCCTTTTCCACGTCAGTCCTGCATCACTGACAAGGGGAAACAGGCTGAAAAAATCCGAAGATCATCTCACCCTTTACCGGTATTGTACACCGGGTTAGCCAGTAAGCGTCTAACTTATAGAGCGAACCCCCGGTCCCGATGCAAATAAAAAAATTATCTAAATTTCCCAAGATCCCGTTTTTCTTTCCCGCAACCACGAGATTTTATAGGTTTTTCACAAGAGCAATAATCAAAAACAGTTCATTTAAAAGAGTTAAATTGAACTTGACTTATTATAATTCCCCCACAAAAAGATTTTAACAAATTCCCTTGAAAAGTTTTAGCTTCTATAGCACCTACAACAAATGTTAACGGAGGGGAAAAAAAACAAAACAGGGTTGAAAGACATCTAAAACTCCACAATTTACTTCCCTTGGGGGTTCGTATAAAAAATGTTAAAGGGTTTGGGAGACGAAATGCGTTACGTCCCTCTCAGGGGGTAAAAAATTTAATTTTTAAAGGCCCCCGGGAAATAAAAATTTTATTTTGGCATATGGTAAACTTAATCATTCAGGTCACTGAATAGCATAAAAGAGATATCAGATCTATAGTCTATATAGACAATCAATCAATATTAATCCCACAAATCCATCAATCAAAAATGACACACTGAATATGCAAATTTAAACAAGGAAAGTCATAAATGAGAGCAAATTAACTACACTGTGTATTAGTTGTAAATGACCCTTTGAACATTGTAATTCTTAGTCATTCGTGTAAGTTGATCTGCTTGTAAACAACAATCACAGGCATATATTACAGTGAGATTTAAGAAATAATCGCAAGCACTATCAAATGGTAAGTCGATTCGAACTCCCCTGATAAAATTTGTCCATCTAATTATGAAAAACTATTTGAACAATTATGACAAGAATAATTTTGTTCAATGGTATTAATAATCTTTCAAGAGATACGTTAATGTGAATCAAATAACAATGATAATAAAAAAGGGAACGCATTTTATCAAACATTACAAATAGTAAAAGGAAAAACTTTCTAGTACCATATAGAAATAATATTTCATTCAAATACAATAATATGTAAAATGCAACTGATATATTCTCATGACCGTGATAAAACTTATAATCCTAGTCGGTGATATACATTAGCTCATTCTTTATTGATAAAATATCATCGTTTTGACCCTATTTCTTTTCCATATTTATAGCAGGACTATCTCTTACCTTAGATTTCATTTACTAAAAAAACAATATTTAAATTTCAATGGTTATATATCTGTCAAGGTTGTTCATATTCAAGACTGTAAATTCTATTGACAACCAAGACATTTAACATAAAAAATTGACCAGAGTGTGAAGCCACATATCAAATGAGCTATATAAAAAGAAATCTAAAAGACAATTGTCTAAGTGGTTTAATATCCACCACCATGAGATTTATTTGTTATCAATTAGAACAATATGCAAGAATCAATTTCAAATTATTCTCGTAGGTACCCCCTTCCACGGCCTACAGTTTTATCTCTAGATTATGCACTTTGAGCAGAAATGTATATCCTCAAGACCAGATTCTATAGACTTAGGTTTAATACATAGTTTTACATCTAATTTATTGAAAAGGAGAAGTAGTTGAATCTTAAGTTACCTTGAAAATATTAATTTGATTGATTGTTATATCCAGTGGCAGTAACCACAAACCTTATAGTTTTATTCTGATCCCTTCCTGTCACACTAACAGTTCAAACCAGTGTAGTACAAAGTTCATTTTTTCCTATTGGAAGATCCTAACGTTAACATTGTTTTAAAATTTCAAGAAGTAAATTAAAAGTTCAGGTGATCTTTCCAGCTTCTAAGATCTCTTTAAGTCAATGTGTTTACTAGTTGCTGTAGAACCGAGTTCAACAACATTATACGACTTGTCTATCAAAACAAAACAGCGGCCGCAATAACTACAAATACTTCAAATAATACATCAGCAGGGTTTTTAAACTTTGAGTTTCGGGATTTTGAAATTTTTGGATGTTAACTAGACGCTTTGTACACAATTCCATGCTTCATTTATATAGTTATACACACAATATAATATGCTTGAAGGCATAACCAATTTTAAATACCACCATTTCGTATAGTTTAGAAAGCTATAAAATTCAAAACTTCTCAAACTATTTTACAAAAAATTATATTTATGAATGGGTTAGCGTTTTATGACAATGTCAAGGTTGAAAGGTAACAAGAAACACAGTAAAAGTGATTTATAATTTTATTTTGTACATAAACCATCACTGTTTGGAGTAATCGGTCGTTATCGATAAAAAGTCATCTTCAAATTAAAAGAGAATCATGAATTTTAATACGCCATCCAAAATTATAATAGTAACGCATTGATTAATTGAAAAAAATCTAATATGACGTTAGTTATCCATCAAACGAATGATCATCAAATGTCAGAATTTCACTAGTTCGAGGAGTAAAAGTCATCCATAAAATTTAGCGATTGGCATCCTTATTAACACATTTATAATGACATTAATAATTCTCTTGCAGGTTGTTAAGTAAATGAAAGATTTTCAATTAAAGTTCCCATTGGTAATTAGGACAAACATTCACACCAAGTTTCATCAAAATCCATAAACCAGCTCTCTTTTCTGTCCACAACAAATGAAACACGTTTTCAAGTTCAAGTGCAAATAACTCAAACAAAATAGTTTTTCGATTACATGTAGTTTGATTTTCAGTAGGGTTTACACTTGAGTGATTAGAAACACTCACACCAAATTACACCAAAATCTATCAAGAAACCTATTCTCTATCCTGTCCACAAAGAAATCAAGAACAAGGGCAATAACTAATTAATAACTTTCGGTGAGTTTTATTCTCTATAGGGTTTAACCTTGAGTGATTGCAAACACTCCGAAAAATTTAATCAAATTCCATCAAGTTTGGAGTTTGGTCAAAATCCATCACGTAAACAGCTCTCCACAAAGAATTCAAGAACAAGGGCAAAAACTCAAATTTTTTGATTGGTTTGATTTGCAATAGGTTTTGCCTAATAATAAAAATATTCCATCTAAATCCATCCAGAAACCAGCTCTCTATCGTGTCCACAAAGGATTTAGAACAAAGGCAGACCCGTTTTCAAGAACAAGGGCAATAACTCAGGGTTGACGATTATATACACCCACATTAATGTGTAAACTTATAAAACTAAGCTAAAGGCCTTTTCACAAATGTGTATTTCGTTTATTTGCTGATGCCCTGAAGCAATTTATACATGATTGCAGACAGTTCTACTTTAAATAATAAATCATATACACTGTAGATAAGTACAATTTAGAAACGTCTTGTAACATATATATGATATTAATATACTTGAGAATTACCACTCGTTCATGAACAAGCACTTGCTTACTCCAAAAGACCTCGCCTCCTTGAGTTGATATATGTCTTCCCTTTTGAAAGAAGATAGTAATTATGGAAGACCATGACTATCTAAATTCATAATTCTGTCCTCTATTTTTAAATATGTTTGATTTTTCAACATTTGATATAAAATTTCGGCATTTGTAGACTTCAATGAACATTTGTTTATTAATATATTAATATATTATTATTCTTTTCTGCACCTGAGATTGTAAGTGGGTAAATGCATATCTTGACTAGTCGAATAAAATAGTTGAGCACCCCCTTGATCCAGCACCCGGTCGACCTTTGATCGATTTAAGAATCTGAAAACGTACGCAATAATAATAGCTCACAGTATGCAAAAGAGTGACTACAAGATAAGTTCCCTTAAGATATATTATCAATTGTATAATATTAATTACCGTTAATAATTGTAAATTAATTTTCATATTTGGTCATTATCTAAGGAAAAATTGCCCCAAGATAAATAAAATGATGCCTCTACATTGAATGATTTATACATAACATTATGTTTTCTATTATAAAATGGAATAAACCCCAAGAAAATTACAATCTACTTAAATGAATCGCGACTTTTGAATATTTAGATAGAATGCAGTTTAATCATACCATTCCTTTCATGAAATGCCATGAAATGAATTGAGTTTTACGTCCTACTATTGCTTTCATGAAAGTGAGAATGAGCAGGAGTTAAAATAACCATTGAAAAGAAAAAAAAAAATAATAAGAATCGCTTACGACTGATCTTATTGTTTTTTTACCTGTCAATACTAACTATAAACCGAATTTTGAACTGTTAAGCTTGTGAATGTAGTTGTTAGGTTTCAGTATACCATAAACAACTGCCATTGAGCTGATAACTGGATAATGCGCTATTGTTACGCTACATTTCACTAGACATCGTTATCCAAAAGAGAAAAAAAATGAAAAGAGTGTTGACCTACCTTAATTATGCTAAACAATACCATTATAGTATTAGTTATAACCGTGTGATACAGTATACAGTTGTATGTATTAATGAAACCAATCATCGCTTCTATCCATTCATCGATTTTTTTTTTCTAAGACTAACCACTATAATCTTCTAATATCATCATTATCGTTTTTTTTACTTAAACAATGTCACTTATAACAGTAAACAATTGTAATGATTATTTAGTCCATTTTGAACCTGTCATATAACATGACCTAATTCTGAAACATGTGTTCTAATAGTCTTCCTCGTTGAAGTTGAAGTCTGATTGGCCAACAAATATGAGATGTCAACCAATAATAGAATGTTAAAATAGGTCGCTTTGACGTAGTCAATGAGTTATTTTTTTTTTTACCTCATTTTACCTGTGTAAAATACACTATCATACTCTGTGTTTTTACCTTACAAATAGATGTTATACATCAACTATCGTGGTGACACAATGTCAACGGCTTTAGATTTCAGGATGGCGTGGGTATCATTGGAATGTTTGTGAAGGAGGGATTATAAAAAGAGACTCGATCGATTACAATGTTTGTATCCGTCGTTTCTGGTATATTAAATAAGAAATAAATAAAAACGCCATGCAATGACAGTAATTGCAAATTCTGCTTTGGAGGATCAACTAGTTCATCCTTGCCTGGAGGGAACGTTCAAAAACACAAAGATCACTTTGTGATTGTCCTAAAGAAACGACTCGACAATTTTTTCACGTCAACCACTCCTCACAACCCAGGGTTTAAAAATCGCAGTGTGTTTTATGAACCTACATTGCAATAAAATGGCAATCGAATCTAACTCGCTAGTCCATCGCTCACTTCTACTGCTTACAGAGGGAGAGATATTTAACTATTTCAGTGTACTACATGCAAACATGTGAGAACGTCATGTGCCATAAATCCTTTCAAAATTACATGACTTATATATAACTCTCATGTCATCAGCAGATAGTTTGGCAAACAACGTAACAAAACGCCCAGTGGCAAAATAACGGTCGAGATTTGTCCAAAAAGTGTATCTATATATCAACCAAAAGTCAATGTTTATCTCACTTGAATATTCGATTAACGGGAATAGTGGGTAGAATAATTTTCAAACAATTGTGGTTCAATATTGTAAAATAATTTGATATGCCTATATAATTATATTATTTAATATGCGGAAACAACATTGCTGATAATCTGATAGAAAGAAATTGTACGATTAACAGATGAACTAATAGATAAAATACATTTAACAGCGCTCATTTTCATTTCAAAGATATTCTTTCTCTAAAGACGAATAATTGATTGTTTTAGGGCAATAAGTCAATATCTATTGAATAGTTAAATGTCATTATCGTAGGTCATCCTTCATTAAAGTACTCATCAATCATATGAATTTGTCATAATCGTTGACACGAAATAGTCAAAAAATATATTTATTTTTTTTAATATTTACAAAACCAATCTCTAGTTTAAATGAATAATCATATATTTAAAATGTTTTAGATACGATTATTCAATTTAAAAAGAGCACTTAGCTCGCTGTTTGTATATGTCATAGTTGTCACAATGAAACTATTCCTGTAGCTCAGTTAAACTACTTTTTATTTAATCAATTTGAAAATTCTGCTGATGCTCTGCCACATAATTATGACCACAACCAATGACAGCCATCATTTACCGGAATATGTCACGATTTTCTGGTTGATAGGTCAAACAAACTTCAGGACAACAAGTAAAACGTAAGATAAGTATTCAAAATGTTAATAAAATATATCACCGCTAAACCAACTGTCAAAATAAAGCAAAAAAACATAGATAGATGGCATAATCATCCCCTAAGGGATCTATAGCTGTCATTCACCGTGTTTTTATTTTTATTCCAAATATGTATCAGATAAACGCTATCCCCAGTTTATACCTGAATTAGATGCGAAGAATAGTTGTGGGTAGTTCAATACATTATGCATGTTAATCAAACCTGTGATCAAGCCGAATACGTGGTACAAAGGGGATTACAATGGTATGACTGAGTTACACATATATTCTTCTTTTCTCAGTTGTGCATTTTCCCGATTTCGATGCACTGGTTTAAAAATCTTCAGAGACCAGGAAAATCACCGCAAAATAGTAATACTGCACATCAAGTGTCAACGGAGTGCAAAAGTCCGAACGTGGTATATGTCCCGTGGTTAAAAACCTACGCTCTGAGGGTAGGAAATATATTCAGGTTCAAATGTTACCTTAACTCGAAAAAATGCTTGTGAAATTACGGAAGGGTAAGGGAAGGTATCGTTGCAAAGACAGATTCAGATTCAGCTTTACGGAAACTGCCAAATGGTACTGGATACGTGAGATTCTAATATATTTCTAAATATATATTAACAACAGACAACTGGACTATTTAAGGTCATCTCCGTGAAGAAGTTAAACAAGTAACACTTGTTCTCGTGTCTGCACCTCAAAACAAAATCGACTCTCTTTTCTTAGTAGTTTCTTTTGGAGCATCTATGATGGAAAGCTTTTCAATTATACAGACTAGTTACATATTTTAGTTTTATTTCTGTATTTTCGTGATTAAAACTTTGGTTCTTAATGTAAGTAGTAATCTAATCAGAAGTCGTTTATTGAGAAACTAGGTTTAAGGGGCATGGATCTAGTGGATATTTCCTTCTGGTATAATCTTAATTTAGACAAGAGAAGAACAGTGTTATATACAGGTTGTTTTTAGTTTGCTATGTACAAGATTGCCATTAAATTTTTTTTTTTTAAGTTTGAAAATGCAACAAGCAGGTACCAGCACTACCAAATGAAATGGTGACACATCATTTAAATATATTTTCAAAATAGAACCTAACAAAAATAAATTACGTTAATACGTTACTTTACGTAAATGAATTCATCACTTCCGGTCAAATATTGGAAAATAGATCATCGGTAATTTTACATTACCATATTGTATGGATTTTTGAACTTCCGCCTAGCTTATAACTAAAATCCAACAATAAAAAAAAATACCCAAAACTTCATCGCGACTATGATTTATTGTTAGAGAACATTAAAGTCAATGAAAAAGATTGGGGTAATGAAAAGTTCGTTTGATATATTATCGGCTGCTATTTGCTATGACAGGGCATTTAACGTTTTATTAAGGTACAAATGTTTTGATTTATAAATTGCATATATTTGGCAGTTATGGGAAGGATTGCTCTGATGAACCAAACCTAAAACCATTTACCTTAAAACAATTCTCTTTTGTTCGACAAGACAGAATCTATCAACTGAGTTGTGACGTTGAAGTCAACAAGTGCATTTTTAGATGAATACCTTTACATATGATAATGACTGTGGAAGAAGACTCTTGCTCCTCTTTTAGTTGAAATGTTATAGTTGTACGGGTGTCTTACTGGCTGACATGGCAAAAGCGTTAAGTCTCTGGGATGGGACAATAAACCGAGGCCCAGGGTGCTACAGGCTGTGTACCTTTGAAGGTTCTTCGGCAGTAGGACTTGGCCACTGCCTTGGACAAAGTTTCCGCATTGCTTCCCATGGCGCGCCTTCATATTCTTTTCTGTATTATTTAACTCCATTGTTAATACAATACAAACTTAATAATGTTTTTATGTCATATTATACATTGTCAATTCTTTGATTGATAATCATTAAACCCGATACCTTCACTAGTTGAATATAATGGACACAGAAATACTATCCTGCCTTTGATAGCTGTGGCTTGGAGGAGAATAACAAAAAATATCCTGTCAAACACACAAGAAGATGCAAAAGATGAAATTTTCGTTTTTGTTAGTATCACGTGAATCTGTGACCTTTTAACACTTGAATTCACACGTAGTTTCGTTTAAAAGAATCTCTGATGGAACGGAAGGTGTGGCATAAATGGTGTTGCGAGAAAATTATGGTATGACTGAACTACAAATATATTCATCTTTCCAAATATATCTTGGATTTGTAGATTCGAGGTATCTAAATACATGTGGATTTAAATTCAAATAGCTATCAGAAACTGAATAGAGCCAGAAATTTCGGTCTAAGGAAATACCAACAATCTATTGAGTTGTAAAATTATTGAGTATATTTTTCATGTGTACTTAGCTTTCACTCTCAGGAAAGAATGTTATGACTTTGGCAATAAACTTGAAATGTCATCGCAATTTGCATAATTACATAACTTCTTTCAAAATTTCTTTTTTAATAACTAACGGCCGTAAATCATATTATGTAAGACCAGATTTCAAGGTTAACGTTATGTAGTAGAATTAGGACGAAAGCCTTGTGTGTCGAAAGTGTGTGAAAACAGTCACGTAAATATCGGTACATATCTCGCAAAAGAAGGCAAACGTAGACGTATCATCATCACATCTTAAGTACAAAAGTAAATTGAGATGGTGTTTTACGGTCTGTGTTTCTGTACGACAAGAACACCGGAATTTGCATACTCGTTTCATTTTTCGAACAGCCGAGGGGCCTTAAATTTGAACACAGTGTCGAGGCATTTTCTCACTATTAGTCCGTCCAACCTGCACCACTGATAGGGGCAATTGGGATACAAGTCAGGTTTCTCTTGAACGGAATCTTGATGGCGTTGTTGTTCTTTCGGTGGAGATTAGACTCTTCATTGCATTGTATTTTACTTCTGAATGATCAGAAACATAAAAAGGCCCTTTTGCTTGCCAGACATGGTAATATACACCCACTGCTAGCTGGGACTTTCAATAAAAATTGCTAAAACAGTAGCTATTACCAGGATGAATACTCTTCTTTTTGTCATACACTTATTTAAACTTGCTGGGAAGATAACGAACAATATTGGAAAGTTATAGCAAAGTCCGGCAAAAATTGAGCTTTCAATTGAAAGTTTAAGGAAAGGGGAAATAATACATACTAAACAGTTTAAATTAGCTTCATTTATCCTTGGACGAGTACGAAAATGAAAATCAAGTGTTGTGTCTTCTGGGTAATTATGAGCTAAGAATTAAATGCGCTTTTAAGAACAATTGCAACATTTTTCGTCAATAATTGTGCTCTCTAGAACTTAAACGTGAAATTGGTAGACGGACGAACATGGATGACGCCATGTGGGTTTGTATACGCCTTACATTAATGTGGGCGTCTGTCTCTCTGTCTTTCTTGTTGGATTTTGACGAAACTTTGAGTGAGTCTCTGTAATCACCAAAAGTATAAACCCTATTAAAATCAGATCAATCAAAAAAATATTTTCTATGAGTTATTGTCCTTTTTTGTGGACATGAGAGAGAGCTTGATTCTTGATAGATTTTAACGAAACGTGGTGTGAGTGCGTGATATAACCCAAGGATGAACCTTATCATACCAATCAAAAATATTGAATAGGATTTATTGCCCTTGTTCTTGAAAACGCGTCTGTCTTTGTTCTTGAGTTCTTTGTGGACACGATAGAGAGCTGGTTTCTTGATGATTTTGACGAAAGGTGGTGTGAGGGGTTGTAATCATACAAGGATAAACACTATTAAAAATCAGACTAATCGAAAAACAATACTATGAGTTATTGCCCTTGTTCTGTAATTCTTTGTGGACACGATAGAGACCTGGTTTTTTGATGAATTTTGACGAAACTGGATGTGAGTGTTTGTATAACCCAAGGATGAATCCTATTAAAAATCAGACATTGTGAGTGTCCTAATCTCCAAGATGAACTTTGATTAAAAATCTTTCATTTACCGATAATTCCTGTCAACCTCCTGGACAAATAAGCTGCCATTATGTTGGCGTATTACGATGGCCATCGTTATTTTTAAAGATGTGATAAAAAAATACAAACAAACCTTACACGAAGAAAAAGAAGCCAATCTTAAAAATTCAGATCGAAACAAAATTCAAATCTCCACAGTTTGTCAAGCTAATAACAGTAATATAATGAAACCAAATTCTCAATTATCAAATTATCAATTCCAATACTCAAACTAAGTATCATCAAAATCCATTGAAAATTCCAGCTTCTTTTGCACCAACAATACTATTTTAACGCAATTTTGCAAATTCAGTGGAAATAACTCAGTAAAAGTTCATTTAAAATGGTCAATTTCGAACTTGACCCACTTGTAATAAATTCCAATGCTCACACCAAGTTTCATAAAAATGTATTGCAAAATGTAGCTTCTTATGCATCCACAAATAAAATTTTGACGTGATTTTACTAAATCAACGGCAAAAACTCAAAATCCATTAAAAATAATTGATTCTATTGGACCAACTATACACTTTTGACGCTATGTTACCACATCAAGGGCAACAACTCAAAAAAGTTAATCGAAAAGCGTCAAATTCGAATTTGATCGTTGTCTTATCAATTCCAATGCTCACACCAAGTTTCATCAAAATCCCTTACGGCTATTTCCACTTTCTTTATTGTGCATATGAAGTTGAAAATAGTTGGATAATTATGGGTGAACATTTTGTTAAAGCGAATGTGAAATCCATCTGAATTGTTGTTGGTGCGGAGCCCGACTGTGTTGCCATGGTTTCAAAGATGGGAAATCTGACATCATCATCAACCCAGGTAGTTGTGTTAACTCATGGAAGGCAACCTTCTTCTCTTATACATCTGGTTCATTCTTCATATCGATCAACGTTTCTTGAACTGTAAAAGTTGGAAATAGTAGCAGACCAGCAGCCCTCCTATAACTGATATCATCTGCTGAAGTTACATGTATTTAACCAAAAATTTGATTGAAGCCAGTTAAAATCAAACGAACTTTGGATAGCAAGTACATGGTCATATCAAACAAACCCTAAAGAAACTGTAGAAAAATTATTTATTTATTGTGTTAGTCGTTAATCCATCTACTGATCTGCTTGGACTGTTCCATTTATACTATAGGTATTTACTGTTTTCAGAATGTAATTAATGAGTACTGGGATTAGGAGTAATGTGAATTATTAATGTTAATAAATTGTAGCTTCTATTGTGTCTACACCAAATGTTGACGGACGGACCGACAGACCAACGGACCAACGGACAGGAGCTACGAGAATATACGTCCACATATTCATGTATGCAGATTGTTACAGGATTGTTAAAATCGACATATTTTCGTTGTTTCAAAAACATAACATTTAATGGTCATTAAAGAAAATATTTAAATCATAATACATGTATTGTTATTCATCAAGTCGCTGAAGTGTGTTTAAAAAATCATAAATTTTTAACAATATGATCAACAGGGAAACCCCCGTTTATTATCAACCTAAGCTATTTGATTGGTTAAGACATAGTCGACCGTGAACAGGAGTGACTACACTTGACATGATATTTGAGAGGTGTCAGTAAGGCTATTTTGAATTAAGCGTTAGGTGCAGTACAAGTTCAAACAGTCTCTTTCTTGATTTTGTCACGTGACATCGTAATATTTTTAAACACCCGCGCGTAGCTTAGGCCAATGTCTGTCGGTCAGCACCTTGAGTTATCGCCCTGGTAGGCTACTAAACGCGTTCAATGAATGGTAACCAAACCTTAATTCTTGTCGAATATTAAAGATGGGTTCACTCATTAATAGGAGCCAAACTACATCTAATATTGTTTTAAAAGCCGTACGTAGAAATGCTTCGGAAATCCATTTGACGCTAATCTGCCTTGAAACGCTAAATGTTTGATCACGTGACCTAATAACAGTATATGAATGAAGGTGTATAAGAATTGATTTTGTATTTTTTTATTATTATCTAAACATATTCAAAAAGTGGTATGGTGAAAAATCATTTACTTAATTCTAAACAAAGTGATATCCTAAAACAGTTTATTGAGGTATAAGATGTTGAATATAAAACATTGTTGTTGTGGAAAATATTAAGGAATGAGGGCAAGAACACATGTGTGCATACTTAACAACCACAGCGTCCGGTAATGTACCGTATTCACAGACTGGATGATATTTGTATATATACATGTATATGTATATATATGAAAATAAGGGAACCCTTCTTTAAAGGAATAAGGTGGGGTTAGTTTTTTGTTTCAATCGTACACATTGACATTGTGTATTTTTAGTATTTCAGACAAATTGTATATTGAGATATTATGTATTTTCGACTTTTTTCTTTTCTTCTTTTTTTTTTATTTTTATTTTTTTTATATTTTTTTTCCAATGTATTGCCCCATGGGCTGAATGTGAGACAGGACCATGTCCTTGTGTATTGGGCCTAATTCTGACCCATGTAAAATAAAGAGTTTATTATTATTATTATTATTATTATTATTATTATTATTATTATTATCCTAATTCGAGTACATGTACATGTTCCTAGTATTCAAATCTTAACTGTATTTTTGTGCGATCAACTTACCTACCAAAGTCACCAAAAGATATTTTGTTCCATGTTATTTGGACTACATTTGATTCCAAACAAAGGGATGGTCTATTTTACAAAATCCATAATGTATCCGAGTATATAGTATATATTCGTTTTGAATTGCATTTTCTTTGTCAAAAGTATTATATTGCCGTCTGAATATCTTTAGAAAAATTACGCGTAGGTTTATTATATCAAATATAAGTTACAGAACGTATTTCTAGTCAACCTACAATCTGATTGTTAAAGAAAACCAACACAAAATTGGAATTATAAGATTTTATTTGGTGCAATTTGGTCATGGAAACCATTTAATGCACTATACTTTCAGTTTCTCAAATCAAATGTCAAATCCGCTATCCTTTATCTTTGCCCCCAACATAAAGCATTAAATAATATGGAGGGTCTTCAAAATTAAATAAATGTCTAGGTAACAACCAAAGTTCACCCCTAGATGAACACCTTCATATGAAGTACTCGCACGACAGAAGGCTCTTTTAATTATTGAAGAACCTAACACCCACACCTTCTTCACAACTACAGAATTAAAGTAAAAGCAAGTGTGAGTAGGACTACAACACATTCTCGACAGATACTTTCAAGGGAAAGAATTCGTACCAATCAAATCTAGGTTGGTATACAAATACAAGACTTGTTCGCCCGGGACCTCCATTAGCCAAATTGTCCTCATATTTTTATGCCAATACTAGACGCAAAAATTTCAGCGCCTATCCTGCCATTAAGGCTTTTTTAACACAGAAATGGTAACGAGTAACAAGTTTACCGCCAAAGTGACAGAAATACCTGATATCTTGGGTCTTATATTTACAAATGGTATATAAGCATCCAATGGACACATAAGGGTCATTTGTCTTATTGTTTTCTAATATGCCTCGATTTTAGAATAAGTTAGCCTATGCGAAAAAATTCAATAAGTGCCCAAGAAAACATTAGTTTAAATAAGATGCTCCAAAAAGGGGAGATCTACAGTGGCTCAATACGACATAATTATTTTTGAATTTTTTTTTATTTTGAATTATTGACTTTATTTTCCAACATGGTGAAAAGTATTTCAACTAGGTTAAAAGTTGGTGATAAGTCTTGTAGTTTTTAATTAAAAACTTTATTTTCCACCATGGTGAAAAATGGGTGAAAAGTCTAGTAGTTTATTTAAAAACTTCATTTTCCACCATGGTGAAAAGTATTTCACCTAGTTGAAAAGTGAGTGAAAAGTCTGGTAGTTTTTTTTTAAAAAAAAAAAAACTTCATATTCATTTTCCACCATGGTGAAAAGTGGGTTAAAAGTCTGGTAGTTTTTATTGAAAAACTTCATTTTCCACCATGGTGAAAAGTATTTCACCTAGGTGAAAAAGTGGGTGAAAAGTGTGGTAGTTTTTATTAAAAACTTCATTTTCCATCACGGTGAAAAGCGTTTTCACCTAGGTGAAAAGTGGGTGAAAAGTCTGGTAGTTTTTATTTAAAAACTTCATTTTCCACTATGGTGAAAAGTGTTTCACCTAGGTGAAAAGTGGGTGAATAGTCTTATTTAAAAAATTTTATTTTCCACCATGGTGAAAAGTGGGTGAAAAGTCTGGTAGTTTTTATTTAAAAACTTTATTTTCCACCTTGGTGAAAATCACCTAGGTGAAAAGTGGGTGAAAAGTCTTGTAGATTTTATTTAAAAACTTTATTTTCCACCAAGGTGAAAAGTATTTTAAGTCTACTAAACATCAGTTCTATTCTATTACTAAACTGACTTTGTTGCAAACATTGCTTATCTCAATCTTTAATTATTCATATGGCTAATTTTTGATAAATAAAGTACAAGCTAAATATCAAACTTGGAAGACATCAAAACATTCTATTTCATAAATGTCTGCCCAGTGCTATTGAAGAGTGAACTTCCTTCTAAAATATTGTCCTTCACTCATCTCAAAATATGACTTAAAACTTAAATCACTATTCGAAAGCTAATTTATCGATGTCTTTTGTTTATAAAAAAGGACTAGCTTTACGACAAGAAATACCTTCTTGAATTTGTATATATCTGTTTGTTTTTGAAACCTGAAATATTATCTACATATAACATTAAAATTGAAACTGGAATAATCTGTATCTGTATATATTACTGAAATTATTCTCGGTATAATTTATATTGACTACTAAATTTGATAGTGATATGATAAATGTTCTCTGTATATATACTATAATTGATTAATGTAATTATTAATTTTTGTATCATGACTTCGGTCTTATCGTATTCGAATAAAATGTATTGGTATCACAATTAAAAACGTCTTGTCCTGTATGAAAAATACAATGCAATATTAAATAACATTGTGAATTGCCATTTGCTGTAATCCTAAACAGTTAATGTATAAAACTCCAATTACAATATGAGCTAACCCACAACCGATTGAAAAATAAACAATGAATATTTCCATATTTGCTTGAATACCCCATATCGGACTACTTTATACCCACCCCTATTATTTGACTGTAAAGCCATCTGTCTGTCCGTCCCTTTAGTGTAACGGCTGTTTATCGTATTTTATAATCTGAAACTAGAAAAAACCTTCTATATCTATACTATTTAGTTTTTAATATTATTAGTCTATCCCTATTCTAGAATTTAGATCTTACGACTAATGCAGACCAATAAATTATATACAATACAGCGATGTTATCCATAGAAATGATTTTCTTGATTAACCCCAAAAAAAAAAAAAAAACAAAAAAAACAAAGAAAAGGAAACCACACAACCGATATACAACAAGTAAACAAAAGTAAAAATATTCAGTAATGGGCAATCGATACAACTAACAAGCAAAGTTAATACGATTTACAACGTATATACAATAGATGTCCGTATATAGTGTCCTATAGCCGAAAGAAAAAACACGGTGATAGCCTTATTCGCACTGAAATTAATATATGATGATTTGCGGTTATCACTTATTTTCCAATGAATTTTTAGACACTTCTTGAGGATCATGACTTGGCGTCTGCGCTATTTGATGATTGTACCATTTGCCCTTTTAGATATGCCTATTTTATTCGTGGTCTGATACATTTCACGTAGAGCAAGTATGAAAAAAAGAGAGGACGAGAAAGGCGACAAGAGAGAAAGAAAATAATAGAGCCAATAAGCTTTCAATGTGAAGGGATTGGGCATCATTGGATTTGAATATTTAATATCCTGACTTTCTGATAACAAGTGTTGGACTGTCAATTCGGGAAGGGATTAAATAAAGGTTGAGTGAGAGTGCTTGGTAGATTACGGGAATTTGGCATTGGTCAAATTAAACAAATATTCTGATAGATCAAGTAATTTATCATTAGATTGGCAAATCTGGTAGCGACTTTCCTGCTGTAAATAATGCGGTATGGTAAAGGAAGGACTGTGCCCGGAACAACCGAGCGGCATGTTTATATTTTTGACACCTTGCTTAATGGCTATATTATTAATTAAGAAACAGACAGGATCCAAGGACGTTTGCAGGGGACTGAAAAGCAGCCAAATTGGTTTGGAAAAAGATTTGACGATAGGGAAAGAGGGAGGGTGGAAAATGGTGACATTACATGCACGACTGACTAAATTAGCACTGTGCAAAAAGATGGATGAGATACATGAAGGGGCGAAATTTGTAGACATAAGAGGCTTATCAAAAGTGCAGAAAGAGAAAGCGGACTGTTTGCAAAATGTGACTTCGTGATCTTGGAGCAACATGTAGACGTTTCGATCTGGAGAGCAAAATGGGAATGGAAAATGTCGTAGTGGAAGATGTGTTACGATTGGTGCGAGAGGGAACGTGTACGATGTGGTAAAACTAAAAGAGAGATGATTTTTGGACAAGGGGGATGAGAACTGGGATTTTAAAAGACTGGTCTCCGGCGACTTTTTAAAAGAGAGAAATAGTTACGTAAGTTGTGTTTAATTAAGGGAAAGGGGAGATCCAATGCAGTTGGTCTCGTTTGCTGTACGTCTTCCAAAGCTTGAAACAGTTGGTAAAGCGAGATCAAGTTGGTCGACTGGTGACCCTGTTTAGCATCCATTATTTGACTATACAATTCCAAAACTGACTGATTGATATCTAGGAAGGTAGAACGGAGAATATGAAACACGCCTAATAACTGGTTGGATAGTTCGACAAATAAATCTGGGGTTCTAAACCGTCTCGAATATTAGAATGGATTTGGGAAATCCATGTAGATAGGGTATTAGAGGAATTGGCCAAAATATTAATGGAGTGCCTATTTAATGCCACATTCTTTACTGTAGTGTGTAATATGGTTAAAACGTCTTCGATAATAGTTACAAGTTTTTGTTGTGATACCTGTAAAGAATCAACTTTGTCTCTAATTTTGTTAACGGCGTCTTCACTAACTGTACCAAAAAAAGAAAAGAAATAACTCCGTCAAGGGCAACAAGTTGCGTTTAGATCGACTTGACTTAAGTGGGGTAGTTATTTGAAATTCAAAGTTTCTAGAAATGGGCATTAAGTTTAGTAAATTTTGAGCGTAATTGGTCATATTCCGTGTATAAAATTTTGATTGAGTTGTCACTTAAGGCCCGAAAATGTTTAATTTTGGAGTTTTTGGGGTCAGGTAAGACTAAACTATCCTTGGATTTGCCGAAAAGTTTTATAGATTTGTTTAATTGTTTGAGATGCTGGGTATCAATATGGAAATTAAGTAGCCAAGTGCTGTAAGAAGCGTAAAACCGATTTTGAAGGACCAACTGAACATTGTTTTCCATTTCCACCGGGATCAGAAGTAGCAAGAAAACTGGACACCAGAAGAACAACTTCCGAACCATGCCTGAAAGTATAGAATTCAAGGACTATAGACAAGAGAAAACTAAATAAATACACAAAGAAATTAAACAACTACACAACAAGGTCGTTAACATTTCGTTATTAGCTGAATTATAATCCTAAATGAGAATCACAAATCTCACATTATAATCTGAAATTTTAACTTATAATCAAAAATCCTAAGTAAACCGAAGTTTATGCCAGCAGGACCTAACTCAATCTCTTGGAATAGATCTCCCCGATTTTTAATGCTTTAACCGACTGTACAACAAACCTTCTTTAAAATTCAGTGAAGTAACTCAAATTATTGAATAAAGGGAAATAACTTGTAAAGTAACATCTGAAAAAATCTTTGGCCTTAACAGGAATATATACATTTGAGGAACTTTTATTTTAATGACTGTAGTCCGTGTGAATTTCGAAATTATCTTTCCCTTTCCCTTTTGGGTTTTACGCATGCCTATATTTGACTAAATTTAGTTTAGGTTTGAAATAACCATTTCTCGACACTTGATAAATAATAATAATAATAATAACTTTATTCAGTAATCTCAAATAAGAGACATATGAAATACAATACATGTTATCATTACATTGGTAAATAATCATAATTCATTAATGTAGCTATATACAATTATTAATCTTAAACTTTGATCTTGTTAATAATAATGTGGGTAAATTTACATAGATTTTCTAATCCTATGCCTTTAGTATCAATAAAAGTCTATTCAATTTGAAGCAGGAGGGATATTTACAATAGAATTGCTTTTCGTTAAATATTTGCAGCTGAAGACATAATGAAATTCATCACCAATTTCACCAGATTGGCAGAGAATTGCAAATTCTTTGATTTCTTGCAATATGAAAGAAAAGTCCATTTTCAATAGGCAATCTGTGGCTTCTACACCGAAATTTACATAAATCATATCTCAATTTTCTTGGCAAGTCTATAAGATATTCTTCAAATTTAAATTCAGATTTAAATATTCGATAGTTTATACATTTGGTTACTGATATTTATTTTGCTAAACCAGTCTTGTATGAACTGGCCTTTGAGGCGTCGTTTTAATGTCTCATTTTAGCCATGCTGCATTTACATTTGCCGCTTGGTTATTCCATATACATGGAGTTTCAAGGCTTGAACATCTTAAACCAAAAAATAATCATTCTGACTTTAGTATTGCGAATTGTAATATCTCTAAATGCCTTATATCTAAGTTAGGCGTTAAGGTCTTAAACCTAACAAAATTTCAAATCTGAAAAAACCTTTTATTTAATGTAACCTACTTCCCATTTACATCCCTACAATAGATAGGAGAAATTCGTAACAAAAAGACAAAATTAAGGGGTCTAACCTTATGGATTTACTTCCTTTCTGGCCAATGTGAACATCCCCAAAGCTTTATTATATAGAGTTCAATTCGATATTTAAAAAGAACCATTGGAGTTAAATTTATGGATTAATAAATAGCATCTGACTTCATCATGCATCATTATATAAGTTTTAGTTTTTTAAGTAATTAACCTTTGGAAATTACAATAATCTAAGATACTAATCTAGACTTCTTTATTTACATCAATTTTACTACATTCCTGTGATTGATATTGTACTTTAAATCTTTGGAAATTAATAATATAGTATTTATCTGATATAATAATATTTAACAATTTCAGGAATAACCCTTTTTTTATAGGGCTGTTTATTCAAATTATTCGAGTAACACTGACAGGTAATCTGACAGATCCTTAGAACAATTAGGAATACACCTACATTTTCATAGTCTGTTTCATTCAATATTATACCAGAGTAACACTTTGACAGGAAAGCTGACAGATCCTTCAGATATAAAGAGAATAATAGAGGTGATAGATTTTCACCTTGTCTAATACCTATGGAGCAATCGAATAATTAGGAACAACTATTATTGTGTTTGACACACGATTTGGCAAATTTGTAAATATTATGAACCTTTCCTTTTATGCCAGAATCTAGAATCTTGCCACAGTTCTGGTCTTGGAATACCATCGAATGCTCGGCGATAGTCAACAAAACAAGTGTAAAGGCGTTTGTTTTTGGATAGGTATAGATCAATGAAGCACTTTAATTTAAATACATGATCTATAGTTGAGAAATGTTTACGAAAACGAGCTTGTTTCAGGCCAATAATAGAATCTACCACTATAAGTAAGGCGAGTCTGGTATTAATTATCGAAGTGAAAGCTTAAAGAGGCAACTCAAAATTGTTATACCACGATAGTTACTGTTCCAGAGTCTAAGATTAGATTGAAGAGTAACACATAAACTGGGATCATGATTTCTTTGGTTGATCTGATGTATTCATTTAATATTTCGTCTCTTCCCCACGCTTTATTGGTCTTTAAGTTATCTACACATTTTAATATTTCTGTTTCTGTTATTGGATTGTTTCATGGGTTCAGGTAGTCATCACTACAATTCTCAATCAATGATTGTTCTTCATGTACACTGATTTGGTCACCACTATTAAGATTCCTGAAATCTTTATAGAATTCGTCGATATCTACAGCACTGGGTTTGGGCTGATTTCTATTTTGTGATAATAGTTTCCAGTAGTCTTTAGAATTTGTTTTTTTAGTTCTTTTCAGGTCTTGATTAATGTTTCTGTTATATTTGGCATACTCAGTTTTGAGTTGTTTTTTGTACTCTCGGCTCTTGGTTTTTAACTTAGCTTGTCTCTGTGTACTCGGTTCTATTTTGAATTCATTCTTAGCGTTGAAGAATTCTTTTCTGTTAGATTCACAGGATTCGTTAAACCAAGGTTTAGTATTTGATGTCCGGCTCTGTCTTCCATTAGAAAAAATCGTAAATTCCAACCATTTAAGCACTTTTATTGAATATTCCGCATATTTTAGTAATAATGTCATCAATAGTTGAATGATTAACGGTATCAGGTCATAAATGCCATGGGGGACATTTTGCCAGAACAGCGAACTGTTGAGGGGTCTTTAACGTGCACAGTCTAGCCGTGGCCTCGATTTATTGTCCCATCCGTACGCCAAGACGCTTTGCCCAAGTCAGACCTGCATCATTGACAAGGAGAAACCGGGCTGAACAGTATGTAATGCCTTATTGAAAGTGATCTATATTGAAGGTGTGTCGAATTTTAGTGTGCCTAAAAAGAGTGTGCCTAATTGAGTATGTTTCTAATTGTAAGTGTGCCTAAATCTCTGTGCCTAAAAAATTCTGTTCCTAAATGACATGTGCTTATCTGAAAGTGTGCTTAAAGTAGTCTACTGTGTCTAATTGAGGTGTGCCTAAATGACTGCTCTTCCTAGAAATACTAAAAGTATGCAAATCAGATTTAACCCTGATTCCCCATTTTGACTTTTATCATAATTAGGCATATCAATATGGCGGCTAATCTTTTACTTCCGTTTTTTTATTTGTCCAAAATCTTTAAATGGACAAATTTAGTTAATTTCAAAAACAAAATTTCAAATACCTTCTATATTCTGGAACTGAAAATTTCAACTTTAAACGCGAATAACATCAAAACTGAAAGTGATATCGAAACTTTGACGATTGATTTCAGTTCGCAATCAAAATGTTTATGTATAATTAAGTTTTCACATCGAACGAAATAAAACTGAAGTGAGAGAAAAGGTGAAATTGGATCTCAAAAAGTCACGAAAAAAGTAAACAAATGAATGAAATTGAATTTTTTTTTTAAAACAATATTGCATTCACATAAATAAGTTACAATTCATAATAATACAAAAGTTAAGCCTAGGGCCTATATAAATTCTTTTCAAAGAATAATAATACGATTTTAAGAATGGCAACAAAATTTTATAAATAACTAATATACAGATACATAGATAAAAGAAAGCAGCAAAGATATTATATATATAAATAAAAAAATAAAAATAAATAGATAGATAGATAGATAAATATCTTGAATTGCTAACTTGTAGTCATTAGCAATAAAAAGAAGTTTGATGAAAATCAGATCAAAATTAGAAGGGAAAAACGTAAAAAATGGATTTTGTCCTAAGTTATTTCCGGTGGACAAAATGCTTTGAAAATAAATTCATCAGATTTATTCTCGAGGCATTAACGGGAGAAATTTTAATAGTTTTGTGTTGCATTTGAGGTGACGACAGGGCGATCTGACCAGAATTCGAAAAAAATATTTCAAAACGAAAGCAGTGCAAAACACACTGCAAACAAAAATATATAAATAAAATTAAATAATAATAATAATAATAATTCTTATGATAACAAAGCTTGATTACAATCGATGCTGCCAAGCAAATATAATTTCTTAAGAAAATTTCTTTATCTCCAGTAAGTAAATATATTGGAATATAAGAGTGGTTACTTAAAATATCAAACAAGTTCATAAATTAGTAAGTTATAAGATCTGAATAAGTTAATAGCTAGTATAACATATCACACTACAAACACAATTATATTTATAGTTTTTTTATTAATATCTTAAAACAGTTCGTTAGGTTTTGGGTCATATCCAAATATTTCAAAGTCTTGTTGATAATATTCGGATAACCTCTCAAGATACTGGTTTGGTAACGATTTAAAGGCATCAATCATAGATTGTTTTTTCTGCTGTTTTAAAGCCAGTTTATTTAGTGGTGTTGAATCCAAAACTGTATTGATATGCCTTATCATTTCAGATTCATTTCGTGGTATAATTGGATTCAAGCTGATGTTTAATGGTATGTATCCATTAAGTTGAAAAAGAGTCCAAATTCTTTGATTAAAATCACTTTGTGTAATACAATTCCAATACCTCCACTGTGTATAGGTGCGGTAATAATCTGAAACCAACATTGAAATTTCATTTCTGGTATGGTCTGACTGGTTTTGTATATAATTCAGAACTTTCTGTTGTCCTACAGACTTGAAAAAACTGTTCCTGTCGTCTGAAAAGCTCTCCATTTTCCCCACAAATTGAGGACGGAAAATACAAGGGTCGCACAAGTATATCATGGGTCTCCAATGTTCATCAGCTTTTGTTCCATTATTAGATATGACATATTCTATAAATTTCTTAAATGTTACATCATGAGCGCATTGTCTTTCTTTCTTTCCTTTATTACCGATAAGTTTAGCAGATGAACTCCAAAAGTCCGATAAAAAGAACTTATCTAAATAGGCTGCCCACAATCTGGAATATGGGTCACGAACAAACATAAAATTAATTGACTTCTTGAAAAAATCTTCACTCGGGTTTTTCATGAATTTTGTAATGTTGTGTATAGAATGCCTACTCAAACTAAATGAGGAGTTACCTTTTGGTATATTTCCGTTTTTGTCCATCATTGATAATAAGAAGAACATTTGTTTCAAAGATGTAGAACCACATTTTGGGATATAGCAATAAGCTAAGTTGGTTTTATTATCAAAGTTTATATAATGCCTCGCATAAGTATTTGTTTTTCTATTAAGACATACAGTGTGGATACGGTTTAGCCTATGGGCTTGGTCGTCGACTTTTCTTGTTGTACTTCTTATTTCCTATAATAAAAAAGGCGTAATACATGTATTAGAGAAAAGTTTCACGTTTGAGGATGGAACTATTTTACGAACAGTATGAATAATACTCTTACCCACCGACAAGTCACTTTTGATTTATCAGTGGTATAATAAATCCTTTTGATATATGGCCCTTGATCCATCACAATCATACATTCTCTGTTTTTTGTTAAAAAGGTAAGAAGCACAGCTTTTCAGGGCCACCGTTCACCGTTTTGTTGGGTATTTTGGCCTTCTTGGATATCTTTCATAGTCTTCAATGGTACCAGAACTTTAATCAAGTTTATAAATGTTATATTATGAGCGCATTATCTTTTGTTCGTTCCTTTATTACCGATAAGTCTAGCACTTAAGAACTTATATAAATAGTCTGACCACTATCTAGAATGTGGGTCACGAACAAACAAAAAATTAATTTTCTTACTGAATAAATAGTGACTTGGGTGCTTTATAACTTTGGAAAATGCGTGTAAGTAATTCCTGTCCATGCCTTTTGGTATATTTCCGTTTTATTTGTTTCAGAGATGTACAACCACATTTTGGGAAATAGCAATATACTAATTTGGTTTTATAATCATAGTTTCCTACCATGAAATTTTGTTTTTCTCTACACTAGCTAAAGAACCTGTCAGACCATGGTGATTTAGCATACGCTAAACTATTATTTAAAATATTTGCCCTATGTATGGTGTACAAATTTTACGATGGTATATGTTAGTTAGGACTCAAGCTTTATACAGAATTTGTCCATATTAGACGTATTGTAGCTCAGAGTAATCGCTTGAATAATCCTCAATGCGTGTTAGAACATGATGACAAAACATGATTTATTAGATATTCTCATGTATTATCCCAATTTAAACATTCACATGAGGATCTCTTCTCTGTTTGTTATTTACTTAATTATCAAAGGAACTCACAGATATTTCCCTATAAATTGAATGATGGGCAGTAGGCTATGTTAAGAAATTCTCAGGTGACTTTTGATTTTAATCTTCACTTCAGAAAGTAAATAATGCTCTGACCTAAAATTTGGGTTCACTGGAATTGAAAAAGATTAATCAAGGTTCTAGACAAAGAGTGTATCGTTTTGCAGGGTGGTTTCCTTCTAGCTTGATTTTGGCGGGTTGTTAATCTTACCTTATTTGAAGAGGCAACTGCAGATACCTTATAATGTTCAATAACTCTATCTGAAAAGAGTCAATAGTCAAAATGGTAATACATTGCAATATGTTTCAAAACAGCAGTCTTATGGCGATATTGAAATATCTAATCGATTGCTAGATTAAGTCGTCCTGGGCGTATCGACGAATACAGGTTACCACCATATGCTTCCCAATCAAGCAGTTACAGTTGTGATTCGCCGGCCATTTCTGGACGAAATTGTTTCGCTAAATTTATTAAAAGTACTATATGAAAAACTTGGTTTGTTATACGATGTACCGAATGCAATTGACAAAGAATACAACATGAACATTTTTTAAATGTTCGATTCTGGCGCTAACTATCGGATAGATTCTTCAAACACAGGCTGTATTATTGCAGCATCTGCAACAATTTTGGCGATTTCAGTTAACTAAAAGATGCAAACATTCTAATTTGCAAGGACTCAATTAAAATACTTTTAATTTCTTTTTCCCTAAATCAAACTGTTACTACAAATCTAAATTTAAACAAAACAATAAATGACATGAAAAAAATAATAGAAACATGGAAAAAAAAGATTTCTGACTGAGATAGGGAAAATTCAAATTATCAAAACCTTTAAGTTCCCAAAATCCTTGTCCTTGATACTGGAATAATAATACCACAAAGTATAATAAATGAAATAAACAGTATATAATTTTATTTCGAACGGTCCTGATAAAATAAAACGTAATTTGATAACACATAACTATGAAAATGGGGGGCTTAAAATGGTTGACATTAAGCTAATGCTTTAATGTTCGTGTATCTTTTGGATTAAAAAATTATTATCTGAAAATTACCAAACCTGGTTCATCCCTTATCAATATATATTGAAACAATATGAAACTCATAATCACATTATTTTACCTGCATGTAACTATCCCAATGATATTAAAATATCAATAGCCTTTTATAAAAAATTATATAACAATTGGTATGATATGTATACAAAACATATTGATGCAAACATACATCCACAAAAACAAATTATTTGGAACAATAAAAATAGCAAAGTCAATAATGAAATTCTTTTCGATCCATATTTATTAAACCGAGGCATCGCTCAGAGCCAAGATATCAATGATTGTAAAATTAACCTATATATTTCTGCACAAATGAAATTTTAAAAAGTCGAAAAAGGTTTATCTTTAATTCCATATGAAAATTATAGCTATACTTTAAATGAAAATGAACCAATATTAATCAGTGTTGACAATTTATCATATTATAAAATATATCATTTTAACCTTGGTTCAATCAAACCCCAAAATATTTACCAAAATATCCTGAGCTCACAAAAGTATATACCTCCTTGTACAAACAAATGGGAAAAGGATTTTGATATTGAAATCACCGAGAATGATGTTAAACAGCTTATCAAAAATTAATTCAATTTGTATTAATACAAAACATAAAATCTTACATTTCAAATATATTTACAGAATAATTTTCACCAATACCAAACTTGTCAAAATGAATGAATATCGCCGAGTCCAGTTTATGTCATTTTTGTAACAGTGCTTTAGAAACAAGAAATCATCTCTTTATTTTTTGTCCTGAAGCTCAATTACTTTGGAATGAAATCAACAAAAAATTTTTATTCAATAATTTCAATATACCACTTTCCTCCAAAATAAAGCATTTAGGAATTTTAAATAAAGAGAAGGGTCAATCAATGGAATCGTTTATCTTTTCTAATCACTTAATTGTACTGACTAAATTCTATATCTTTAAAAGTAAAAAAAATTGAATTACAACATACATGTAAATAAGTTCAGATCCTTTTTAAAGGAGACAGCTGAAACTGAAACAAGTATTGATCCAAATTTACAAAACAAATGGGTCTTTTTTCAGAATTATTACTCCACTTTATTGTGATGCCTATAATGCTTCCTTGTATAATATGTGTAAAACTTTTCATCTCTCTTCAGATAATATATTGTATAATATCTATCATGTGTTGAATGATTATACAAGTAACTATTCATCATTATTTTTTTCATTGTCAACTTCATTATTACATGTATTATGTATCATATGCAATGTGTTGATAATAATTTATTTATTTAAAAAAAAAAAGAAAAAGAAAAGGCAGACCAACGGAGGAGGTTGTCGGCAAGGCCTAATTTCTAATTTTTCAGCTATTTCTTGTATAAGTGTATTATATGTGTGTGTATCTTTAGATTCCTTTGTCTGAATATTCCACCAGAGGCAGGGAAGCTTCCTAAAGTTTAATTAGGTGCACATTTTGGCAGTTGACCAATCTTGATGTTTTCAGCCATTTTGTTAAAATAAAAACAAAATCATGTGAACTAAGGCTCATCAGGTGACTTAGTTATGACCTCTGATTGGTTAAGCCTAAAGACACAAGCAGTTACATGTTGCCAAGAAATTGATTTTCAATTATTAAGACACGTGTATCTTCTTGTGTCTTCAACATGTACTTTTGTGTGTCCGATTGTATCCTGCCTTGTGTACATTAGGATACAATAGCCAACATTGGTGTTTCGGCAAAATGTATCTTCTTGTGTCCGCAACATGTGTCTTAGTGTACACGGGCCTGAAGCAACATATTTAAATCAATCTTTCTTTTATACTTAAAGTTGATTTGCGATACTGCCAAAGCAGACTGTGTAGTGAAATGTGACTGAAGGGAAATCGCCCATTTTGTTAAAGGCTTAATACGCCATATAACAATAAAGTAAAGTATAGTTTATATTCAGTCTTCCGAATTATTTAGGTTACAAGGGTAACATTACATAGAATGCTTATATATCTTGAAACAAACACTTCTAGGTTTGTTAACTTTATGAATATGAATATGCATATGCATGATGAGATTGAGGTATTATATGCCTTCCGAGTAGAAATACTTTGATAATAAAATTAATAATCGTGATTCAGGGTGGAGTCGACGAAAAGAAACATTATACAGTCTTAAAATATGAATAAAGATATATTACAGTCATTGCACAGCAGAAAGTAAAAAAGACTAACAAACCACCTAAATTTCTCAAAACTTGGGAAGTAAATCGCAAATAACTCTGAAAACGAAAGATCTCAATTGTACATCTTAGATCGGCTCCCAAACCTGCATAGGCAAGGAAAGATTGCAAAGTAATACAAATTCAACCCAAAAATGTATAAACTAACACTTAATCTATAATATTTTAACATAAAACATGGAAAAATACATAAATGAGTTTTATATCCAAATTGCACAATTTTCTCATTCTCAAACAATGATGAACCCATCAAAGTCACCATTCTCATAATGTTGAAGGCAATTTGAAACAGTCTTGCACAACAACTTATTATAAAATACATAATACTGATTTAGATATCAATTTTACGTACATGTAATTTATGTCATTCTCAAACAAGATGAACCTATTTCAAACAGTCTAGGTCACCAAATTTTATGCGTGTTAAAAGACTATTCGCGTATATGTTGGAAATGGAAGTTAAACAATTAATAGAGACATAACTGTCTATACTTCACTGAACAGATCGGGAGAATTCTCAACACCAAGTCTCACTTATCGTTTTGATAAAAGTCCATATAGTATTTTAAAACTTCTCATAAAGCATTCCCGTACTCCGCTAAAGTTACACTCAGAGGGCGTGCTAATGATTGTATCGAATTTAGTCTCTTTCTCCCTTCCTTTGGGGATTTTGCATGCTAACTTTCTAAAAAGACGTTCTTGAAAATATCTTTGAATGGAAGCCTATCAAGTCCGGTGATTCTCAGAAACTTGATGAATTTCCAATGTGTTTGACTTAATGATTAATTTGTGCCAATAATTTCTCCATGGTTTGTGTTTAGGTCTCTGCATGAGTTCTTCGGGAAAAACTAGCGTTTTGCATTTTTCCACAGTTCTGGATTTTTCCCAATCCATTTCATATTCATGCAAATAAAATATAGTCTATATATAAAAAAAAGAAAAACAAAAAAGGGTGTTATTTTCTTACCAAAACTTAGCATCCCTGTTATTGAAACAAGTATCACAAATATATAAAATTTCGAACTTCGTGACGAAATTCTGGAGCATTTCATTTTGTGTTTTGATTGAGCTGTTGTGCACCGTGTAAAAATATGTTGTGTAATGTGAACAGGTCGTAATGCGTTGTGACGTGACCTTTTGAAACACGATAATATGCATAATAGAAGACGTTTCGTGATCTTTTGAAACACCACAATATGCATAATAGAAAACGTTTTGTTGAAATGTACGATGGCTCACACATTCAGTTTTTAATTAAAAACTACAGGAATTATCAATTTAATTTACTAGGTGAAGATTTTAATTCAAAATATAATATTAAATTATGTCGTGTGTGAAAAAAAAACTTCAGGAATCACCACCTAATTTTCACCTAGGTAGATGAAAATAGAAGCTTTAAATTAAAAATTTACGGAATTAACACCTAATTCTAGTGAGTATTACCTAGGTGGAAATTAAAGTATTTAATTAAAAACTACAGGAATTATCACGTAATTTCCAACTCGGCTTTTAATTCAAAATCAGTTAGGTAGAAATTTAGGTTGTATTCAAAATAATAATGTGACTTAGCTCGTATGTGACCCACCGTAGTTATACAATTAAATGGTGCGATGTTTTGAAAAATATTTAGGAAAGGTCCCCTCGGGTGCAATCATATGAATCAGCAAGTAACAGGTATTGCAGTTGAAAAAAAATCTTAATTCAAAATTGTATTACCAAACACTTTACTTTCCCTATTTGATGGGAGCCGCGGTGATCATTGAGTTGGGCGCTTGCTCGCTGACACGAGGGTTTAGAGTTCAATCTTGGCAAGGTCGAGATGAACTTTCAGACCAGTTCCCCCTTGTCAGTGACCCAGGCATGTATGAAGCTTCTAGTCGTTCGGATGGGACAAAAAAAAAACGTGCACGTTAAAGATCCCCCGAAAATTGGAAATCACAAAAAGAGTAGGCTTATGCCGCTGTCCTGGCAAAATTTCCTTCATGGTTTTTAGAATTTTAGTTTTAGAATTATTGCCCTTCACAAAATATACATACTTTTTGTGCCGTCGATATAACGGAATAAAAATTACCGTCCTGTTAAAAAATTGATTGAATTTAAATTCTAATCAGCGAGAGTTATTATCAAGTTTTCAGCCCCAAGTTTTATATCATTATTACCTCTATTTCTATGGATATGCAAACACACGTCCATTCTGAGTAAAATCAAACAACTTCACGAAAAATATATCATTTTTAAAAGACTTATTAATTTTTTGTTACATTATTGAACTTTTTTAAAATACTAAAATCTATTGAAAATGGATGAAAAAGGAAGCCCCCGCAAACACCATTCGATTATTTTTATGAGAATTGGAATAGCAGCCTCAAAATAGTAGGCTACTGTTAGTTTAAGATTGTCTTTTTGTTGATAAAAGTAAATGAATCGACCTGGTTTATTGAAGCAGCCTTTTTTAGTTAAAAATATGTTCATACGTCCAGAATCAACAGAAACAAATATAGCATACTAGAAAGCCAATACACTGTATATAAATATACAATGCATTAAGAAAAACAGGTGAACAACTGAAAAGATATATATTAACAAACTCTTTTCTTTAGACAATAGAAAAGGAACATTAAATTTATTGTAAAATGTAATTTTACTTACGGAACAGAGAATAAGATTGGTGTTATATTATATTCTTATTAGACTTTAATACATGTATCATCTCGGTTTACCCTTGTTTATTTATGGGTTTTAACTTTAAGGGACCTTTGAACCTTGTGTTGGCCTGATTATTCCCAAATACTAAACTATTGTTTTATTGTAGATATAAAAATGATACTTCGTAGATTTTTCACTTTCTTTCAAATCAGCTTGAAACATATTCAACTAAAATCAAGAAGAAAACCTCGATTATAATTTTAAATTATGTTATTGAATACCCGCTTATAACACATATTTAGAATACCTTTACGTGTATGGTTTTGGTATAAAGGAACAAGTAGTTTTGGGTCAAAGTTTCACAGTCAGCAATACGTGCTTGTGCAATTTGAATACCTTGATTTGAGTTTAATATTATTACTCTGTATTATTATAATAAATAACCAATCCTCAATACTCTATAGATAGATGACATTGTTGTATCTCTATTCAATAAAAAATATCATAATAAGTTTTTGAAGAAATATTCATGGTAATCTGACCCGGTAAATCGGAGAAATGGAGGTCTTTTATTAAATGTCTTTTAACTTTTCTAACACTGTACTACATTTTATTGACAAGCAAATACATGCTATAGCAAATATAGCTTGCATAATTAAATTTACATACATTCGGGTTACAATATGGAAAAACATAAATAGTATGGCTTTCCCAATAGGACATTAATACATGAAATATAGACACGGTATACAATAAACGCAAATATGGTAAGACAAGCTGAAAAAGTAACACACGAAAAATACAATACATTTGAAATAGCATTCAGCTGAAATTAAACTTCAAAAATCATATTTCAAATTAGGTATTGTTCAAATTTACGACTCTGGTTTTGTAGTTTATGTACCAAAAATAGGATAGGCAGACGACGGTAATCATGAAAGATGTGCATAATTATCTGGTATTTCAGACAGCGAGTTAAATTACAATTTGTTTTGTTTTTTATCAAAAAATTTCGGCTGAATGCAAATTTAATACGTTACAGATTAATAACGATTGTCTCTGAGTTTATCTGCCTCGTAGAGATATCTACCTAATAAAAGAATTTGGGAGTGGGGTGGAGGATTCATTAATGTGTTCATTTTGAGAAGGGAAGGAAATGACCAAAATTGTTCAGGAAAAAACTTCTGGCGAAGATAGCTATAGATGGGACAAAGCAAAAAGTAAAATTCATCTTCTATATACTAATGTTTTGACTTGCAGTTTTCACAGAATCTTTTTATCACGAGGTATATCTACTAGTCTCAACTCGCAGCTGAAAATTACCACAGCGAAATTTACAAATGATACTATGGAATTTCTTTGTCATATTTCAATCAATCTCCCAATTTGCTAGATTCAACAAGGGGCGACCTCCATTCCTGAACATATTGATCATAAATACGTGATTTTAAATACTTAAAATAAACAGAACCTGGGTAAGAGAATACACACGAAAGACCGATCTGACCTAACAGAATTTTCACGTTATATAACCTATAATGTTTGCGACTAAAGGGCATCGCTGCATAAAGCTTCATATACAACATAAAGTAGGGGGTTATTAGACAGGGCTATACTTTGCTAATATTTCAGAATACGACATTTTTAAATAACCGATAGAGGGTATAATCCAATTTAATAGATGGCGGCTATTAGCGGCGTCGCTTTTTACAAAGACAGAGTGTATCTTACAAAGTCATTCTGGGTAATCTCAATATTTCGACCTCTAATAAAGCCCCATACCTCACATCCATACAGAAGAACTGAAGCCACACATGAGTTGTATAGTGTACATCTACTTCGGATGTCAAGACAAAGTGAACCAGCACGAGTAATCACAGCTCCAAGAGCTTTTCTACCTTGAGAAGCCAACCTTTTTTCAGCTTTATGAAAGGTACCATTTTGATAGAATAAAATCCCTAGATATACAAATATAGATACAATTTCAAGAGGTTTGCTATTAATATTGAAAACAGGACTATCAAGTTGTTTACCATGACTAAAAATAACAACTTAATTTTTTGTACATTAATAACAAGATGCCATTTTTCACACACAATACATAATATCGAACCTATCTTATAGCAAAGACATAAACTGTCAAAACGCCTACAATTTGGGCTTGGAAACTTTTCGTTATGCTTAAAACTGACTTCAACTCCATGTTTCTCGTCTCTCAATGATCGGAAATTGTTGAAACACATACGCATTGAAAGCTTATTCATTTGCCCGTTTAACGATGTATATGATACCTACGAGCAAATTGTATTGAAGCAAAGAGGGGCAATTAAAGACGACGAAGTAGCGTTTCGGCCACGTTAGACAGTTATAAATAGATGTTGTGTTTACTGCCCGCCACTTGGCGGCGCTGCTACTTCGCTGGTACTAAAGGGAGAAGAATTATAGCTGTCATGTCTTATTATTTATATGGTCTTTGCTAATAGTACCGAAGCGCTTCAGCGGTGAGTGCAAAAAGAGCAGTATCATCAGCGAATAATAACAAAAAGATTGAACTCCGGATTAGCCCTACTAGAAGTAAGGGAATCGTGTAGATCATTGATAAAGATTAAGAAGAGTAATGGTGAGAGAGGCCGTCCTTGCTTTACACCAGAGAAAATTGCAAATTTCTCAGATAGCATACCTCTGAATCTCACGATATTATTAGCTGTTTTGTACATCGATTGAATTATTTTAACCATTTTATTACTTACATCGAACAAAAACAGTTTTGTCAGAAGAAGATTCCTATCAACCAAATCGAATGCTTTTTTCAAATCAATAAATGCACAGAAGAGCTTTTCTAATTACACTAATTAGCCTTTGAAGAATCAAAATAGCATCGATTGTGGAGTGATCATATTGAAACCCAAATTGGCTTCCATCAAATTTATGATTGGATTCAGACCATTTCATAAGTCTACAGTTTAGAAAAGTAGAAAACAATTTAGCGATTATGTTCATAATGATATCCCCCTGTAGAATGATCATTGCAGCAAATTTATAATTACAAATATGCTATTCCAAGTCTATGACCAACGAGAACTCACATTTAAATAAAAAAAAAATCAAAACATCGAAGACGGGCAACGCCATGCAGTGTGCAATGAGGGAAATTTTGCCAGGACAGCGGCTTAAGCCTACTCTTTTTGCGGTTTCCAACTGTCGAGGGATCTTTAACGTGCGCAGCCTGTAGCACACGGGGCCTCTAGTCCGGGGGCTGAGGGGGGTCCTGTGTTCAAGCATATGCCCCATAATTTTAACTCCTGATCATTGTAGGGGACCCATATTTTATTCAATAAAAAACTTGGGTAGATATTCCAGATGTGGGGCATAAGGGTGTAATACAAGATAGCGTCCAAGATGGCTACGCATCATTATTCTTGGTATAACTCCATGAGGAATTTTCCAAAAGTGCTCAATTTGGTGTTTATCCCTCGGTTTTTAAGGTCGAGGAATCCATTAACATCATTTCCGGGGTGATAAAATAATAGGATAATGTGAAATCCAAAATGGCTGCCAATATGGCCGCCGTGCCATTCCATCTTAAAATGGTGCAATTGGATAAGAAAGAGTGCCAGAGAGTGCCATTTCATTTGTAACAGATCAACTAATATTTCAGTTTTTTAAAGTTATGTATATTGCAGATGGTGCTGACTTCACTTAGGTAACAAGATAGCCACAATTGGTGTCAGTGCTGTAATCCTTTTACGAAAAACACCAATGATTAAATGCATATAGCCATCTGATGGCCTTGATTCGGGCCTTCAGACCAATGAGTGAATAGTGACATAACCACCAAATTCGGCACTTGTTTTGACCAGTTACCAATGGTAGGTAGTTATATCTATATAATATGCTTTAAAGACCTAAAATATCACAGATCATAACCTTAGATCAGTGCTTTAATACTGTAATTGCCCAGTAGCCTAGGATCATTAATAGGCCATGCAGTCCATCAGTCAAGTATTTTACCTGGTAGTAGCTATAGTAGACCCGATAGTAGCTATAGTAACCCTGGTACTAGCTAAAGCAGCCCTGGTAGTAGCTTTAGTAAACCTGGTAGTATCTATAGTGGGTCTGTTGGTAGCTATAGAGGTCTGGTAGTAGCTATAGTAGATCTGGTAGTAGCTACAGTAGACCTGGTAGAAGCTATAGTAGACCCGATAGTAGCTATAGTAACAATGGTACTAGCTATAACAGTCCTGGTAGTAGCTATAACAGTCCTGGTAGTACCTATAGTAGGTCTGGTGGTAGTTATAGAGGTCTGGTAGTAGCTATAGTAGGTCTGGTAGTAGCTACAGTAGACCTGGTAAAAAGCTAGAGTAGAGCTGGTAGTAGCTATAGTAGACCTGATAGAAGCTATAGTAGACCCGATAGTAGCTATAGTAACCCTGGTACTAGCTATAGTAGTCCTGGTAGTAGCTATAGTAAGTCTGGTAGTAGCTACAGTAGAACTGGTAGAAGCTACAGTTAGTCTGGTAGCAGCTAGAGTAGGTCTGATAGAGGTCTGGTAGTAGCTATGGTATGCCTGGTAAAAGCTACAGTAGACCTGGTAGCAGCTATAGTAGACCTTTTAGTAGCTATAGTAGACCTGCTAGTAGCTATTGTAGACCCAATAGTAGCTATAGTAACACTGGTACTAGCTATAACAGTCCTGGTAGTAGCTATAGCAGTCCCGGTAGTATCTATAGTAAACCTGGTAGTACCTACAGTAGGTCTGGTAGTAGCTATAGAGATCTGGTAGTAGCTATAGTAGGTCTGGTAGTAGCTATAGTAGGTCTGGTAGTAGCTACAGTAGGTCTGGTAGTAGCTACAGTAGACATGGTAGCAGCTAGAGTAGGTCTGATAGTAGCTATAGTAGGTCTGGTGGTAGCTAGAGAGGTCTGGTTGTAGCTATAGTAGGTCTGGTAGTGGCTACAGTAGACCTGGTAGAAGCTACAGTTGATCTGGTAGCAGCTATAGTAGGTCTGGTAGTAGTTATAGTAGGTCAAGTCGTGGCTATAGAGGTCTGGTAGTAGCTATAGTATGCCTGGTAGAAGCTATAGTAGACCTGGTAGAAGCTACAGTAGACATGGTAGCAGCTAGAGTAGGTCTGTTAGTAGCTAAAGTAGACTGGTAGAAGCTAGAGTAGACCTGGAAGTAGCTATAGTAGGCCTAGTAGTAGCGATGATAGGCATGGTTGTAGCGATAATAGGCATGGTGGTAGCTTTAGTGGACCTGGTAGTAGCTATATTAGGCATGGTAGTAGCTAAAGTAGACCTGTTAGTAGCATTACTAGGTCTGGTAGTAACTGTATTCGGCTAGAGGTAGATCTGGTGGTATCTATATTAGGGTAAAAAAAATAGGTCTGGCAGTAGCTAAAGAAGGGCTAGAAGTAGATCCTGTAGTACCTGAATTCTGGAAGGTCTGGTAGTCGCTTTATAAGGTCTTGGGTAAATCGGTAATTTTATTTATTTTTTTGAAAGGTTTGTGGGTCTATAGAAATTGTTAGTTGTTTGCAGCAGTATAATTGTTAGCCTCTGTTTCCTGCAGCGTGCATGAGATTATTATAATGTTAGCCTTTGTTAGTTGTTGGTAGCAACTAACCTTTACCTCTGAAGGCGGAAAGGCGCCTTTGTTATTGCTACTAGCGCTAATATACACTAACAATTCCGTGCTAGGAACAAAAGGCGAATCGGGTGCTTTTTTTACACACTCGACACACTATACACTTTGAACAATTCACCCACTTTCTACAACCAATAAAATGTCGTTCAATTTTTTGACTCGTTCCATTTAATAGAAAATGAAGCTATCCAAGACCATTCGTACACTTTTTAACGCCGATAAAATATTCTATGAAATTGAAGAATTTTATCTAAGGGCAAAAGGACAACTACTATTCTTTAGCCTTTAGGCTAAAACGAATGCATCTAAATGGAAATGTGAAATTTTGAATCATTGAAATAACAAAAAGTTAAATTTGTTATTAGACTCATGTGGACTCGTGTAGAAATTAGTATGTACGTCTTATGTTTAGAAAGTGTTTAAATCAAATAAAAAAACAGTTCAGTATAATTTGATTTTTTATTTTAAAAAGACATGATTCTCAAAATTGACCGAAATTTTATTGGCGGTTAGACAGTGTACGAATGGCCTCAAAGTGAGTAGTATCCTGGTCATTCTGGATTGCTCTTTGCCCTGTATATGTAGGTATTGGGATATAGTGCGCTAACACTTAATAAGAGATACAGAGCAAAGAACCCACAGGTTTTTTGGGGTTTTTTATAAACCTGTGTGTATTAACTCGACCATCAATGAAAATTGTCCTCCCCCCTCTCCAAAGATTGGTGTTGCGTGCAACTGAAAACCACTGGCCAAGCGACGAGTCACGTGAATGATTAGCTTATATACAGTGCAAAGGGACACAATCAGAATGACGAGATCATTGCTCTTTGCCCAGTATATGTAGGTATTGGGACATAGTGCGCTAACACACAGGTTTCCCCATTTAAAGAAACACCAGATCAGAATGCATCAATATTTATCCCAACACATAATTAAACCCAAAACATAATCATACACCCAAAACCAAATGATGGATACAAAACCAAATGATGGATACAAAATATTTTTTGATATGTCTGAGATCACTTGCCGATATATCAAGGACCTACAAAAATGTTCGAATGTCCTCTATAAACATCTCTACCCCTTTCTCGTTTAAATGTAAACCATCTTGCAAGCATGTTTTATCCATCTGTATGCTGTAACCACTTAACATCTAATTCACTACAAAAGGTTTCAAAATGTTGATTTAAACTCATAATTCTCCCAGATAACTTTTCTTACTCGTATTCAGAACTTGCGAAACTATAAAAGTAATTCCATGAGACATCTTAAATGACTTAATTACATTTCGTAAAATTTCAATATTCTTAAAAGCTTGATTTAATACTCTGTCTGCAGGGAGGTATAGCTTATTCGTCATTTGTACCTACATGAATCAAAACATATAGGGGTTTTGTTCATGAATGAAATCCTTTAAAATGTGCACAATATCAAGAATCTTACCACCACTTTTTGAAATAACCTGCCATTGCACATTTCCACTCAAAGCGCGAATAATTGAATCACCAATTATAACCTTCGGAGTCTTCACGACTTGAGGTGGTAGACTACTAATACTACTAACAGGGTTATTCAATGTCACCATTGCCGGCTGAATAAAAAATATCAACATGTCCCACGGTAACCCGTGTTTATCATGTCGAAAACCTTTCGTTGATGGATACAATAGGGTGTCCTTATCCCCTTTAAGACTCAACGTACCATAACCAACACATAATGCAATTATTTTCGGTCACCATGATTGCTTTATATCAAAATTCGGGACAATAACTGTGCACACTAAATTAAGTTCCGAAATAAAAGATAGCAATGACTCTATGCATCTAAAAGGATGAAACACATAACAGATAGCATCTTTCTCGATATTTTGAGCAAACATATCAACCCCTGCAGACAACGGGGAGGGGAAAGGAGTAAAATGCTTTAGAACTGTCCCGTCTCGACCCTTCTTTGCATTTGAATCTAGAGCCATCAAATTGGACGCGTTCCCATGCCAAATTCGAAAGCATGGAATCCTCCTAAGAGAGACTTCTTGACATCGGGTACGCAGTATTGTCCTGAGAGGTTACAAAGTTAAACTTGAGATAAGTTCGGAGATCTCGTATCAAGAAAAACAATTTCTTCAATTCAATAGTCAAGGCTGGTGATCTAGAACCTTGCTTGTTCCACGCCTCAATAAATGATTTGCAGTCGCATTTCACGTCTAACCGCGAGTCGACTATGTATTCCTTTATCGCCTCAAGAGACAATACTATGGCCCTTGCCTCTTTTATGATTATAGGCATGTTCAAGCAGTCTAACGGCCAATAATCCCCAAATTCAATATCAGCGCCACTTTCCTTAAATTGACCTGCCCATTTATAGTCTGACGAGTCAGTAGTTAAGTTAACAACTTTGTGTTTCTCCGGTTTCCATGGCAAGTACCCTTCCCAATTATCTAGAAACCGCCAAAATAATAACTCTTCAAAGACTCATCCATGGGAATCGAAGAAACACCAGAAATATCATTTTCTGAAATAGCAAAGCACAAATTTGAAATAAATAATCTAGCGCCTGGCACTGCTAACATAAATGAGATGCATTTACCCATAAACTTTTGTAAAGTCCTTATATGAACAAAATCACTTTGTAAAATTTCCTCTCTCTTAATTGTTTAAACTTAGTTAATTTTCCCTGAGGAACATGAAAACACTGTCTCTTAGTATCAATAATCAAACCCAAAAATAATATTGATTTGGCTGGACAAAAAACGGATTTATTTATACCAATAAAATATCCTAACCGTACTACTACTTGGCACGTAGCATATAAGGCGACACATGCTTTACTTAATGGATCTCCTTTGAAATTCGTGGCCTCCCCTATAAGGCGATCATCAATATATACCAAATTGCTCACAGAGAGTTGTCTCAAATATGACGCTATAGTTAAATTTCTCAACTCTATAACCGATCGGCCCTTTGCCTTACCTCTCTGTTGCTAGATTCTCTTGAAATTATTTCAAAATCACCCTAAAACAAGAACAGACCATCAAAAGATATTTTGTAACGACCCATCAAAACAAATTCTAGGGATTGGGACTGTAACCGATAACAAAAGTTATCAACGGCTACAAATAACTAACACGTGCCATATTATATCGACTACGTGCAACTGGGGAATCCGAACATAAAAAAGAACTGAAAAATATAACTGATTTGGGATTGGGGCAGTTACCAATAACAAAAGATATCAACGGCTACAAAAATTAACACGTGCCATTTTATGCCGACAACGTGCAACTGGGGAATCTGAACCAATACAAACCAAAAAAAAAAAACTGAATTTATATTTATAAATTGGCAGAAAGAAGTAAACGCTATCGTTGACCTATATTATCTATTCACACGCACATGCTGAAAACCACTCTATTGAGCACAATTCACCTCGTAAACAAGAATTACCCAAATTATCTACCTTTTCATTTTCTGTGTCTAATTTTCTCTTCTTTGATTTATTATCGGTTTCAGTATCTTCGTTTTCTTCATTCGCCACGATGATTGCTGCCGCAGAAAGATTAACCAGATTTTCCCTTGAAACATCCACGCCCAAAATTTGGCAAGCGTCCACTAGATCAAAATCAAGACTTTCTAAGCATTTTTTTAACTGCTGCAAAGACAGGGTTTCAATGTTTTTTCCCTCCTGAAAGTTGGCAAGTGACTTCGGAGTCCCATTTTTTCTGAACATTTTTAATACAGACATGCAAGATGGCTTCTTGTTGCCTTTCCACACTAACCGCTCCATTTTGATGTTGTTCAACTGAAAACCACTGGCCAAGTGACGAGTCACGTGAATGATTAGCTTATATACAGTGCAAAGGGACACAATCGCAGGATGAACAGTGTGTAGAGTGTGTCGGTGTAAAAAAAAAAAGACACCGAAACGATAATTAGTAATGCACATTTTTGTTGAATGACATGGATCGACGTGCCAACCAGCCAGCGACACACGAAATATAACATGTGTTGAATCAACAACAAGGAACAATACCACCGTATTTGTCAAGTGTTCGAGACATGCTGTGACGAGTTTTTGCTGAATTAAAAATTCCAGGTTGCCGTCTTCTGGACGCTATAATCCGTATAAAGAATCCTTGAACAATAACAACAAACAATCTGTCCGGTGTGCTACTTTTCGATGTTCGAAAAATATCTTAAAATGATTCCTTAGGTTTTGGGTCATATCCAAACATTTCAAAGTCTTGTTGATAATATTCGGATAACCTCTCCAGATACTGGTTGGGTAACGATTTAAAGGCATCAATCATAGATTGTTTTTTCTGCTGTTTTAAAGCCAGTTTATTTAGTGGTGTTGAATCCAAAATTGTATTAATATGCCTTATCATTTCAGATTCATTTCGTGGAATAATTGGATTAAAGCTGATGTTTAATGGTATATATCCGTTCAGTTGAAAAAGAGTCCAGATTCTTTGATTATAATCACTTTGTGAAATACAATTATTCCAATGCTTATAGGTTCGATAATAATTTTGAACCAACAATGAAATATCTCTTCTTTTCATGTTTGGCTGTTTACTTAAATAATCCAATACTTTTTGCTGTCCGATAGATTTAAAAAAAATATCTCTGTCTTCTGAAAAGCTCTCCATTTTCCCCACAAATTGAGGACGGAAAATACAAGGGTCGCACAAGTATGTCATGGGTTTCCAATGTACATTGGCTTCCATTACATTTTCAGATATGACTTATCTATAAATTTCTTAAATGTGATATCATGGGCGCATTGTCTTTTGTTGTTTTCTTCCCTAACTATAAGTAGACCAATTGTACCCCAAAAATTCGATAAAAAGAACTTATCTCAACAGGCTGACCACAATCTAGAATATGGGTCGTGAACAGACATAAAATTGATTGACTTCTTGAAAAAATCTTCACTCGGGTTTTTCATGATTTTTTGATATATGTGTACGGAAATCCTGTCAATACTTAATGAAGTGTCACCTTTTGTCCACATTTGATATTAACATGAAAATTCGTTTCCAATATGTACAACCACATTTTGGAAGATAGCAATATGCTTATTTCGTTTTTTTTTATCAGATTGTATGCCATGCTTTTCATAATTTTGGGGTTTTCTACTTTGGCAAAGACTGTGGATACGGCTTAGTCTTATTTCCTGGTTGTCGACTTTCGTTGAACTTCTTTCCTACAATGATAAAGCATCATGAAATTTGTGTACCAGATCAATTGACGGAATTACTGTGCATACTTAATGAGGAGTCATCTTTTGGTATATTTCCATTTTTTTTCATATTTGATATTAACATGAAAATTCGTTTCCAAAATGTACAACCACATTTTGGAAGATAGCAATATGCTATTTAAGTTTTTATCATAATGAATGCCATGCATTTCATAACAATTAAGATGATAAAAAATCTTGTAAAGTGTTGTCCCTCTAAATGATATTTGTTGAAACTGTCAAGTGCGTTTGGTAAATCTAATTAAAATTTGGGTATGGTCACCTGACTTCTCCCCGAAATCCAATGGCTTTTAATGGTAAATAATAATGATGGCGGATATTTTCCTTCTGTGGGATTTTAAAATGCTTATTTTACTGTGCTGACAACATGAAATGTACACAAAATTTATAAATTTGTATCTTTAAGAGCGTATTTTGAGTTAAAATTGTTGTATCTTTGTCGATTGTTTAAGTGACATAATACATAGTAAGAGTTCGTCAAGCATCGTGCTGGCGTTCATCTGACAAAGGTGTTGATACAAACCTTACTGGGTTGTCGATGCACATCTTCGTGAATCTGGCTGAAATTTGAAAATTGTTCAAGACTTGATACACCAATGCTTTTCTGAATAGCAACGGTTATACTAATGATGGACTGTTTCTTGGTATTTTGAGCCTGTTGTAGATAAGCAAAGAGGTGATAAGATGCATAACATGCGAAATCTGAACATGCCAGGCCAAACGGGTATATTACTAACAGATTGAACATTTTCAGAACACTGTTAATTGCTTATCTGGTGTTAAAAGTATCTTGAGCAGGTTCCTTCTGGAATTCTGTTTGACAATTGTAAACTTACCTTTTTAATAAAATAAACTTCAGATGCATTATAAAGTCCAAGAAGTCCAACTGGAAAAAATAAATAATTAGTCAAAACAGCATCCTGGTGGCGACATTTTTCTGATCTAAGTCGTCCTGGGCGTATTGATGAATGACAGTTACCACTAGTTGGATTATATAACAAAAAATCTAATCCATGTTTAACCCATGCATATACAGATGGTAATATTGTCAAGTTTAGGGCAAAACATAATAATATAATATCGCAACTTTATGTTAGCTTCATTTGTGTCGCTAGTCTAGTATAGAATCACCATAAAAGCAAAATTTCAGATACATTTAGATATCCTTCTCAATACGCATACCATTAATTGAAGCCTACTCAATTCTTAGTTTGGTTATAACACCTATTAGCATTCTTTAAATCAGCTTAACTATAAACACAACCTACCCATTCAGAGATAACAACTGACCTAACTAACAACAGAAACAACTACCAGCCCACTGACGCTAACTAGTTCTCACCCTTAAGGAAGAAGAACCCTTTGTTAAGGTGTTCACCCAGGTTTTGCAGTGTCTTTATCATTTGGCAATCCTTACTCTTCAGCAGCCAGGTCCCTTCAAACGCCAAGTCTATTAGTTGGATAGTTTTAGCTAATGTCACCAACAAACACAAGACAATATTATGGAATTCTGTGTGTAGTGACAGTTAAGCTGATGTTGATAAAATGTAGTGGTTTACTTTCATTTTAACTAGTTCAAAATTTTCATGGTCATGCTATTTTGAATATTTGTGCAGAAACCAAGTATTGGCCAGGCTTTCATGTGAGGTATTACAAAGTTTTTAACCAGATTTCTGGAAAAAGTTATGGAAGGTTGAATTTCGTGATTTAACATGGAAATAGATGGCAAATGAATTGATGGACTGGGTCGATTTTTCCTCTTCCTCTTCTGGAATGTCTTCTGGGTCTTTCGAGTTGGGGATGGAAGAGACAGAAGGCAAAATAGCATCCACATGTGCTGTGAGTGTGCACTGTAAAAAATAAATCTGTAACTTAACGGAAATTACTGGCAGCTGCCATTTGCCAGACTTTTCTGTTTATCAACAGAAAAGTTTAGTTGACTTACAGATCCGTTTCAAAACAGAATAACCTGTAATGTTAGGACTCTGTTAGTTAACAGAAAAGTCTGGCAAATGGTAGCTGCCAGTAATTTCCGTTGATTTACAGATCTGTTGTAAATCAGTAAAGTCTGTTTAGTAACGGTTCTGTTGAAATACAGCAAAGTCTGGCAAATGGTAGCTGCCAGTAATTTCCGTTGATTTACAGATCTGTTGTAAATCAGTAAAGTCTGTTAAGTAACGGTTCTGTTGAAATACAGCAAAGTCTGGCAAATGGTAGCTGCCAGTAATTTCCGTTGATTTACAGATCTGTTGTAAATCAGTAAAGTCTGTTAAGTAACGGTTCTGTTGAAATACAGCAAAGTCTGGCAAATAGTAGCTGCCAGTTATTTCCGTGGATTTACAAATCTGTTGTAAATCAGTAAAGTCTGTTAAGTAACGGTTCTGTTGGAATACAGAAAAGTCTGGCAAATGGTATACCTGCCAAAAAGATTGCCGGGAAGTAAAAAGTAACAATAATGAATTGATGATTGATGTAATTAGCATAGTGTAACTTAAAATACAAGCTTCATTGCAACAAACTTTACAATCAGACAATTTTACACATAATGTTCCAACATAAAAATAGATACACATTATGACACAAAATAAATCTTGAATGGATTGGAAAGAGGTTTTCTTGCCTTTTTGTGTATATCAGGAACACTTAAAAAATTCTTTTTGAGACATTCAAACTTTTCACCTTTTCGTTCTTGTTGTTTCAGAAAAATGTAACCGGATAGGAAGTCAACTGCGAGACGTTGACTATGATGATCACGTTTAAGGCGTTATATCTTGTTATTTTCTTATATCGAGTGGTATAATTGTCATAGAGTTATAATAACTCAAACGATCATCCAAGTCACTCAACATCTCACAGTTGATGTCATATCTGGTTATGTTTTTCTGGAATAACAGGAACCAACGAGTGGGAAGTGCCCATGATACACACAAATAGCCTAAAAAACCTCTTTACAATCCCTTTAAATGATATTTGTCTTTTACCATTTTTTAAAATAGAAAATGAAGACACTATGACACTCATAATTTGGTAATTCCTATCATTCAGACACTCGAATGAAAGAGCAAATATTTGAACAGTATTATCAAAATTGTGAACCTAAGAACAAATTAATTCCATCTAACACAAAATCATGACTTTTGAATCATTCACTCATTCATTCATCTGAGCTTTTTTCTCAGCATTTGTTTTAAAAGCAACATAATCAGCATAAAGATAACAAAAAATAATAAAAACAAAATATTTCCATCATAGACTATTAGTCACACCAAAAGGCTTTACAATACGCCTACATAAGCAAATTTCAGTTTGGAATGTCTTAATTATCAACCTTCTATTCTTCAAGCACAACTATTCAATTTTCATCAACATATGAAAGTATGCAAAATTCAAATCAATAAAGTAGTTTTTATTACGCTCCCAAGACTATTTTTAAAAATATATTTGAATAGTCAACTCAAAATTCTTTCAAAGCCGTTTTGTGTTACTCCAGACTAAGGAGACTAACTTGTACACTGCCTTGAGTCAACAAAACATGGTATTTGAATGCAGGTCATAAATCACATAACAGAATCCTTACATTATCCGATAAATGCAAAAAAAACAACTCAATAATTATCCACAAACAAGGGATTGGAAAGAGGTTTTATCTGCCTTTTTGTGTGTATCAGGGTCGCTTTCCTGTTATTCCAGAAAAACGAAACCTGATATGACATCAACTGTGAGATGTTGAATGACTAGGATGATTGCGTACAAGGCGTTATACATAGTTTTTGAAACACCTGATATAAGATATTACAAGGTATAAAGCCTTGTACACAATCACCCATGTCACTCAAGGTTTCACAGTCTGCGTCATATCTGGTTAAGTTTTTCTGGAATGACAGGAACCATGGTCATAAGGATAATAGAAGTTAGAACCGTCCCTGATATACACAAAAAAGCGTTTTATGTTTTATGATGTCAACTGTGGGGAAAATCTCGCGAGCTACTATAAATATCTATGCAATTCCTCACAGGTGACGTTAGTGTTAATGGAATTGGAAACCACAGAAGTCGGAATAAAAAATGGAATGGTGCAAATTGATGCTATCAATTTCCAAAATACACATATAAAGTTTAGAAAACCTCTTTACAATCCCTACAAATATTCATATATCTACATAAAAATAGTTCAATAGTCTAACTTCCTCATAGTAACTTTTTTCTAAATCATATTTGAAAGATAGCCATATTTTGATGAAATCTGCAATTTCATCATCAACATCCCCCTCTTCCTCAGATTTCAACTTGAGTACAAATCTGAAAATTATAATATGAAATAAGTTTTGTCTATTTTAAGAAAGGAAACCAAAAAACCAAAGTCACTAGTCTAATTCACAGGTGCGTGGGGACAGGATAGCCTATACCTGGGACCTATGTGTTCCCTATGAAGTTTAAATTCTGTAATATTAACGTTTATTTGGAAAAAAAAATCACCCATTGCCCACTGCATGCCTCTGCCAAATATGAACTAAGTCTGTACGTAGGCTAGTGGATTTATCTCCAGATTCACAAGCTATGCAACGTCTTTTTACAGACTGGACAGTCATACATGATTGCTTAATACCGACACTTTGTAAATAAACAAAATATTATATCAAATAGGCCTATAACACGTGGTCTACAAGTAGGCTACAACACAAGGGTCCAAGGGAAAATAGCAAAGCAAAGCATCTTTTTTTAGACTTCGGTTCGTTAGATCTGACATGTACTCAATGTAGTATATTCTGTTTCTTAAAACAAATGACAATGCCCTACACTTGCTTACATTCAAATGAAAACATTTAACTGGTATTACCTTGGGAATCCATTATTTATTTACTGACTTTGATGAACGGTGTTTGGGCTCCAACATTCCAGTAAAATTAGCGCCGCTTTGGAAAACATTACTAAACGCATGCGCAATTAAACCTCGTTCCAACTTCCATCATTTGACGGAATTACCTGTAAACCACCACCAATTTTTTGTACACGCTGAAAGCTCTTAAATTTATTGCATGTGGTCAAAGTGGGAATAACTCATAGACATTTTCAGGGAAAACAGTCATAAATGTACAGGTTTTTTTGGTGTTTAAATACAGAGAAGCCTGTAGTAGGCCTACTGCAGCCTTCGCATTTCTCTGGCAGATTTTCAACTGAAAATTGGCCTATATTCTTCTTCTATGTAGGCCCTTTTAGTCTCGGTCATAGCCTAATTATTTAATTAAATATTATATCGTGGTTGGTGAAAAATAGGTTGGTTTTTCTCGGACAATAACTTAAACAAACGTTGGATTTGAGGTGGTGTTTGTAGGCTTAATGAGCAAGGATTTTTTTTCAGTGGGCAATCAGAACAAAAGTTTATAATTTACATGTTCTCTGTTTATTAACAGACTGAAAAATAACATGTTTAGGCCTACCTTTAACTTTTTCTGTTAAAAAATATGAATGTGTTTTAACAGAAAATATAGGGAAAACTTGAATGTTTTTTTATATTTTTCTTTGTTCACAGAATTCTTTTCATTAACAAACTGCAAAATGACGTGTTTTAATGTTAACAATTCTGTTAAAAAACAGAACTGTATTTGAACAAAAAATACTGGGAAAACTTGAATGTTTTTTTACATTTTTCTCTGTTTACAAAATTCTGTTTATTAACAAACTGCAAAATGACGTGTTTCAATGTTAACAATTCTGTTAAAAAACAGAACTGTATTTTAACAAAAAATACTGGGAAAACTTGAATGTTTATTTACATTTTTCTCTGTTCACAGAATTCTGTTTATTAACAAACTGAAAAATAACATGTTAATTCTGTTAAAAAACCCAGACAATTCTGTTAAAAAAACATAACTGTATTTTAACAGAAAAAACTGGGAAAACTTGAATGTTAATTTACATTTTTCTCGGTTTACCGAATTCTGTTAATTAACAAACTGTACAATAACATAATTTAACGTCTGTCAATTTATTTTTATCGATTTTACATTAAAATCTGTATTTACACAGACAAAAATAAAACAGATGTGTTATAACGAATTAAATTGTTAATTTACGTACAAATATGTGAATTAACAGATAAAATGTCTGTTGAATTACAGCCACTTTTTACAGTGTGGTGTGTGTCTGCTACTCACTCGATTGACCTTACTGGAAGACACTTCCGGAAGAATATCTTCTTTAGAAGCTGCAAATCGAGTTCGCCTCCGAAAGCAGAAAAAAGCTTTGATCCCAATTAAAAACAGAGTTTCCTCCCCTCATAATTTTATATTATTAATCCCATTCTCCTCTATGGAGTATCAGTATAGGTTTTTATAAGTAGACCGATATTGAACAAGTATAATTTTTACTGGGGATGCATAAAACTGCTACATCTATTGGGAGCTTAATTGAATGACGTGGGCGCTATATCACTTTACAGGGACGTTACAGGGTCATAAAATGAAAGTACAAGATAGTTCATTTGTTTCTATCGCGTGACCGTTTAACGACGGAATTTTTTGATGCGCAAGCAATTTGAGATGGCGTCTGAGCGATTGAAATTCTTGAAAAGAAACTTTGGCGCAAGCAAAGGCGTGACATGGATGGTGTAAGGTAATAATGATGGTCTGACTGAACTACGAAAACATCCATTTTTCCAAATATATCGAGGTTTAGTGGACTCGAGCTATGCAAATATGTTTAAAACTCCGCACCCGCGAAGATGCGGAAAATCACAAGTTTTTTGGTTCCTAGTTTGAATGGGAGAAGATTGACATAGACATATCATTATCTGCACAAGATCCAGAAGTAAAACTGGTAGTAAATGTTATCACAGATACAATTCCTGAATCACGAATAGAATACCTGATAAAAAGCATATCCTCATGGATGAAATTGAAATAGAATACATTTCATTAACAAGGTGAAGAAAAAGATACTTCGAAGACAGAAGTTAAAGATCATGCAGGGAATTTCCTTATACAGCATGAACAACAAAAATATTTTTCTGAATAATTCAATAGTCTTGAGAAGAATGAAAGTGTGAAGAAGAACAGTAAACTTATAATCCATATCCATATTTACAGAATGGAGAAATATTAGAAGAAGGATGACTTGAAAGAGCTGACATACCTCAGAGTACCAAACATCCTGTAGTCTTACCGAGGGAATCAATAATTACAGCACTAATACTAGATGATATACTAGTACACAGAAAACTTGGTCACCTTGGTAAAAACTCCATGTTAGCTCAATTAAGAGAGAAGTATTGGGTGTTGCAAGTTGTTACTGCAATAAAGCAATTAGTGAACAAATGTGTTACTTGCAGGAAAAAGCAAGCAAAGACTTGATACCAAAATGTGGCTGATCTTCCTGTGAAACGTTTTGCTGTAAATGAGCCACCATTTGGCCACACAGGAATTTTTTTGAACCCATAGATATCAAAAGAGGACGCACAATAGTGAAGAGATATGGAGTCATCTTTTCTTGCTTATAAATCCGTGCAATACATTTAGAAGTGGCACATTCACTTCACAGATTCTCGTGTAAATGCTGTCAAAAGATGTTTATACAGAAGAGGAAAGGTTAAATCCATATTGACAGATAATGGTACCAATTTTGTTGCCGCATCAAAAGAGTTAATAGACATTGATTGGACATTTTACCCTCCCTCTGGGTCACATTTCGGAGGTATATGGAAGCGGCAGATTAGAACAATCAGGAAGATTATGTTTTCACTCATGAAAGAACAAATTATAATCCTTAACGATGAAAATCTGCAGACACTTTTCTGTGAAATTGAGCATATTGTGAATAGTCGACCAATATCGCGAAACTCAGATGGAAGCAATCACACCAAATCATCTACTTCACCTTAACAACCAAGACAACGTTCCAATTGGAATATTTACCAAAGAAGACAATTATGCAAAAAAAGAGATGGAGGCAAGTCCAGTATCTGTCAAATTTATTCTGGACACGGTGCATAAGAGAATATCTTCCCAGCCTACAAGAACGTTAACGATAGGAAAAATAAAGGAGTTGTTTCCTGATAAGAAAAGAATGGTCAAAATAGTAAAGTCAAAACCGAATCGACTACTTGTACGCGACCAATAGATAAGTTGTGCTAAATATTGGAAAACGAATTAAATTAATGTGTAAAATGTGATTGCGTCACTACGCATATGTGCAGTGTATTTGATATATGGGAATAGCTTTATATTATTTCGTGCAAAATTATTGGTGTTAAAGTTTATTTTATTTATGTCCAAAGTATTTGATATCTATGTTAATAATCGTTTCGATATGCATCTTCACAATTAGGGAGCTGGAATGTTGATACCACATGCTAAGTTATGCGATTCGTACTACAATTAGACTGTGTCTCGGACTATTTAATTCTAACCAATCAGACGTTTAGGCCTACTTCCCGTGTAGTGAAGACAGTATCCAACATGGTCGAAAAACACTTTTTACAGAAGATTAATAGATTTTACGGCATTTAGAACGATTTCTAGCTTGTAAGCACACAAATTCGTTAAACGCCATATTTAACACTGATATATGTGAAAGATAATACACCTTAAGAATTTAGTTATAATGTTAATAAATAGTTAATAATTCAAGATGGTGTATTGGTGATTATTTCGGGTACCTCCAAGCCAGATATTGTTTAGAAGGGTTTGTTTGAGTGACAAGTGGGCTCTACATAAGGTATTTGAGGAATATTGATGATTTAATGCCACATTCTTTACTGTAGTGTTTAATATGGTTAAAACATTTCCGATAACATTTACAAGTTTTTTGTCATTTAAAGATTATACTTGACGTATGTTATGCTCCCAAAATTTGTATTTCGCTCTCTTCAAACACATTATTCAACCATATCGTTGTTGACATTTGCACTTTATAATAAAGGGAGGCAACCATTATTAGTAGTTTCTGCCATGTATTCAGGACTTAGTCCGCTAATTCATTTGCCATCTATTTCCATGTTAAATCACAAAATTCAACCTTCTAGAACTTTTTCCAGAAATCTCGCTAAATTATCTCAGAAATTCTGAAAGAAAATGCAATTTCAGACATCAAATTTCAAATCTAGACCGAAAATTAGTCCAAAATGGGCATGCAAACACCCCCAAAGGAAGGGAGAAAGAGGATTTCTAAAAATAGAACTGACTAAATTCGTATGCAATCATTAGCATAAAATGTTTTACTGGTCTGAGTCCGTATAATCTATTATATATATAAGAGGAAGTGTGTGTGTGTGTGTGTGTGTGTGTGTGTGTGTGTGTGTGTGTGTGTGTGCGTGCGTGCGTGCGTGCGTGCGTGCGTGCGTGCGTGTGTGTTGGTGTGTGTGTATGGTCGCCATAGCTCAAAGACGGAGGCAGGCAGGAAGGAGATGCTGTACATGCACAACAAGGATGTGGACCTGAGTCTTTGTTTTGGCATTCGTTGTTTACTTTGTCAAAAAAAACAAAAAAAAACACTGCAGACTGCCGAGTGGAACGGCATAATTTTCATTTATTTACTTTGGCTATTAATAGATTTACCAACGGTTATCAAGTACGTGAAGGCCGATGACAAATTGTTTTTGGATAACCATGTCTACAATTTAAACCAATAGAATGCCTCGCCGATATTTTTAACTGTTAAGTACCGAATGTGTTTTTCACTACCAACTACTCATGCTTTGAATAAAAAATATTTCCTGTCCACGATATTTCTTTTAATCAATTACCATTGATTGAAATGGGTTATGTTTTTTTTTTTTGCTTATTGCTGGCAAATAACCCCGGGCGAAGTGTATAAATAATATCACGACAGCGAAGTTCACAGTTGTCGATACCGAGTCAGAGGGAAGCGGAGCGTGACCATATTTTAGGATTTGATGGGAGTGGCAGACAACATACTTGTTTGAAGTTTGAAACAAATATGGCGGATAAGATTTTTTTTTTTTTATAAATTACTTAATTTATTTTTATAACAGGAGTTCAGCTTTAAATGGAGTAGTTATTTGAAATTTAGTAAATTTTGAGCATAATTGGTCGTATTCCGTGTTTAAAATTTTGATCGAGTTGACACTTAAGGCCCAAAACTGTTTAATTTGGGAGTTTTCAGGGTCAGGTAGTACTAAATTATCTTTGGATTTGCCGAAAAGTTTTATAGATTGGTTTAATTGTTTGAGATGCTGGGTACCAAGTCAATATGGAAATAAAGTAGCCAGGTGCTGTAAGAAGCGTAAACTGATTTTGAAGGACGAACTGAACATTGTTTTCCATCTCCACCTGGATCAGAAGTATAACAAGAAAACTGGGCACCAGAAGAACCATGCCTGAAAGTATAGGGAGTATAGACAAGAGGGGACTAAAGTAAACTAAATACACAAAGAAATTAAACAACTACACAACGAGGTCGTTAACATTTCGTTATTTGCTGAATTATAATCCTAAATGAGAATCATAAATCTCACATTATATTCTTAAATTTTAACATATATCATGTGTTGAATCAACAATAAGGAAGAATACCACTGTATTCGTCAATATTGTTCGAGGCATGCTGTGACGATTTTTTTCTGGATTACAAGCTCCAGGTTCGCACACGGGTATTGAAGTGACGTCTTCTGAACGCTATAGTTCGTGTATCGATGATAGTAGGTTGGTTTATTGTGACTATAGGTGAGGCATAGTGACTATAGATGGTAGTTGGTTGGTTTGAAGTGACTGAAGATAAAGGTTATATACCATAGATGATAGTAGATTGGTTTATTGTGACTGTAGGTAAAAGATAGTGACTATAGATGATAGTAGTTTGGTTTATAGTGACTGTAGGTAAAGGATAGTGACTATTGGAAATAGTAGATCGGTTTATAGTGACTGTAGGTAAGGATAGTGACTATAGATTATAGTAGGTTGATTTATAGTGACTGTTAGTAAAGGGTAGTGACTATAGATAATAGTAGATTGGTGTAGATTGGTTTATAGTGCCTGTATTGAAAGGGTAGTGACTATAGATGATAGTATGTTAATAAAGTGTTACTGTATGTAAAGGATAGTGACTATAGATGATAGTAGGTTGGTTTATTGTGACAGTAGGTAAAGGATAGTTAGTATAGATGATAATAGATTGGTTTATAGTGACTGTAGGTAAGGATAGTGACTATAGATAATAGTAGGTTGATTTATAGTGACTGTAGGTAAAGGATAGCGACTATAGATGATAGTAGATTGGTTAATAGTGACTGTAGGTAAAGGATAGTTAGTATAGACGATAGTATTATAATAAATTGTTACTGTAGGTAAAGGATAGTTACCATAGATGATAGTAGGTTGGTTTATAGTGACTGTAGGTAAAGGATAGTTACCATAGATGATAGTAGGTTGGTTTAATAGTGACTGTAGGTAAAGGATAGTTACTATAGATGATAGTAGATTGATTTATAATGTGTGTAGGTAAGGATAATGACTATAGACGAGAGTAGGTTGGATTGCAGTGACTGTAGATAAAGGATAGTTACCATATATGATAGTAGGTTGGTTAATAGTGACTGTAGGTAAAGGATAGTGTATAAAGAGGATAGTAGGGTTGTAAATAGTGACAATAGGTAACGGATAGTTAGTATAGATGATAGTAGATTGGTTTATAGTGACTGTAGGTAAAGGATAGTTAGTATAGATGATAGTAGATTGGTTGATAGTGACTGTAGGTAAAGGATAGTTAGTATAGATGATAGTAGGTTGGTATATAGTGAATGTAGATAAAGGATAGTGACTATAGATGAAAGTAGGTTGGTATATAGTGACTGAAGATAAAGGATAGTTACCATAGATAGTAGTAATAGAACTTACAGATATCCGGCACCCCTCCGCTTCGCTCCGCTCCGCTCCGAGCTACCGGATATCTGTAAGTTCTATTACTACTATTTGCCCACCCGCCCTCCCTTTAAATAACTAAAAAATGTCTTAAATAAACATTCACTTTAAACTTCATGATATATTATAACTAAATTATTAAAATTGTTTAATCAATATTCTCTTTAACATTCTAGAATATTCTCGAACTTTATTAACTGCGTCGTAATAGATCACACCTGTTACTTGCCAACTCATTTTGAAGCCGGCCGTGTTAATGTACAGTTTAGTTTCTGTTTACTCTAGGTTTAATATTCTTTGGACAAGAGATAGAATTATATCCTATTAAGGTATGTAATATCTATATGTAATATTAACAGTTTAATAATATCAAATTTTCGTTAGTTTGTCAATTGTAAAATTAAAACGAATGGTTTCAGAAATCGGACAATGTTTCAAAATAATTCTGAAGAAGTAACGTTCTGGAAACTAATGTTATTTATCAATCTTATCTAAAACAGTTCTAAGATTCTGTTTAGAAAGGTAAGTGTGTAAAATATTTAATAATAAATTCTCCATTTCATGTTTCAGGTTACGTGACAAGTATTCCACCAGATGTTATGAATAATCAATAATACAGTATTGACTCAGAAATATGTGTAATGTACCATGTGATCTTATTAACATAGAAAAGGAATATCATTCCTCTGAGACTGCGCAGTTGACTAGTAACTGAATAACAACATCCGTAACTAAGGACCGGTACTACAGGAGCGGTTTCGATCATGCGCAGTTGAGAAAACAATTAATAATAATTTATGATAATGTTGTATTGATTATGAACCTTTGAATTTATTTATACTTGTAATAAAATTCTTTTGTTGTATTTCTTTTATCAAATCTACTATATTAAAAATATGGGATTGATTTTAAAGCATGAAAAGGAAAAGTTCAATTACACTGGAGATGGTTTCTTCTCTGGATTGATGTCCCTTATACCAAAGGTTACATCCTTTGTAACTAAAAACAAAGACCTTATATCCTCGGGGGCAAAAGCGATTTCATCAGTCGGGCAGGCAGCGAGTTCAATTAGCAAATCTGTCCAACAAAAAAATGAATTAGATGAATTGCGCAAAATAAGAGAACTTAGACAAAAAGCGAAACAAGGCCAAGGATTTAAGGTGTTGGGATAAAGCCTAAATCCTCTTATTAAAAATGGCAAAACTCGATCCGATCTTTCAACTTTATGAACCAATAGAATATATATTCAATAAGAAAAAAGAAGACTACATTATTATATCTCCAACTGTTGGGTCCAAATCTCAGATTAATGACGGAGGTAGAGTCACATTTGAAATCAATTCGTTGTCCAATT